>CP131463.1:35205129-35532629 GCA_030664755.1 Microcos paniculata
AAAAGAGATGTAAGTGAGCAAATTTCTGAGAATCAGCTCAAAGCTCAAATGTTGCTGACATGAGCAATTGAGCATGACACCTACCCATAAGCCATAACCAGAGAGAGAATCGGCAAAGTGCTGAAGATGGATTGGGCTCTGTTGCGAATATACGAGGGAACCAAATCCACCCATTACCCAAAATGTACCTTGGTAGTTAGTACGAACCAATTCGATTATGGCCCAACAAAAATAGATCCGCCCTCTTCACTGCTTGAGAACTCACACAATCAACCAACCCTTTCAGTCCAAAATGTTAAAAAAAGAGGAAGGAAAAAGTCCATCGAATTATTATAAAGTTGAAACTTGAAAGTTTGAAACCAATAGTAGTATTAGCACTTTTTTTTTAGTAAAGTCGTGAATTTTAGTCTTATGAATAGAGAAAATTATTGTTGAGAGAATTTTATCTCTATAGCGGGTCAACCCAACTTGAAAAAGATTAATTTTAGTACAAATGTGTGAGATACCCTTGGTTAAAATTAAAAAAAAAAAACAAGTTTTTTTTACTGAACCGAGGATGTCCCAAGTTTTTTGTCTAAGATTAATCTTTTTCGAACTAAATTGACCCACTATCGAGGTAAAACTATTCCAACAATGATTTTTTTTATTTATAAAACTCGAACTCGAAACTTTACTTAGGAGAATAAATATCAAACCATTTGAACCAGATAATTATTAGAGAACAAATATCAAACCACTTGAACCAATCAATTGTTGGGAATAGTAATTTACTTAAAAGGAAATGAAAGAAAAAGACAAAAAGTGGAGTCGTTAGAGGAGAGAGGGAGTGAGGTTTGGAGTCCACTGAGATTTGGGTATGGGATACCAATAGGGCCCTTGGGCTGGCCACAATGACCCATTGATCATGGGCAGTGAGCCAGTGGCTGCCACTGGGGTGAACGTATGAGTATGAGATGAATAGATGATGATATTGAATGGAGAATCCGTTTGGTAGTTTTTGGCAATTGGTGGGAAGGAAAGGATTTTGGTTGATTTTCCCACGTGTACAGAGGCGCAGCCAGACATTGAGAAATGTGCACAGATTATAGATATGATAAACCCCACGTCTGCTCCACCCCTGGCAGTTTAAAGGTTCAAACTTATCCACGGACTGATTCACAGCTGCCTGCGTGCCATTGCCAACATGTCAGCCTCTTCTGATTCCTTTGTATTTATCTTAAAACCTTTCAACCGATTGTTGACTACTCAACCGCTTCAGCTTGCGTGGCGTTGATACTCCTCTTTCAGGACGACAAATTTTCATTGAATAAATAAATAAATAAGACACCTTTAGCCTCCATAGCCATAAGCATGCATCATCTCCACTACTATACATAGCAAAATCTCTCCTTCTGCACCAACGTATTGACTCCTTGAGAAATACTATTAATTCATCTTCGCAAAAGTTTCAACTACACCAACAAGTATGGAAGCAGCATCGCTTATTTCTTCTTCCTGCTTCACTGCCTCTTCCCTTCCTTCGGCTCTTTGTCCTCAAAATCTCAATCGCAGGTCATAAGCTGCCTACTTTTCATTCTGTTCTTTCTCTCTGTTTACAATTTTCTTTTCTTTTTGATATTCTTAGAGGCTCTTAACATCGTATATACTGTTAAAACTCAATAGCTTTTCTTTTTTCTTTTTCAGGGGCCTTTTTTCAATATCTGTAAATCCGCAGAGATGTAAAGTAGTCCGCAAAACTTTGAGCTTCTGGTATGGACAGGAAAACCATAAAATTACTAGTACTCCTTTATGACATAATAAATTATGACATCTACTTCTGATTTCTTTGCCTAATGCCTCCTACTTTTGGCAACTACTTTTTTTTGGGTTCTATGTGTCAAGCCCAAAGGCAGCTCTGGGAGGAAATGTGCAGGCAACAGGAGTTCCAACTTCTGTTCCAGTAAGGGTAGCACATGAGCTTCATCAAGCTGGGCATCGATATTTGGATGTTAGGTATTATTTCTGTTTTGATTGAATGTAAAAACGTTTAGTTGTTACAGCGGCCGAAGAGCTTTGAAGAACCAAACTGAACTAAGGAAATTAAAATACCAAGTAGCATGTAAAATACGTTTATATGACAGCTGTGTTCTTTTCTACCTTTGTGATGGTTTTGGTTCTGTGCTCATTTGTGTAGGACTCCTGAAGAGTTCAGTGCAGGGCATGTCCCTGGGGCTATTAACATTCCCTACATGTACAAAGTTGGATCAGGTTACTACATTTCTTTGTCCGCAAATTTGTCTCTGAAGTTATCCTCTCTTTCTAGCAGACTGAGGACACTGACAGATTTCTAGTGTATTCCATAATAGCTTTACTTCTAATCTAAGGTTGCTTGCTTCCTGTTCGGTAGGCTGTTGCTTAATGCGGTGGCAATCATAAGTGGATGAAATTGTCTTTTCCAGCAACTTAATTAGAAATTTCAAGGTGCTCTAGCCATGTCTTTATTCTAAAATTTTATTCCTGCTTGCAGGAATGACAAAGAACACCAATTTTGTGGCGGAAGTGTCATCACATTTCGGAAAATACGCTGAAATTATTGTTGTGGGTTCCTCTTACTAATACTTGATTTTCCAATGAACTGAAATATTTTCCTTAGAACCCACCGCCCCTTTCCCCCCTTTTTGATGGTCCTATGGTAATGTATAAATTGCCTGGTTGTGCAGGGGTGTCAACTTGGGAAAAGGTCTCTAATGGCAGCCACCGAACTTTTAGCTGCTGTAAGCACATTATCCTTATATATAATCCTTCAATTTTCTAATTTAGTTCTTAGCAGCCATCTTTTCTATCTATTCAAGTAGTTAAACTAGTTCTTGCTCATATTTAGCTACACAGATTCCAGACATAAAACTAAGTGGAAATTATTCCTTTTCCTAGACTTTAACCCTTTGAATTTATAAAACTTAGTTTCAAACTATTTTACACTTGTCCGGAACCCTCAGCACAAAAATCTTACAGTACCCTTCCTTGGCTAATCTGCATGCTCAACATTGATTAATTCTTACGACCTCATCATTGATTCTTTCAGGGCTTTACTGCCATTACGGACATCGCTGGAGGGTACGCCGCCTGGACACAGAATGGGCTTCCAACTGAATGATGATGATTGAGGCGACAGACACCTCCGGAAAACTAGTTGTTGATACAATAAATTTGGAGAACCAAACTAAAGGTTTAAGGAAGGAAAAAATCTCACCAATGTAGTAGTAGCTACACAGAACTTCAGACAGCAGTACATATGACATTTACGGAGTTCGATGTGAATGTCAGGAGAAAATGGTTCCTGTAATTCTGTTCTGTATGGAAAAGGAATCTGACGAATAGTTGATGAATGGGACTTGTAAACTCTGTACTTAAAATCTCATCTCTTCAACTTCATAGAAAAATCACTTACTAATATATATCGTTGTAAAATGTGTTGATAGATGTGAGGCCTGACTTGAGTGATAGTGATTGTTAAGGCAAGCACGTCCACGACTAATAGATAGTTTTGAACCTTAATTAAGTTCTGAATCTGAGGAGAGAATCTACCCAGCAATAACAGTACCATTGGATTGGAGTTATATGCCTCCCTGCTTCGGATTTTTGTTTCTTTTGTTCAACGAGGAAGAATAAGAGATATCTTCAACGCCAATATACGATTATCACCCGCTGTTAACAAATTAAATGAACTTTGAATATCCATTCTCTTTTATTTTATTTTTGGTGGAACCATTCTCATTTGTTATATAGGAGTGTGCCAGTAATATTAACCTTAATTAGATAACCTTATTAGCCGTTAAAGGCCGCACTTTAGCATTAAGAAGACAACCACAGGAACAATATTTGACATTAGGAATTACTAGAAAGAAGTATCAAGTAAACTATTTAATTTAATTAATCTTAATCACAAGAGATATATATAAACAAATAAATAAAATAGTAGAATTAATTCTCATTTGGAATTGCTTTTTCTCAACCGCGATTGAAACTAGCCGTGTGGTAGAATGCTTCAAACGGAACCCACACGCAGAGGCTGGTGGGCACAGATATACTATTCCATCCATCCTGCCACGTTCTCAATCTGACAAAGCATATATTATCAAGCAAGAATTATAAGAGTACCAATACCATCTGGTGCGCACGGCACGACTCCTTCCTTTAAAGGGACCTCTTCCATCCATGTCCACTGAATTAAGAGGAGACGAAATTAGTCAGATCGGCAATCAATAAGCAAGAAAGAAAACGAATAGAGACTTGCAAGATGCGCGCTGCTAGAAAATGGTTCAACACTGTCCGAAAGAAGTTCATCAAGACATCTCAAAGACATATCACCATTCTGCCCAGCGACCATTCGATCATCAGCGAAGCCTGGGACTTCCATAGCGTCTTAGCAACTTCATCAAGATCATCGTTTCAAAAGAGGCACTATTTAATAACCAGAGAAGACATTGCAGCAATTAAAATCCAAGCAGTTTTCAGGGGCCATCTTGTAATTATTATGTCGTCTAACTTAGAATTACATTATTTTTTTTTTTCCAAGGTTCTCCTTCCAGACTCAGAGCTGAGTTAAACTAATAATTGTTTTTGCTGGTTTTGACTAAAAATTAACAGGCAAGACGAGCATATGCAGCATTGAGAAGCCTAGTCAAGCTGCAAGCCGTGGCCCGAGGGGTGCATGTAAGGAAACAAGCGCAGATAGCGCTGCAATGCATGCACGCCCTTGTGCGGTTACAGGTCAGGGTTCGTGCCCGGCAACTCCTTAGCAGCTATACCCATCACCGGTAATGCTCCTCCCTCTGTGCCTCGCATCTTCACTTATTTTCCACTAACCCTCAGAGAATTTGCTATATAGTATAGAGTACTATAATCATTTTGTTTTAGGTCCTAAACTTTTAGGCAAGTGCAGCACAACAATTCCTGTACTCTTTAATCTGAAAAATCTATCATGATTGGAAATGAGCTACAAGATCCACTGTAGCTATTTAATTTCTTCATTAATATCCCAGGAAGGTTTTGACCGGTTAAGAGAGAAAAAAATCTACAGAAGAGAACTGGAGGAAGAGAGAATGAAAAGAACAAGAGAGAGCTAATTCAGAAGAAAAAAAATAAAGAAAGAGAGCCACTTTATTTGTCTAAATGTGAATAAAAATATTAAGCCACGTGGCAACATATCCAGCGTTAAGTGCCACGTCACTTTTCTGTTACTTAAATCGGTTTGGAGTTTTGGACTAACGTTCTTAAAAGTGATTATCCCATTTCTTTGTCGAGTTAATAACTACACGGTCACAGTTCTTTTCAATTATGCGGTCGTAAATACCAACCATTACCCCGCTTGCAATTTCCATCACACCAGCGAATAGACGTGATACTCAAGATGTACAACTGTTCACTCAGTCTCTATTTAAATTTTAAACCTACCGAGTCCAAAGTTTAATAGTATAATAATTAATAATAATAATAATAATATCTGTGTTATAAACAGCTTGTGGATATTGTCCATTTTGGTACTTCAGGACCTCACGGATTTAAAACGCGTCCACAAGTAAAGGCTTCAGGCCCTGCTTATAAGCACGCACACAATCCCGTGTGCGTGCTTATAAGCAGGGCCTGAAACTTTTACTTGTGGACGCGTTTTAAATCCGTGAGGTCCTGAAGTACCAAAACGGGCAATATCTACAAGCTGTTTATAACATGTTATCAGCACGATGCTCGCGATGAGAGGATGTGTTATGAACCTGAAGTTCCTACATCACTCGCACACGGGATTGTATGCGTGCTTATAAACAAGGCCTGAAACCTTTATTGTGGGACACGTTTTAAATCAGTGAGCGGACAATATCTACAAACTGTTTATAACAATCTGTTCATTTTACCTTGCCTGCCTATGCTTTCCCTTTGTTGGGCAAAAAGACCAAACTAGATCCTGGACAATAAGAAAAGGCTTGGGCCAGCACGCAGATGAGGTTTTTGTCCTTTTAATTCAATCATCCACTTCTCACTCATTTAGATAACATGCCCATACAAAGTTCTTACAGCACTCCTCAGACAACCCATGGTACAGATACCAAAAAAGAAAAGAGGGAAAAAGAAAAAAAAAAAAAAAGCATAGAAAGGCAAGTACCAGTGTATTACTTAACAGGCTAAGACGAGACAGAGAAACAGGAAAAGAAAAAAGAGCAATTGTAACCTACAATGGTTTCAGGAAAAGGGTAATAAGAGTACTAAAAATCGAAATAACGCTCTCATCATGAACACCGCTGTACTGAATTCCTCATCATGGGTAATGCTGTACAATGCAGCAAAGAAAAAGTGACATATGATAAGAATCGGACCATGGAGACTTGCAGTCAGATCATCCAGGTAGTTAACGGCAGCCTCTTTTCTAATGGGTTCAATGGTGTCCCCTTATCATAGTTGAGAAAAAACTGCCAGATGACTTGCTCTTGAGACGATCTCCCCCCTCATCTGCAACCTGTTTCAAAAGTACCATCATTCTTGCACTCGTCTGATAAAACAAAAAGCAAGTCCTAGGAATAGTTGAATACTGTACCTCTTTAGCTATTTGTTGAAGGATATCTATAATGTCAGAGAAGTTAGGTCTTTGAGATGGATCCTGCTGCCAGCATCTCTCAAGTAGTTCTCCTAGTCTAGGGTGAGTATGCTTTGGGATTGTAGGGCGTAAACCCTAAAGGTAACAATATAAACAAATTATCCACATCAGCACAAGAAGAAAATTTTACATATTCATATTCTTACAGAAATAGAAAATACCTTTTGCACCACGCCAACCGCTGCTTGTAATGGAGTTAAAAAAGCATATGGGAGCTGGCACTCGAATTTAAGAATAAATCAGTAATAGAAATATATAAATCTCAACTGCATGCTTTTACATGAAAGAGAGTTTGCAACAGACAAGTATGCATTATCAAGACCAAAATTCTTCCTCTTAAAACAGTGTCTTACTTCTCCTGTCAGTAGCTCCCAGAGAGCTATTCCAAAGCTAAAAACATCTGCCTTGTGATCATATGGTTTGTGTTCAATAACCTGCATTAATCAAGATGGATGGAAAAAATATTAGATGATAAATATTTGTGTCAGCTGGAGAAATTGACTATATATCATTGAGTCACATTACAGAATAGTTTTAGTCCTGATCACATTACATGGATAGAGAGCTTGAACACCTTAATCACATGTTATGATGATCATGAAGCAACACAAGAAAGAGAATTATCTTGGTAGCTAATTACTATCATGTAAATAAAACAAAATAGAAATAATAACCAAGAAAATGCATACCTCAGGAGCCATCCAACGGTATGTTCCAGTTTCAGCAGTCATCACTCCTGATTGGGCTTGCACTCTAGCAACTCCAAAATCAGCAACTTTGACAACCTTCCAAGTAAGGACCAGCAGTTTTAGGACATAAATCACAAGTTGATCAATTATGCTATTTACAACATACTACTATAATTCAAAACATGCATGCATTTCCACTTCCATATAAAGTCAAATCCCTGCCCACTTTTGGAATTCAAGAATCATATGGAAAAAGAAGGATCATGGCTATCTACAAAATTCACAAATCAGTGACTAAATTAACAAAATCATCTTACTTGGTTTTCATCCATCAGAAGATTGGCAGTTTTTAGGTCCCTGTGGATGATATTGTTTTGATGCAAATAGTTCATTCCCTTGGAAACATCAATGGCTACTTTGAGCAGAGAAGGCAACTTAAAAGCTCCCCTTTGCTTATGCAAATAGTCATATATGCTACCTCTGGCCATAAACTCTGATAAAGCACAACCATCAGAGTCAAAATCTGACTATCTGTAAAGCATTAACTCCATCTCCACAGCTTATCATCAAAGAATTAAAAGGGATGAAAAAGCATACATATGTGACAATTTAAATTTTGGTATACAGATGAGAATTCACAGACATTAAATTCGTAATGGTAGGTTTTGTGTCATTCTCTCAATTTGCACTCCAAAGCCAGAATTGTTCCCTTCTAGCAACATAATTATAGATAATATCTGGTAAAGATGAAAAACACCACCACTTAACAGCACCATTCTTGAAGCAAAATTTCAATGTAGTATGCATTAAAGAAGAATTAGAGAGCACAGTAAAGCATAGTTGGAAATGTCCATTAGATTATACCAGTCAAAATGCACAGGTTTGGAGCTCTTGTACATGCGCCAATGAATTGAACAACATTCTTATGCCGAATTTTCCTGAAAAAAGGAAAAAGGGAAAAAAAAGTTAAAATTCCAATGGACACGAACCAGCCTTGAGGATAATACCAGCCGGTCTCAACCTCCCAGAAACCAACTCCACAATTATCACATTAATACATTCAACAACTTGGGAAGTTCTTAAATTCAACTATATATGTGCGGAACCATAAGGTATCTGGATGAACCCTGCCCCAGTTTCCAGTAACATTAACACCCCAACATATATATAGACTGATAAATGGCATCATTTTTGGGTGGCCAGGAAAATAAACATGAATTCTGAATATCTCATCTTACAAGAGAAACTATGAATAGAAGACTACACCCTCCAGGAAGCCAAACATCTCCTCAAAATCCCTGGATATAACAAGGGAAGGTGGATAAATCAATAAAATCTCCTAGAGAAATATCAAGAACTCAAGATAAACTCTCTTGTAAAGAATTTGAATTTGAATAGTAACTCCTACAACTCATAGGAGACCACAAGATGATGATTTCCTTCTTTCCTAAACCAAAACTTCAAATCTATTAAGTTCCTGTTATAAAACTAACTATCAGTGTGCACTGAGGCATGTCAGGCAATTAAAATTTGGCCATACTTTAAGTCATATTTATGCAAAAAATTAAAGGATCTATCAGAAGAAATCTGCATCATAAATACAGATCCAAGCTATAAAACCCAAAATTAGGAAAGACTAATAATTATTAATTTAATAAGAAACATCTATTACAGGAAAATAACTATAATCGGAAAGCATAGAGAACGCTTATTGGACAGGTGATAGGTTCCTTCACAGTAATTAGCAGGTAAAAGGGCTCCAACAAACCTCATTATATAAACTTCCTGAGAAAATTCTCTCAGCATTTCTCCCGTTACATGTTCAGGCTTGAGAACTTTAATAGCCACTTCTTGACTACAATATGTGCCTCTGTATCTGAAGATGTCAAATGACATAATGAGTTGCAAGTCTGTACTCTCCCAAATCACAAATCAAAAAGAGAAAGGAGCAGGCTTGAAATTAGAAGGCTTACAGATCACCATATGACCCAGATGCAATCTTGTTTTCGATTTTTAGCTGTCTGGTATCAATTTCCCATACATCAGTTCCATCGGTAGGGATTTGAACACAATCAGGTAACAACATTACCCCTTCTTTGATATGCTCAGTCGAAGCGGATATTAAACCCTTTCTTGAATAAGACTCATCCTGCAGCACAATTAGAAACCATCAAATAGAAGCAAACAAATAGGTTAGCTTTAGGAATCCACAATAAACATGACTGATACCTATGATTTTACACATCATCAAATTGAGGAAGCTAGGTTGATCTACCAAAAAGCAGTCTGTGTGCATTTGTTTGGAGAAAAATGATTTATTGGATTTAACATTTTGAATAAGAACGACAAGAGTCAGGGCTTCAATCGAATTTTCATAGTTTATATCAAAGGTAGGCATGAATACATTCAATCAAACTCACAGAAATGGTACAAAATACAAATTCTTTTTTGCCAACAGAAAGGAAGGTTACTAGCCATATTTGGCATCATCTGCATCAGCATCAGCATGCTCCTTAATTAAGCGTCAATAGCAAAAGATATATATGATGCAATTCATGAACATCACAAGAGAAGTATCAAGATGTGAATTCCATAGACAAAAAGGTACCTTAGACTTTAAAATTTGTCTCTCCAATGCATTTTTGAGCTCCTCGGTTTCCTTAAACATTAACGAGTGAATCATTGTTTTCCAGCCTTAG
The DNA here is from genome assembly GCA_030664755.1 of Microcos paniculata. Taxonomy (NCBI): domain Eukaryota; kingdom Viridiplantae; phylum Streptophyta; class Magnoliopsida; order Malvales; family Malvaceae; genus Microcos; species Microcos paniculata. Next base: position 35,215,143 of record CP131463.1, read on the forward strand.
TGGCAAGCAATTGATGATCCAGTTAGTGGTGTGAAGAAATATAAGAGCATACCTCAAAAGGCCAACCATCAACAACAAAAACATCCAAAGAGTATCCATCAACAGTTGAAAAAGCATGAGCTTCTTGAATGTTCAATCCAATCTCCGCAAGAAAAGCAGTCAACTGCAAAAATCGTCATCAATATCTATCATTCATTGCAAGAGAAGTTTGACAAAAATTTCCAAGTGGTATCTTCCTGTAACAACATAGTCAAACGTAAATGCCAAATGAAATGTTTACATTTTGTATTTTCTTTTGATGTAACTACCATTGATTAACAAGAGCAACACGGCAGTACAGAATTAGCAATCAAACTACGTCCTTTGTCATGTACGGAGAAAAACAAAAAGAATATCCATCTAAATATGTTGAGAACATCAATGCAGGTGAAGAGGAAGCATTTAACTACCTCACTAAGAAGTTTCGGCCGATCGACTGTTGAAAAGGTGATCTCGTGCATAGGCCTGCAAGGTTCCACAATACAGAACAATATTTATGTCAGATCAACTGCAGAGTAATCAAAAGAGGTAGATTAAACTTGTTTAAAAGACAAAAGTAAGCAAAATAGATAAGGACCTAGCTCAAAATTCCAGAGCCACATAATAAGTAGGTGAGAAAGTACAAAGCCATTTTGCAGCATAAGACTAACAAGACACAGTGCTCGAAATCCGTACCGGGAAAGATGTGATGTTGAATTCACAGCACTGTCTTCGTATTCAACATGATATCTACTTGCTTGAAGAGCAAGAGTTTCAAGATTAGGTGATGAACCAAAGGTTGGTGGAGGATGGATGCTGAAGAAAGATGGTAAGGGAACAGCATGAATCCCAAAGAAAGAAGGAGAATGCAAGGCGAATTGATAATTACAGATAAAGAATATAGATAACAGCAACTGCAATGAGCCTTACCCCTGTCTATTTGAATGATAAGCACTTTGTGCGTCTTCTTTCATTGAAGAATCCGCATGAACAGAGTCAATGGAATCAGGAGCGGAAGAAGGATAGACCTACAGAAATGGTAATTTGGCAATCATCAGTGATTAGTGATTTATCATATAAAATCCAGGTTACATTCAATCTGCAGGATTTATGACGGTAATAAGGATATTCCACTCAACAAGAAGTAGCAAATGGAAATCCGCTCTGATCAAGGTATAATAATATAAATTGGAATTTGGATGAATACCTGCACAATACGAACTTGAAAAGCAGGACGAGTAGCAGGGTCTTCCGCCAAATGCAGCAATCTTTTATGTGTTAGCACATCTTCTGCCCGCTCCACATTCACATCTAATGCATATCTATCAGCAGTAACAGAAATCTTAAAACATCGAGAAGAAGAACTCATGATTTAGCAAACTTAAGCCCAGTCTCAAAAACCGAAAAAGAGGAAATAGTTTAGAACTTCCTTAATTAGCCAAATGCAAAGGGATAGTGAAAAAGACAAACAAATAATAGGTAACTGTTTCGCTGATTTTATTTGAACCTTTTCTTTCTTGTTTGTTAACGACAAAAATCAGTTTATTTTTTCAATTTTTATTTTCTAGAAAAGGAACGTCATAAATATGAATCTTACACCGATTGTAAGATTCATGAATATTATCTCAAACTTTTCTTGCAATTATCAGCCACCAAACAGCCATTTTAGAAAGTTTATAAGAAGGAAAAGGTAGAGAATTGAAGAAAATCAGAAATCTAGGGTTAGATTCAGTACCGAGCAGGGAGTCGATTGAAATGAAGCCAGAGTTGATCATCAAAGCCAGGCAGATTAGCTTCTTCATGATTAAACTCCTGGATACGCTTAAGCACCTCGTTGTAAACGTCGAGCTTTTGCCTTTGGTGACGAGGATTGACCTGCGCCAGCGAGTCCACGGCTCTACTTCCACAGCTCTCAGTGTCGTCTTCAATCGCCATTGGAGTATAAAAACAAGCACTTCCACTGACCAAAGCAGATTCAGAGATGTAAATCGCAGACTCAAAGATTCATTAAAGCAAATGAAAAAACGAAACCAAAAAGAAAGTAACGAGGCTTTTATTCAATCGAATATAGAAGAATTGGAAAAATTGACAACTGGAAGAGGAAAAAAGAAAAAGCAGCGAGATGATAGAGACAAAAGCTCTAACTAAAAAAGCCACAAAGAGATGCTATGGTGTTGAACTGTTGATGTGTGTCAATGCGGATAACTGAATGTATTCGGTGTTCATTCAGAGGTCTCCACGTCAGCAACGGGGCCACCAGCAGGTGGGTCACTAGATGCCCACGTATTGCGATCATACTTTTCTTCGATCTTCATTGTCATTGGATATATTTTCCGCTTTTTTTTTCTCCTTTTTTATTTATGCAAGTTTTCCTAAAATCCTTTGGGTTGGATTGGGCCCATCAAACAACTGGGTCAACACTATGCAAGTTTCTCCTTTTTTATTGATGCATACTTTATCTAAAAAAAACATAAATAAAAAACAATTGAATTAATGGACTTTAGTTTGAGAAGATGAAAAGTAATTTTGAAGTTTTTAGATCATTTTTGCTTTAAAAAATCTTCAAATTGGCCATAGGTGCTATCATATATATATATATATATATATATATTTATGTATATAATAATAATATGTAGCAAGTGGCCTACGAGAACAATATCCATGGCTAAAAACTCAATTTGATCCTAACGTGATGCCCAACCTTTTAAACGGTTTAATTTAGCATCTAATTTTTACGAAAGTGTTCAATTAAGGGTCTGATGATAATTTTCTTTGTGCATGCACACTCGCCGTTTGTTTTAACATTTGCTATTAACCTTTTATTATTAATATAATTAATTTCTAAAAATCTTTTGTTTTTCATTTTCAAAATCCGGCCATCATCTAACAGCTCCAGTCACCGTCTGCCACCACCATTTTTTCTGAACTTAGCCCAAAACAAGACTTTTAAATTCTTTCGACTTCCTCTTTTAATATATCAAATTAAGTTGTTGAAAAAATTCCTCAATTTTTCTAGATTTAAGAAAATTAAAATTGAAAAAATAATAAGAGGATAACCGATCCGATTTTGAATTTTTTAGGCTCCTTTAAATGTATTTCTGTAGTTTATTAAGTTTAGGCTTAGACTAGATGGCGGTGGCGTTGTTTGGCAAGACTTTTTAGAACTCATCTATAGCATTTATCAATCAAATTTGATTTTTTTTGTTGAACCAAGAGTATCTTTAGACTTGACTCAAAAATAATCCCTTTCAAGCCAAATTAGTCAACTATAAGGGTAAAGCTCTCCGATATTGATTTGATATTGGAATCTACCCACTGATACACGTAGTAATCAAAGCATAATGGTAAATTGCCGTTGGACCAGCCCATTGAGAACCCACTTAATTAATCCTAGTACACCATACATAACTCAAAAGGAATTCAATTTATTCAAAGAGATTTATCTTTAATATTCTCAACCGAAAAAGACTAGTTTTGAGCCTATAAAATCAAGAAAAAATAAATCCTTGATGATTAAACAGAAAAAATTATGGAATTCAACTAGCACATACATGTTCCAAGTTGTCTTAGGTTATGTTTGGGAGGGCGGTGAGATTAGCTCCGGTGCAATTTAAATGATGAGATTAGTTACTGTACATGTGAGATTGGAATTGTGATGGTGAGATTAAAATTAACAGTGAGAAAATATGTGTTTGGTGAAAACTACGGTGGCGGTGATGTGAGAATGTAAAATGACCATTGAGGGTATAATTAGTAGGAAGGAACAAAATAAAAAAATAAAGGATAATACAAGAAAATAAAAATAGAAAAGGGGCCGTTTGCCCCACTGGAGCATTTTGCTCCAGCCTAAAAACTCTGGTGGGGATGCAAGACCAGTTAGACACGTAGGCCAATTGGTCTCCCACCGAAGAGACGTTTGGGAGGCTATTGGTCGATTGGTTCAAAAAGTGCTCCAACCGCACCAAAAAGCCCTCCCAAACATACCCTTATTTAAGTGACTATATACACCATCATATAGAGTAAGCTGTAAAGAGTACCATTTAATATATGTTCAAGATTATAGTAAAATATTAATGGATAAATTACGAATAAGCATATGGAGTGTATATATATATATATATATATTTCAATTAGGAGAGAGGGTTTGATTTATGGTTTCGGCAGTTGGAGAATGAAGATTAAGGCGGTAAATTTATTCTAAAAGTAGTTTAAATAGTTCATTAAACAGTATTGCATTCTCTTGTCTTGAATGCATTAATGAGTAGGGATGAGAACATAAATGTGAAAACTATTGAGCCATGTGAATTTTTGTATGAGGTGCATGCGTACAATACAAAACATAGTCTCCCTTGAGACATACTACTATCTCGTGTTTCACAATTCGCATCCTCTGAGAAGCTGTCAATGTCTAATTAAAGTCAATGATCTTGAAAATATTAATGACATAATACTCATTTTTCACCCTCAAATTTTTTAGAATTGATAATTGTTACCATCAACTTTTAATTACGATATTTTTACCCTTGACTATCAAATCAGAGACAATGTCACTCTTACTATTGACGGAGCTGTAACATTCGCTGACATGGCATAGCATCTTTATGGGAGTGAAAAAATCCATGTTAGCGGACTTAACGGCTCTATTACTATGGAGGTGATATTGTCCCCGATTTCGCAAGTTTAAGAGTGAAATTGTTGCAATTAATAGTTTAGGATGATAATTATCAATTCTTGACAAGTTCGAGGGTAGAATTTGGTATTAAGCCAAATATTAATTAATGCTAGTAATTAATACACTCCATCTATCCCAAAATATATGTCATTTAATTTTGAGAAATTTTTTTGTCCCAAAACATTTGTCACTTTTACAAACCCAAAGTAATATTATTGTATTTTATAAATTTACCTTTATCAGGTTAAAAACCCTATATTTAATGCATGTCTCCTTTCTATATTATTAAATCAGAGAAAATTAAATTAAAGATAAAATAGGTAAGTCAATGAAAAATACATAAAATTTAACAAAAAAAAATGTTTTTCATACTATTGTGAAACAGTTAAAAGTGATATATATTTTGGGATAAAAAGAACATAAAATTGGATGTGGTTTTTGTTACACTTCTCTCCAGGCATATGTATGGGGAAGTTATGTAAGCTCAAACCCTGACCTTTCTCTAATCGATCGAATTCCAATTTGCAATATATAAATATATATATATATATATATATCTTCGATCAATATATAAATGAACAATATGGTAACGATATATATGAACCATGCTAATTATGAAAATAATTTTCATTTACATATGCACGTAAAAGAAAGTGTGTAATGGTATTTAAAATCCTAAACCCGACTAATTAGTTATTTTGCTGGTATATCTATAGACTATATAGATGTCTTTAATTAGTACAAATCTGCAATCATATATATATATATACACATATATTCTTTCGTCTTTTTTTTTTTTTGGCAAATCCTGCAGAATCTCATGGTTGTTTCCATTCATTTACATACGCATACGAATATATTTATTGAGCTGCAGCCATAATAGTTCTCATGGATAATTGGATACCGTCGAGGTTAATATAGGCTGTATTGTAGGGTAGCCCTCCCGTTCCCACTCTCTTCCCCTCTCTCTCATCTCTTTCAGGGCACTGGACGCCAGATATAGGTTTATGCAATAAATTAGGGTTGAAAATTATGGGTGACATGACTTCCAATTCCGTCATAGCTAGTCACTAGGTTGGAGAGGCTCTAAGCCTCTTCTCTAAAAACCAGTTTCGATTACAAGAAGTTCACAAAGCCGACGAGACTTCCTCCATACAACAGTAAACCTCAAGGAAAATAGTTTGAAATTAATCGATCTTACCCTATTATAAGGAAAATCCATGATTTAATTAATATAGGACATTGATCCGTAACATTAAAAAATGTACACCCTGGCTATAAAATTACTGATTCCTCCCGAGTACGAAATATATGCTTCAAGAATTAATGGTGGAGCTGCACGGTAGGGTTTTGTGATTCAATTTTCCTGATCACATAGATATATATATGTATATATCTCTGTTTCTGCTTTGTTTTGATTCATAATCGATAGCCATTAGCAAGTAAAAGAACCATCATTGCACGAGGTAAAAAGCATATATATAATCACTAAATTAACTTCTTATAATTAAACCAATAAATTAATTAAACTACTTCAAAGCAACCATATAGCACGCGTTACAAAATCAGTTCATGACGAGGACAAACCTTTTGAGCTTGAACTTCGCTTTTAATACAAGTATGAAAATCTAGGAGATATGAAAGAGTACTAAGATATTGGCACGGCTCAATCAGACATATACCTCTTCATCAGAAACAGCTTTTTGTTTCATGTCTGAGTGAACCAGGCCAATATCACAGTTACTATTTCATGAATTTTTAGAGCACATATAAAAAGAGAGTCCTTACATGTCGATCGTTTGTTTCCAACTAGATATCTGAAGAAACAATAAAGGACGACATGCATCCTCTGTGGATCAAACAGAAAAGACGACTGAAGAATATTTTGGGAGGAAAGATGGGTCAAAAGAACAGATAGCTAGCTTGCAAAAATAAACCACAGGGAGAGGCGAAGAGGCGGAGAGAGATAGACAAGGAGGAGTAAAGAAGTTTGAAGGGGAAATTTTTTGGTGAGGAGCGGTAAGAATGTCTAGGTGGGGATTTAAGAAAGCAAGAGGGTTCTGCATGAGCATTTAAAACCGCTACTACCAAAGCAGAAAGTTGGGCCACTGCATTTAAATCCATTATATTCTCCCTCCCACATATAGTCCCATCCATGTATCTATCTCTCTTTCTTTTTCTCTGAATCACGAAAGCCAGCCTTAAATTTCATAGACTTCTCCTCTTTCATGGGCGCCCTCTTCCCAAAACTAACCCTTTCTTCGAGTAATTAATCCAAACAATAATACTAGATCGTGACTAACGAATAAATCCATTGCAGATTTAGCAATATTAACGAATTATAATTATTTGTCTGGAACCTGCAGATGAATATATGCATGCATCTAATAATATACAGTCAAATTTTCTCCAAAACAGATGGAAATGGCACTAACCTTCAACTCCAAGAGACGAAGACCCAAGGAAGTAGTAATTCTTACATATGTAACTCGCATTAGCTATGGTTCTGTTAGCAAACGAATTATATATATATACATATATGTGAGAAAGCAATGAAGGGTATATTTTGAAGCAGGGGTGAAATTGTCCTCAGGTTAAGGTGTGGGGTGCTCCTGGTTAGGGCGAGGGGAAGCAAGAATTCAAAGATGGTGCCCCAGCCTGCAGAGAGAGAGAGAGAGAGAGAGATCAGCCATGCCATGATCGTGATACTCTCTGCATTACCGAACCAGAAAGAGCACCATCATAAATGAGGGAATCTCTCTCTGGGACGGACAAGCCGCAACATTAATAGGCAATGGTATCCGCAGTACTCAGACTAGTTTTAGCAAATTTCAAAGTGTTCAATCCCAATTTTCGTTTTACTATATTTTTTCTTTTGAATGTCTAATAATTAATTGTATTATTTTAACTTAGAAAGACGACAAATGAGAGACGAGTATTGAAAAGTCCTCCTTTCAACTTTGCTTTTCAAGGCAGCCAAATGCCCCCCCACACTTTTGATGTCATGAATTGACAAAAATTTATAACTGGTGTCCTTTTTGAGCTTTGAAGAAATTAAGAAACTATGGTTAGGTTACATATTCCTTCATGTATAGAATTCTAGATAGATATATATATATATATATATATACGTTCTTTTTTTTTTTTTCCTTTTTTCTCTTGAAAATGAAATTCTAAACATCCCCATCTTGATTCTTGAATCAATGATAAATCTATACCATAATCCTAATTAAATTTTTTATTCATAATAATAACCTAAATACTCTTCATTAATCAGAATATTTGAACTACACCGAATGGTTAATTATTATTATGAGGATGAAGAGAGAAGACGTGCAAGCTGTTGTGTTGCATTAATGACCTAAATATTCCCGCGGCATCATCAACTCTTTATTCCAACCAAACCGTAGCTTAATACTCCCTCCTTTTCATAATATCTGTCACTTTAAAGTTTTGCACAAGAATTAAGAATAGGGTTAAAAACTCCTAAAATCTAGACAAAATATTGTGAAAGGATAGTTTTACCCTTTTATTGGAATTGTTTATTTTCACAAATACTCTCTCTTTGGTAATTAATGCTTTGTAGAATTAATTTAGAGGGATAGGGATAAAATTGAAAAAAAAATAGTTAATGCTTCCTAAAATTCTTAAAATGACAGATAAATTGAAATAAAAAAACTTGTCAAAAGTGACAATTATTATGGAAATGAGGGAGTAATTATTACAACTCATTAAAATCTACGCAACAAAATTTTTAAAAATTAATTTCGAAAAAGATTCGCTACGTACGATCCCTAGTTTCTGCTCTGTGCTGATAATTAATTAAGCTAGGCTATAAGCTAATGCCCGGGTTTTTAGATTTTATAATTTGTTTGTCTATTACAAATCAACAACTTTTTCAACCACTAATCGACTCTTAGCCATATATAGGAATACTAGCATTATTTAACACAACAAATCAATATATTACTCTCTCAGTCTCTATTTATTTATCTCTTTTTGAGGGTTTTTTTGTCCCGTTTTATCTGTCCCTAACTAATATTAATTATTAATTTTTCAAACTTACCCTTTCAAACTCATTTTTCTCTCTCTTAAATGAATAGTTTCTTAAATAGGAGTGAGAATCAAAGAGGGAGAGATGTAGTAATAAAATAAGAAAGTTAAGATAAATATTTATAAAATTTTATATCTTAACCACTTTTCTTATCTTGTATGAAGCGGTTAATGATGATAGATAAATAGGGACAGATGAAGTATATAATTAATAATTTGGATGATATACATACACAGTTTTCCATAAAATATTGAGAACCTTTTTTAATAAATTGATTAATGCTCTGAGATGAAATGATAAACTATAAAATGCTATAGCTAGCTAGCTAGCAGCTAATTAAGCTACTTATAGAATACATATATGTTTATACTTATAATAGCTAATGAATCATAATAAATTAAATTATGTCTAATAATCAGTAATTAATGATATACTAGAAAACCATGTATTCTATATATATAGGTATTGCTGATGGTAAATAACTAAGTATAGATAATAAGATAGATAAATAAAGAAACTTGTAGCAAACAGAGAAGACTTAAGTGAGAGATTAATTAATTGCTCCCACCCAAAAAAAAAAAGAAAAAAACAAGTGATTAATTTGTTGATTAATTATAGGGCTTCAAAACTAAATGCTATCAATAATTGCAGAGATTATATATCAATTAAATCAGCACAACCACAGGCATACTTGATTAGAAATGTATGTCATCCATGATCCAACTCAAAAGGGTCCTGAATTAGTATTAATTAATTTCTAGGCTACATGGTCCGAGTTTCCAAGAGGTTGCCTTCCATAATTAGAAAAAGGTCTTTGCACCAAAACCAAAAAAAAACCGTTGTCAACAAGCACAGCATAATAACGGCAATGCCTCACATAGCAATTAAATCCCGAAACGTTGCCTACAAATGTGCATGAACCGTCGCCATCTCATTAGAGCCGAGCGATGGGTATGGACCAACAGCACTTGAGAAGAGGCCTACTAAATTGCTACCAAAGAGAGACAAAACAGAAACAAAGAAGAAGGGGAAAATCAACCACATGGTGAAAAATCCGCGTTTTGTTTTGTCATCTATCTATGGAAACTAAGACATGCAAACACAAATTAAGGCAGGCAGTAGTTGGCTTTAAAAGACATCGTCAAAAAAATAATTGTCTTTTCTTTTTCTTCTTCTTCATGTCCATGATAGTATAATTAATAATAATTAATAGGTTTGGTTTGCTGAGTTTGGTGTGAATGGAAAGTTAGAAACAGAGAGGAAAAGATCAGAAGATTAATAATTCTTAATTTTTTATTAAGTTTTTATCATCAAAGAGAAAAATTATAAATTGATCCCCGAGGATATTTTTGGTTGGACATTTTAAAAGAAAGGTTTTGAATATTAAGGATAGTTATTGGTGGATGTAGATGGGTCAATGCGCGTCTGGGGCGACCAGAGAGAGCAAGAATTGGGATGCTTGTAGCATGGTCATCTCGAAGTCAGAGAGGTTGCAAGGGTGCATGGCCATGGTGAAGGAGCAGCATTCTAGGTTTTATATCGCCAGGAAGTGCATTGTCATGCTTCTTTGTTGGCATAAATATGGCAAGTCTTGATGAATACCTCTATTAATTTCTTTCTTCCTCTCATTTTTTATTGTTTTTCTAAATCCTTCTGAATCGATGTTCAAATTACCTATATAAATTCTCTCCTTTTAATTATATTCTTTACAATGTAAAGAATTTGATACATCAACCATATATAATTCTCATGACTGAATAAAAATGAAAAACCCTACCCCGTCGGTACCCTCCACCGAACCCCCAAACCCCTTTCCCTTTTCCCTTTTAGCTTTCTTAAATGTTATGCATGGTGTGAATGTTATATTGAATCAATGCTCTATGCTCAAATAGATGTTGTGGTACTTTTAGAAAAGAACAAGGCTTGTTTACTTTCTTCTGTGAAAATTTGGGGATCAAATAATTAATGCATGCAAACAGTGCCGCTTTATGTTTCAATGATATATGCTTTTTGGATTCAGAGTTATTAACCAAATTAAAGAAAAAGTGATTAAAGAGAGAAAAGTTAAAAAAAAAAGGATTAATATTGTCTAATTAAAAGCATAGTTACTTGGAACGGGATACGTTCCGATACATGGTACAAATACGAGATCATGGTAAGTAACTTATAAATTTTGTGATATGAAGGGGTTAGACTTAGATGATATGATTTCTTCTGTGAAAATTTGGGGACCAAATTATTAATGCATGCAAACAGTGCCGCTTTATGTTTCAATGATATATGCTTTCTGGATTCAGAGTTACTAACCAAATTGAAGAAAAAGTGATTAAAGAGAAAAGTTAAAAAAAAAAGGATTAATATTGTCTAGTTAGAAGGATAGTTACTTGGAACGGGATACGTTCCGATACATGGTATAAATACGGAATTGTGTACGTAACTTATAAATTTTGTGATATGAAGGGGTTAGACTTAGATGATATGATATTTCGAGTCGTGATACGTTTAAAAATTTTTGTTGGATCATTAATAGTATATATCATGTAGAATTTTTATAAATACAAATCAATCTTCATAAACAATTAAAGTATGTAAAACAATTGCAACCAAAACATAAAAAAACTTTGGTATATAAATATATGAATTAAGAATTTTACTCATTAGTTGATTATTAGAACATTTATGAAGAGGACTTATGTTTTAATCTTTATTCAACAAATAAATAATTTTCATGCAAGTTTTATCTTTCTCTATTCATGACACTCATCATCTCCATTTCACCCACTATTTCTACAGAAAAATTAAACATTCAAAATCAAATTTAGTAAGAAAAATAAGTGAATAAGTTCTTTTTTGTTTTATTTATTTAAAATTCATCTTTTTTAATCTTAATTTCTTCAAAATTTTAAATTTTATATAGAAAAATTCGGAATGCCAATTTCATGGAACTGAGAACCCAGTAATCCCGAAAAGCAAAAGTACCACGATTTGGATCGAGGATCCTGGATCGCGGTTCCAAGGGGGTGTAGGGATCCCGGTAACTATGATTAGAGCAGGGGCGGAGCCAGACCATTTGACTGGGGTCAATTGACCCTACTAATTAAAATGGTAAAGTTCTTTATACTCTCTATATTCATTTAGTAAAAATTTTAGGAAAAACTCTAAATTGACCCCACTGAATTAAATTAATTGGGGGTCAATTAAAAATATTTTAGTAAAAATTATACTAACTTATGTATAAATATTAAATTTATGAAATATATAGGACCCATATATACATAATTTTCTTGTTTGTTTTCTACCTTATGATGAGATGATATTGCATATAGCTTGTAAACGATATTATATGATTTATATAATTTTTCTTTTTTGCATTATATATATAATAATATTGTATTAATATATTGACCCCACTGATCAAAAATCTTGGCTCCGCCACGGGATTAGAGGAGTATTCATTTTGGTAGTATTAATGGCCACTTTATTAATTAGCTACGCTTTAAGATATAGCCCATTTTGTTGGTGTTAGTGGTTAATTAACTGGTTCTTGTTAGTTTGATCTTTAATTTGATATATATATAACCTTTCATCATGCTATGATATCATGTCTGTAGTTTGTTACAATGACCATCACTTTTTGGGTAGAGATAGCCGTTTCACTTTGTCAATGTCATGCATGCAAAGTTAATGTGAAACCATCCAACGGACAACAGGCACCACAAAAGTCCCTGCTCTGTCTACTTCCATCTATCTTGACTATAAAATTTCTTGCTTGGCAAATCCAACCATGAAAAAGATTTTCTTCATCTATAATTGCATCCAAATAAATCTTGCCAACCTAATAGTGTAGTGTTTTGTCATAATCTAATTGCCCTACACTAATGGTCAGATCAATTAAGAGAGAAAACCCATATATCATTACTTTGAACCGAGATTGAATTCAAACTTTCAATCATTTCATGTATACTTCACCCCTTACACTCTTTTTCCTTTGTGTAACATATATATATATATATATATATATATATATAGAGAGAGAGAGAGAGAGAGAGAGAGAGAGAGAGAGAGAGAGAGAGAACTTCAATTGATCAAATCCTGTAAGGTAAGGTGAGAAAGCGGTGGCTCTATATATATATGCATCATATTCAGCTTCCAAGGTGCAGAACCAAAATTCTTTTTTGGCCAATTAGGAATTGACACTACTTCTAGCAACTAGATATAAAGAGAAAACACAACGAAAAGATCAAACATTATTAAAACAAAAAAGTCCATAAAACCTTAAGTATAAACCAAGTGATATGAAAATGTTAAAAGTGCAAAACTAGAGTTCATGCATTAGTGAGAGTAATGTTGAGAAAAAACACCTTTCCATTTATAGATGTTGTCAAGAAGAGAATTTCCAAATCAGGTGCTATCTTTAGAATGAAGGTAATTGTCGGTACTTGATCATCATTTAAAATGTAGTGATCTATAGCTAAGTTACTTGCATTAATTCGGTCACCATAAATGCCCAAACTTTGCATTTTGAGCTGCATTTGGAGAAAGCAAATTTTAAATAAATTTTAATTATTGAAAAACTAGAAAGCTATAAAAAGAAATAAGAGGGTCCAGTAATTCTATGATATCATCATGTGTTTCAATTTAATTCTTTAAGGCAGCAAATGCTAGACGGTGAAATTTTTTTATGACATACCTTAATTATGATAGTATTAGATTAACATATAAAAACAAAAAGCCAGAGGATAAATACTAATAGAAATCCTAAAATTTAAAGATAAAATTAAACATCCATTAGCAAGTAGAGTAACAATATAATCTTATACAAAATAAAAGGGCTCAAAAGAGACCTGATTAAGAAAGGGCAGTATATTCAATTACCCCAATTGTTTTGGCATCCGTCAAATATAGTATTTAATTTTAATCTTTTGAAATTGAGAAATTTTATTTTAAGATAATTAACTTTTGAAGAATATATGTTGATAGGATTTTTTTAACATAGAAACAGTAAATAAAAAATCGAACCGGGCCGACCAGTTTAACCGGCCACAAGTTCGGTTCGTTAAGGGTTTCAAAACTGGATTCTCTTTGAACCGCTTTCGAACCGGGAACCGTTGAACCTGTTCAATCGGAAATTTAAATTTTTTTTTAAAGCTATTTTTAATTAATTAACCCAAATTCAAAATAAGCCCAAATTAATGAAAAGCCTAAATTTTAATTTTCTTATTATGTTTGAGCTTTGAATATTGAAATTTGGAACTTAAATTTTTAAGTTTTTTTATTTTAATATACTTTCATAATAAAAATATAATTTGTGATGTAAAATAATTTGTAATATTTATTTAGATTATGTGATGCACTAATATTTTTTATTTTTTCATATTTTTTATGAATTTTTATCAATTTTTTGAATATTTTTAGAAAATAATAAAATTAAATTATTTATGTAGTTGAACCGGCCGGTTGAATCAGTTGGACTGGTTGAAGCATGACCCGATCAATCAACTGGTTCCACGACCGGTCCGATTTTTTATTCATTGCATGGAAACCCTTTAAAGCTTCATTTTTAAACAATTGGTCTAATCAAACTTATCGTGTGATATGCGTGCAATGTGCATACGATAAATGTTCGATACACGATTAGTTTTTATTCTACTAGTTGGAAATAACTATTAAAAGCTACAATATAATGATATTTGGATCCAATTCTCAAACTCCAAGCAACCCTGAAGGATCGAGTGAGGGTTTTAAAAGACCACAAACTCTTTTCCCGAGTTACACATAAAATGCATTTGACAAATCACCAATAAGTATTTTCTCATGATACAGGTACCAAAGACTCTTAACATAATCTCTATTTTAGAGATTTAGAAAGAAAAAAAAAACTCATTAAAATTAATTAACAACAGCAACAATAAAGATAACCAACTATACCTTAAGATTATCTTGAATTCTTCTTCAATAAATTCCCACCAAATAGCTTTATAAAGAGAGCTAGATGAGAATGTCATTTCCGGTAAGCCATGTTTGTCTTTAAAAGTTGACTACTTGGTAGTCAACCACTATTTAAGTGGTGTTACCTCTTTATGCACGAGAATGAGATTGTCGGTACTTGGTCATCAGTTAAAATGTAATAACCTATAACCAAGTTACTTGCATTAACCTAGCCACCATAGGTGCCCAAATTCTACATTTAGAGCGACAGGATCTACATTTGGAGAAGGTAAATTTTAAATAAGATAATTATTGAAAAACCAAAAAGCTATGGAAAGAAATAAGTGGGGCCCAATAATTTTATGATATTATCAAGTGCTTCCATTTAATTTCTTTGAGGAAGTAAACGTTGGACGGTGGAGTTTCTTTGTGCTATACCGTAACTACGATGTTATTAGATTAACAAATTAAAAACAAAAAGATAGAGGACAAATACTAATAGAAATTCTAAAATTCAAAGATATAAAATTAAACATTAAACATTTATTAACATGTAAAATAACAATATCATCTTATAGAAAATAAAAGGCATCAAAAGAGACCTGATTGAGAAATGTCAATCCATTCAATTACCTCAATTGTTTTGGCATGCACTCAAACATACTATTTAATTTTAATATTTTGAATTGAGAAATTAAATTTTTAGATAATTAACCTTTCAAAAATATATATTTATAAGATGTTTTTAACATAAAAAGTCTTTAAAGTTACATTTTTAAACAATCGGTCATAATTGAATATATTGTGCATATCGTGTGCGTATTGCGATTGGTTTTTATTCTACTAGTTGGAAAGAGCTATTAAAATGCTATTCACAATTCCATTTAGACTTCTACAAATGCTCGATAACAGAAAGGGTTCACATACAATGTTTAGGTCTTCTAGGTCTTTTGCGTGCTTCACCATAACTGACCAGCTCCATCCCATTTCCTTCTTATCACCGAACCTCAACTGTTGCTTTTTTCCATTTATCACTAGACCCTGATTCTTGGCTTTCCTAATATTCCACATTATAACTAAATCCTTCAGGAGACACTACTTGTAGCAATTAGATATAAAGAGAAAACACAACAAAAAAGATCGAACATTATTAAAACAGAAAAGTCCATAAAACCTTAAGAATAAACCAAGTAATCTAAAAAATGTTAAAAGTGCAAAACTAGAGTTCATGCATTAGTGAGTGAAACGTTGAAAAAACACACCTTTTTGTTTAGATGATGTCAAGTAGAGAATTTTCAGACCAGGTGCTATATTCAAAATGAAGGTAACTGTCGGTATTTGGTCATTATTTAAAATACAATAATTTATAACCAAGTTACTTGCATTTATTCTACCACCATAAGTGCCCAAATTCTACATTTGGAGCTGCAGGAGTTGCATATGAAGAAGGTAAATTTTAAATAAAATAATTATTGAAAAGCTAGAAAAGCTATATAAAGAAATAAAAAGGGTCCAGTAATTCTATGATATCATCATATGCTTCCATTTAATTTCTTTGAGGAAGCAAATGCTGGACGATGAAATTTCTTTGTGCTATACCTTAATTATGATGGTAGTAGATTAACAGATAAAAAGAAAGAGATTGAGGACAAATCCTGACAGAAATCCTAAATTTTAAAGATAAAATTAAACATCCATTAGTATGTAGAGTAACAATATCATCTTATTAAAAAAAAAGGTCCAAAAGAGACTTGGTTGAGAAAGGCCAGTCCATTTATTTATTTCAATTGTTTTGGCATGCAGTCAAACATACTATTTAATTTTAATCTTTTGATTTGAGAAATTGAATCTTAAGATAATTAATCTTTGAAGAATATATATATATGTTTATAGGATGTTTTTAACATAAAACCATTGGTCCTAAATCCTAATTAGGGGTGTTCATTAATCAGTTAAAACCGAATTAACCGACCGAACCGAATTAATTCGGTTAATCGGTCGGTGACCGAATTAATTCGGTTCGGTTATCGGTTTCAAGTTTTCAATAATTTTGGTTTTCGGTTAATTCGGTTCGAAAGGTCGGTTAACCGAATTAACCGAATAGTTAACCAAAATTAAATATTGATATATATTAAATATATTTTATCTTACATTTTTAAAAGAATGTGGTTTATTTTATTTTATAATAATAAGTTTTTACATTTAAAAATAAAGGAAATTAATTAAAAAAGTTTTGGTTTTATAATAATTAGTTTTTATAATATTAAAATTAATTTATTTTATAATAATAATGTTTTATACAAAAATTTCGGTTAAATCGGTTAACCGACCGAATTAACCGAAATATTTCGGTTCGATTAAAGTCGAAAATGAGAAATTTGGTTCGGTTAACAGTTTGAGGAATGAGAATTTCGATCAATTCGGTTAATTAGAATTTCGGTTCGGAATTAACCGAACCGACCAAATGAACACCCCTAATCCTAATCAAACTTATCGTGCACTACAAGAAAAAGGCTAAATAGCCACGGAAAATAGGGACGGATTTTTCCGTCGCTAAAGAGTAGGACGGGGAAATAGGGACGGTTAAATAATCCGTATCAAAATCCGTTGGAAAATTAGGGACGGATTTAGGGACGGAATAAATTAGGGACGGAATTAGGGACGGAAATTAGTGCAAAAAAAATGTAATAATTTTGGGACGGTTTTAGGGACAGATTTTTAAAATCCGTCCCTAATTCCGTCCCAAATGTTTGACATGAAAAAAACATATATGGCCAGCCAAAACGGTGCGTTTAGGTGATTTTTAGATTTATTTTTGTAGATTTCATGTATACAACATTTACAGTAAATATATAAAATTAGAATTTTTTATTCATCTATTTTAATATTATTTTATATAGTAATAATAATAATATTATTACTAAATATTAATAACAATAATAATAATACGATTAAATATTATTATAATAATATTATTATTAAAAATAATAATAATAATATTTATTATTATTATTACTACTAATTCATAAAAAGTTACTAATAAATCATCACTAAATATATAAAATATTATTTTAAAAAATTTAATTTTTTTTACATTTTCCGTCCCTAAAACCGTCCCTAAAGGATAAAAATAAACCCTTAACCCTACAATCCGTCCCTAAGTACAAAATCCGTCCCTAATTCCGTTGGAATGCTTGTTTGACCTTTGAATACTAGGGACGGATTTAGGGACGGAAATGGTTTATCCCTCCCTAAATCCGTCCCTAAATAAAGGGTTTAAACCCTAAATCCGAAACCCTAAATTAGTATTTTCGTCCCTAATTCCGTCCCTATTTATTGATATTAGGGTTTAAGGACTTTTTTGGCACCTCAAACCCTACGGTTTAATTGTATACCGTCCCTAACAACTATATCCGTCCCTAAAACCGTCCCTAACGTAATTTCCGTTGCTATAACCGTTGCAACTCATCAATCTCGTATAATATCGATTGAAGGCTTAAACCGGCTCATTCGTCTTTCAATTTACCATTCACCAACTATAAGCTATCAGAGGTATGTAGATGAGAGAATTAGAAAGTTGGATCGCTTATCGGAATCATCTACAGACTTTAAATTTGTTTGGAACGAAGAGTACTCAATGTGTTAGTAACATAACTATAGTACTTAACAAATACGTTTGTATATTTCATATAAAACCTATGTGGTTTAAAGTTTACACATAAGGAGTGGGTTATTTCGACCAAACTGCATATATAATTGAAAGTAATTGTCCTCGTTCTTCATTTAATTCGAAATCGGCCCCTAAAACCGATTTTTAATACTTGGGACGGATAAAACCGTCACTATATCCATCTTTATATTGAGTATCCGTCCCTATTTCCGTCCCTGTATGACAGTTTATCATTTTATTTATAACCTAATAGGGACGGATTTAGGGACGGAATAAGATAATCCGTCCCTAGCACCGTCCCTATAATAAATAATATGGCGCGTGATTTAACCCGCCAACTTTTTTTTTACTTAGCTTTGGGATGGATTTTGGGACGGATTTCAAAAATTCCGTCCCTAATTCCGTCCCTAACCAAAAATAATTGGCGCGTTTGTTCCCGCCAAGAATTTTGACTTTTCATTAGGGACGGAATTAGGGACGGAATTTTTGAAATTTAAAATTCCGTCCCTATATCCGTCCCTAACTTGAGCATATTTTCGAATTAATTTTTTTCAATATCTGTCATTTAGGGACGGAATTAAGGACGGATTTAGGAATTTTCATTAATTTAGGGACGGATTTAGGGACGATTTGTCTATAATCCGTCTCTAAATCCGTCCCTAAATCCTACGACCTTTCAGACTTTAGCTGTGGACAGCTGTTATTTAGGGATGGATTTAGGGACGGATTATAATTTTTCGTACTTAATTAGGGACGGATTTAGGGACAGATCTAGCTAATTCCGTTGCTGAATCTATCCCTAATAATCCGTCCCTAAATCCGCTCCAATTCATTAAATATATTCGGGTCCAGCCCTTTCCTCCCCATTTCTTTCTTCTTCTTCTTCTTTCTTTCTTCTTCCCTCCTCCTCCCCCCCCCCCCCCCCCCACCCCGCGAGCAGCCATGCGCAGTGCCTCATCCTAGCCGCCGGCCGCCTTTTGGTCCGTCACCAACGGCGGTTCTGTGCCTCTGAATGCCGGCGACGCTTTTCCTATTCAATCCCTATCAAATTCCGTACAATGACAGTATAATTTCATTTTTCTTTTAATTTTGTTCTCTTTGTTAATTTTTATTGTTTGTTTTGGTGTTTGTTAATTTGTTTGATACGTTTAGGGATGCATGAGATGTAACAATAATGTGTTTGTTAAAATGTTGAACCACTTTAAATATTAATTAGTATTATTAGTTTTAATATATATTAATTAGTAAAAATACTAATTAGTTTGAGTAATAATAGTTTAAATATATAATAAATAGTTTATTAGTTATATACTAATAAATATGAAATTAGTATATAATAAATACATTTTTAAATTTATAATAAAAATGTAATTAGTATTATTAGTTTAAATATATAATAAATTGTAATAATACTAATTACTCTAATTAGTATTATTAGTTTGAATATATATAATAATTACTAAGTACTCTAATTATAATTACTCTAATTAGTATTATTTGTAAATATATAATAATTAGTAATATTCAAACTAATTACTCTAATTAGTTTAATTAGTTTAAGTAAATAATACTTTGTAATACTACTAATTAATCTAATTACCTAACTAGTTTAATTAGTTTAATTTGTTTGATACGTTTACGGTTATATAATGTCAATAATGTGTTTGTTAAAATGTTGAATAACTTTAAATATTAATTAGTATTATTAGTTTGAATATATATTAATTAGTAAAAATACTCATTACTCTAATTAGTATTATTAGTTAAAATATTTCATAGTTTGGTAATTAGTATTATTAGTTTATAAATATAATAAATAGTAATAATTAATACTAATTACTCTAATTAGTATTATTAGTTTGAATATATAATAATTACTAAGTACTCTAATTAGTATTTTTTGTATAAATATCTAATAATTAGTAATCATACTAATTACTCTAATTAGTTTAATTAGTTTAAGTAAATAATACTTTGTAATACTAATAATTACTCTAATTACTTAAATTAGTTTAACTAATGTTATAATTTGTAATGTTACTAATTACTCTAATTAAAATATTAATTAAAATATTATTACTTTGTTAATTACTGTAGTTAGTATAATTACTTAAATAATGTCAAACATAAAATAGTAATATATCTAATTAGTTTCAATATTAACTCATTAGAACAATGTTTAACTATAGTAATGTGTTAATAGTATAATAATTATTTAAAAATTAAATACTAATTTCTTAGTATAGTAATTTAATAATGTCAAACATTAAATGTGCAGAGCTCGGCACATACGTAGGGCACCTACTTGGACTTCAGACCATGTCTGGGACAGCCTCTGTGCACAGTGGGATGCCGACCCTACTTTCAAGCATCATAGCGAGGTGAAGAAGAAGAATTGCAGCACTAAGCAGGCGATTGTATATAGAGGTGGTAGTAGGGGCACTGCATTCCACTGGTCCGATTTGGTAATAATTAAATTCATATTTTATTTTGCTTAAATTTTTTTTTCCAAAATATTTTTCTTATCATTATTTAACACATTTTTCGCTTTTGTAGGTTAAGGAGGCGGGTGATGATCCCGGTCCTGACACATTATTCATCAGGCTGTACAAGACTAAGGCACCGATTATCCCGAGGGTCGTGCCAAGACCATTGCTCTAAGTTCAAGTACTTAAATATATAATTATTGAAGTTAAAGTTTAAGTAATTATAACTCATTATATATAATCATCTTAAGTAATTACTTATAGAATTGTAACGTTCATTTAGTTTATTGTTATATAATTATTCAATTACAATAAGAATATTCGATTAATATTATACTTCACACACGTTATAATTTATTTCAATAAGTTCACCACCCCCAGTTTCAGGCCGACTCTTCTTCCATCCCATCTCAGTCGCAAGAGAATATTTCCTTGCGACAACAGATGGCCAACTTGCGCTCCGATGTCGACAGGAGGCTACAGGAGGCGGCGCAGGAGTCTGCTTGGTTGTTGGCGGAGGCTGCACAGGAGTCTGCTCGACAGTTGGCAGAGAGAGATAGAGTGTGGAAGCAGCGCTCACAGCAGATGCAGCAGATGATAGGCCGTTTTCCTTCGCCTCCGGGAGCTTCGCATCCGACAAACGAGCCACCTCCGTACATTCAGGTTAGGACCGGAGAGTCCATCTCGCAGGTACAGCATCAGCCCCATGACGTCCATCATGCGGCCGATCAGGGCGAGGCCGAGGCCCAGGGCGAGGGCGAGGGCGACGTCGAGGCAGAGGATGACTTCGATGAGATTGTCTCCCATTTAGGTGATTTTTAGATTTATTTTTGTACATTTCATGTATACAACATTTACAGTAAATATATAAAATTAGAATTTTTTATTCATCTATTTTAATATTATTTTATATAGTAATAATAATAATAATATTACTAAATATTAATAACAATAATAATAATAATACGATTAAATATTATAATAATAATATTATTAAATATTATAATAATATTATTATTAAATATAATAATAATAATAATATTTATTATTATTATTATTACTACTAATTCATAAAAAGTTACTAATAAACCATCACTAAATATATAAAATATTATTTTAAAAAATTTAATTTTTTTTACATTTTCCGTCCCTAAAGGATAAAAATAAACCCTTAACCCTACAATCCGTCCCTAAATCCGTCCCTAAGTACAAAATCCGTCCCTAAGTATAAAATCCGTCCCTAAATCCCTCCCCCAAACAAATCCGTCCCTAAATCCCTCCCAAAATCAATTTTTAAAAACCTTTCAGCGATAACAGTTTTGTACGGAAAAAACCGTTGCAAATTCCATTGTTATATCTGTCCCTAATTCCGCTGCAGTAGTTGCCTTTCCGTCGCAAAATCCGTTGCAAATGTCATTACTTTGTCTCGTGTGTTCCACCGAATTTAGGGACGGATTTGGTGTCCGTCCCTAACTATTTAGGGATGGATTTTATTATCCGTCCCTAAATATTAGGGACGCGCGTATAGAGACGGATTTATTTTCGTCCCTAAATCCGTTGGAAAAGCTTTTAGGGACGGATTTTTCATCAAATTCCGTCCCTATTTCCGTTGCTATGGACTGTTTTTCTAGTAATGGTGTGTATTGCATGTGATACGCGACTAGTTTTTATTATACTAGTTGGAAAGAGTTATTAAAAGCTACAATATGGAGAACCTACTAATAAGCTGCATTCTGTGATTCTCTTTCTTAGGGTGTGATCTTGGGAAGGACTTGGAAAGAAGTTGGTGATCGCCATCCAAAAGCTAGCGATGGTGCACTGCTTAGTGCATGCATGATTGTACTTGAGAATATAAAAATAGGTGAATGTGCAATAATTGCTACCGGTTCCCTTGTATTAAAACATGTTCCTCCACACAGGTTGATTGCACATTTCTTTATTTTATTATTGTAATTCTATTTTGAAATTTATTAGATTGAAAAATAGCAATTCGAAAAATAAAAAGATAAAAAAAGGGCAAACAAGAAAAGAAAAACTTGAAGAATTCGTAGTCTGGACTGTTGTTAGAATACTTTATTTTTAATTTGGTGAATTGTCACTAACCAATTATCATGTCAAATCATCAAGAAAATTTAGATCTAAATATTTAGATTTGAGCGGAAACGTACCTGGATCTATGAAGAAAACTTGATTTTCTGGTTATTGTCTTCCAAATCAATATGCAGTCTTTGCTCTCTCTGAAGAGAGTTATCTCTTTTTGATTGATAGGATTTCAGAAAAGAGAAAACCTTTTTTTTGTGCATATGGCTTGGGGACCATAACCCTTATTTATATCTTTAGTCTAACTTCTATTTTAGCCTATCATAAAAATATAAATTAATCCTTTGGGTCTCTACACATTAAAGTCCATTCTCTATTAGATGGTTAACCCAAAACTTTAAACTTTATTGATCACTTTAATTGAACTTAATCTTATGATAACTCATAATATATAATTAATATAAATATATGAGCCCACATATTGAATTAAATCCAACATGAACTTGAATCTAAAAGACCTAAATGGTCAAATACGTAAAGTAGCTACTACTGCAGCAGCAGGATGAGGTCAAACTACGTTGATAAGTTCTTGGAAAAGCCTCACATAAAAAGTAGATTGATTACAAAAACTCGAGATTTGGAAAACATTACTACGTTGTACATACTATGACCATCTCCTCATGACACTGATAACTTCTGACTTCTCTAATTTCCTTCTTTTTCTCTCTGACAACTTCTTACTTCTCTAGTGTCCTTTTTTCTCTCTTTCACACCCAAACACAAGGAATTCATTTATTAAATGCTTGAGCGCCAAGGCTCTTCGAGCCGGTTTGGGGACTCTTCTTGTCCCCCCCCCCTCCCTTTTTATTTGTTATCTCTTTCCATGAAAGAATCATAAAAACAACTTCTTTTTAGTAAAGGAGGGACTTAAACTAGAAATACAAATCAATTTTATGAAGCTTTTATACTACGTACCTACTCAAATTCACTTCACCACCCATCACAAAATTGAAAAGAAAACTTCCAAATGTTTGGTACCTATTTTCTTCTCATTCCCACTGGAAAGAGAATGAGCCAAACTTTTTGCCACTCGCCCTTTACTACCACTTTTGAGATTTATTTTCACAAATAAAGTTAAACTGAGGTTTGGAAATTCTGACACTTTGCTCCAAATATTATTTGGACTTTATTTGGATGAATGCTTTTTCCTTTTTCTTTTTTGGCCTTAAGGGGCGTTATGATGTAAAATATAAATACTAACAAGTTTACATTGAAGTTCAAAATAATTAAGGGACTTAAGTCCATTGAAGTTCAAAATTCAACTCAAATTTACATTTGCAAGCTTTGAGTGTAATTGTGTTTGAATATTGTATAAGGAAGTTCTTTTCGAATAAAAACATATTAGCAAATTTTAACTTGGATTATATACCCACTAAATAAATGAGTTGATGGTTTGATATTGATTTTCAACATGCCTCAATAAACATATACTTGAGACTGTTAATTCATTTATGAGGTGTTTGGTTGGAAGTTTTTTTGAATTGCCTTGGTAATTGGTCATTGGTAATATTGAATGGTTATGTTTGGTCATCTAAACTCTGGAAATTCTATATATTTTGATAATTTTATATTACCATATGAAGAAAGAAATTAGTTGTTGGAGTGAAAATTCAATTATCAAATATTTCTTTGATATTTTGAAATTACCAAGGTCATTTGACTTTTCTTCCTTTTATACCCTTATGAAATCAAACTTTTGGATAATAATACCCCTTTATCTTTATATTATTTATGAAATTCTATGCGATGGATGAAAGTTGATACATATCTTCATCTCTTTATACTTGTATTATTTAAAAAAAAATATTAGTTTTGTCACAAAAATATATTATTTAAGAATAATTGATTATTTTTAAGTTTATTAGTTTATTTTATTTTGTGTTAATAATAATAAATGTTTTAAATTAGAATAAAATATTATCATATAATCAAAACCAAAGAGAATAATAATTTAGTAATGAAACTTATTTTGAAATGTCATATCCCTTCAAACCAAATAAAGTCATTTAAAATTTCTATTGCGACAACCAAATAAAAAAAATACTAATTCTTAGTCATTTTATATTACCAATTATTGATATGGTAATAAAATTCTCAATGGTAATTACAAATTACTTAAACCAAATGCTCCCTTTATTGCATTTGGAATTTCAGACCGAATCAATCACCTTCAATTTGGGCTTGGCAATGATCCTTTGGGCTTAACATGCTGATGTTAAAATTTTGTTGGAATAATTATTAAGCCAGTTTGGGCAGCCGTTACAAGACCAAAGGCCCGGCGCATTGACATAAATAATTGGGACGAGTTTTTTAAGTTGATGGTCACAATTAAACTACTGCACTGACATACCAAAAGTTTAATGAATCATTCATGTTCTTGTTGTTCAAACTACACATTAAATTTGTTAATCACATTTAAAATCAAGCTCGATCTCAATTATTGTAAAATTAAATAATAGTAACCATAAATAATTGTGACCATTTGATTCACCAGTAACATAAATAATTGAATTGAGATTTTTGATGGCAGTATTAGAGCTGTTCAACGGCCGAATGCTTGTCCAAATCCGAAGGCTTATCCGAAATTTGGGAAGAGTTAGACAATAAAGTAGAATTTGAATATTTTA
Source organism: Microcos paniculata (assembly GCA_030664755.1). Classification (NCBI taxonomy): domain Eukaryota; kingdom Viridiplantae; phylum Streptophyta; class Magnoliopsida; order Malvales; family Malvaceae; genus Microcos; species Microcos paniculata. The sequence continues at coordinate 35,240,698 of CP131463.1, forward strand.
GAAATATGTGTTAACATTGGGGATTTCTTTGTGTTTTATTCTTAACATAAAAATTGATATATTTGTAGTTAAAGATTGTTCTACAGAGTAAGTAAAACCTGACCATAGGAAAAAAAAAAAGTTTATACTATAATTCTGAAGGCAAATGCCAAACGTTTATAAGATAATAATTATAATGAAAAATAAAATCCAAAATTGCTGTTACTACCTTTCGAAAGTAAAGCATTTTGAAGGGAAATGCATGATTTGTAAAACATTACTTCAGTCTTCAGCTGCACACTGTCGCCTTGTCTCTGTTAGATTATTATTTTATGAAAAATGAAAAATATTGTTGAACATGGTCGTTTACACGGCCATATGCAATTGGGGAACTTGCTCTCATCTCATCTACTATTTATTTGCAAATAGAAGGGAAATCATTCATCAAAACGCACATGTATATATTTATTGTATTATTATTATTATTATTATTATTATTATTACTAGCTCTCTCTTTTACTATATTTTTTGTTTTTGACTATTAATTCCAAAGGTTATTTATCACATGCCCAAACCACCCCTCTAATTAACATTGCAAAAAATTTAAGACGTCTAATTTTAAGGTCATATATCTCATCATTCTCTATGTAAATATAGTGATTTTTTTTTATGTGGATTAATGTGGATCAACCATTAAACTAAAACGGGCTAATATTCTATGAGCAACTTTATTTCCAGACCTCGGAATATAATCAAACATGCATGAACTCAAGTAGGAAAAGAAAACAGCAAAGCCAAAGAAAAATATAGCACTTAATAATATTCCTAATAAAAATAAAAATATTTTATTTTCCAAATGGGGTCAATAAAAATAAGTGACGCAGAGCCCAACCCAACCAGGGTGAAGCGGGGACATGTGATGTGAGCCATTCGTACCACAACAATTCATACTCCTACTAGAAATTGTCCCGGGCAATGTCTGAGATCTTTTTTTTTTTAATTTTAAATATTTAAATTTTTATCTTTTAAAAATATGAGACGATTAATAAGAAAAATTAATACATTAAAATCAAAGATATAATATATAATCATATATTGATATTACATGTAGAGTAAAATATAATACATAATATATAAAAACTCATTTTAATGTACACAACAAATATAATGTTAATTAATTAATAGATAAAAATACATAAATCAAATATTCTATATAAGTTGAACATATTAATTAATCATTAAATAAAAATATATAAATCAAAGATTAAATTCTTTAGTAGTCGAAAAATTTTAATAAATATATATAATATAAAATGTGAAAAAATTTTCTCAAACCCCCACAAAAATAACTAAGTAAAATCTTTCTTTTAGATTTATCATAGATGAAAAATTCCTACAAAATATATATTAAAATTTTTAAAAATAAAAGAAAACACTAAAATGAAAAAAAAAGAAAAAAAAAACAAATAACTTCTTTTAACCCAAAATATTAATAAAAAAAAAGAGAAAAAAGAACCAATAAAAAAGTAATAATTACACCCTCTCTTCAACTAATGGTGCTTCACCTCTAGTATAGGATAGTATAGATTACAGCGTGAATATAATAAGGAGCAGTAAACTAGTAATAGTAATTTATAAAAAGAGTTGATTGGTCTTTTCTACCAAAAAAAAGTAATTTTTAAAAAGACTGGAACCAACAAAAAAAAAGCCGAAAAAGAACCAAGAGAACTAGAGAAGACATCAGTTTCTGCAACCATCCCATCCGATTATGAAACCGCCTCGCCTCCTGTCCTGATTCCTGCAAAGGCAAAACACTTGAATGAATGAACTAACGGCAAAAACAGAACAAGACGACGCCACTTCCCCTGCACACCGCACCACTTGTCTCTCCTCTAATACTAGATTCCCCTCTTCTTTTTTGTCATCATCATCATCCTATTGCTATTGCTTTTGTCATTGATTCCTCCGCTCCATCATCAACAGAGCTCTTCTCTGCATTTGCAATTCCCAACAATCCCTATTACTATTCCTACTCCTTACCTTTTCTCTTCCTTTCTTCCGCTGCTATCCCTTATTTTTTTTCTTTTTATTTCCATTTACATGGGTTGCGTCAGTGACAAGAGCCGGGAGTCGTTTCCGGAGATGTTCTCGTCTGCCCTTTCTCTCAAACAAAGAGACGATGGCAGCCGAGGTGATGCTAAACTTGCCACTACCCAATTCCCCTTTGAGAAGGTCTTTCCAGTTTATGCAATGGGCCTTTCAAAGCCTGACATTGACTCTGTTACCAATTCGGCTCATGACCCCATTTGGTACGCTGTTCGAGACCAGGCCAAGTTGGAGGTACCCATTTTTATGCTCTCTCTCTTTTCTGTTTCATTGACATGGCATTTTTTTTCTTTTGGTTTTATCTTCTTAATGATTCCAATACTTTTCTTAAATCGATACAACGTTATTTGCTGCAGGCAGAAAAGGAACCTATTTTAAGTAGCTTCTTATATGCAAGTGTCTTGGCACATGATTGTTTGGAACAAGCTTTGGCTTTCGTTCTTGCCAATCGTCTACAAAATCCTACACTCTTGGCGACTCAACTGATGGATATATTCTCTGATGTTATGGTACATGACAGAGGTATTCAACGATCAATACGCTTGGACGTACAGGTAGTTTTCTTGGTTTTTAAAAGATAACACTGTGTGATATTTGTTTGTAGAAATCCTTGCTTAAACAATAATTTTATTATGCTTATGTTTGAAAATATTTCTTCTGCAGGCATTCGTAGACAGAGATCCTGCCTGTTTGTCATATAGTTCTGCTCTATTATATCTTAAGGTACTTGCTAATATTATGCACAATGTCACGGCTTTTAGGTAAATCAGTTACCTTGCTGCCCTTGTTTTTAAACTATAGTTGGTGCATTCCTTGTGGTGAAAGGTAGTGAATGTGATTTCAAATAAAAAAAGATTACAAATTATGAGATAAGGAATGAGAAGATGTTAACTACACTTGCCCATCCAATTCTATCTCTCACAATCCTTTTTTTAAGGAACACTATTCTTTGCGATCATTTCCGATATGTTAAAGGTTCCTTTCTATTCAGGGATACCATTCTTTGCAATCATATCGAGTAGCACATGCCTTGTGGAAGCAAGGGCGAAAAGTGTTAGCTCTGGCATTACAAAGCAGGATTAGTGAGGTAGACTCTGGCTTCTGGTTCCTTGATTATCTTCATGCCTTTTTATTTGCCATTTTAACATATCTTTGCACACTTCAGGTTTTTGGAGTTGACATACATCCAGGTATGTTTGATTCATACCTTAGTTGTATTGCATCTTTCATGCTGTTTGCAATATGCAATCTCTGGTTATTAAGTTCTAACAAGAATTGTGGGAAAAAGAGCTGTAATTCTGTGGTTGGTTGTGTGCAGCAGCTTATGACAGCACTCTTTCTTTTTGAGGGTTTAAATATAGATTGTTGCCTATTCCATTTGGTGTCCTTGAAGATAATAAAGGTTTTCTGGTATCTTATATAAGAGTATATCTAAACTTCCTTTCCTATGTATCGATTTGATGCAGCTGCAAAAGTTGGAGATGGCATACTATTGGACCATGGGACTGGTGTTGTTATTGGTGAAACAGCAGTAGTAGGGAACCGTGTTTCATTGATGCATGTAAGTCACTTTGTTTCTGTATAACAGAGAGCTTACTCCTTTAATTCCCTTCATTTGAGATATTCTCTATGTTTCCTGAATCACTTGGAATGTCAACTATCAATGGTTTTTCATTCTACTAGTTGGAAAGAACTAGCAAAGCCTAAGGTATGGAGAACTACTGATAAGTTGCATTATGTGATTCTCTTTCTTAGGGTGTGACTTTGGGAGGGACTGGGAAAGAAATTGGTGATCGCCATCCAAAAGTTGGTGATGGTGCACTACTTGGTGCATGTGTGACTGTACTTGGGAATATAAAAATTGGTGATGGTGCAATGATTGCTGCCGGTTCCCTTGTATTAAAACATGTTCCTCCACACTGGTATTTTGCACATTTCTCAAATATATTTATGGTTGCACTTTTATCTTGAAATTTATTGAACGAAGCACACATGTTTAATGTAATTTCTTGCAATGTTTCTAAGTATGGTGGCAGGTACACCAGCACAGGTTATTGGATCCATAGATGAGCAAGATCCATCTCTGACCATGAATCACGGTAGGCGTTCTGCATGACTGTTGAAAACATAACAAATGAATGTTGTACTCTCTGGTAGAATATTAGACTCATTTTGGATGGAAATTGCGTTAGTTTCCTGTGTTTGAACAGTAAGTTTGGAGACGTTTTTCTTTCCAAACTGGTTCAGCTATAACTTTTATCATCATCATGCCAGGTTATATCGTCTGAAATCTGGATAAAATAGGGAATTAGTTCCTTTGGAATAACCACAAATGATTAGAAGAAAACTCTATGTTACTGCCAAAACTACATAAACTTAGATCATGGAACAAATTATCCTCTGACGATTTGTTATAATTGCTGCAAATCTTCTGCTGTTACTGCTTTGTCTGTCCGGAGACTGCAATGCTTCATGCTTGTTAATGATGAAATGCAGATGCTACCAAAGAATTTTTCAAACATGTAGCTGTTAATTTCAGAGAGGGAAGATCCAATAGTAAGTATTCTTTACTTCCCTTGCTGTGTTCATTTATTTGAGAAAATATTACGAGGATGTTTCAGCAATTATGATGATTTCTGTGCTCTTGTTTCACCAATGTTTGTGATTGTTTGGTTTTTGTCTTTGTTATGGATGGTTAAGTTTGCTTTTGAAAACTCTAAATCAGTTCACCTTAATTTTTCCAGGGGCATTGGATCAGGAAAACAAAGATAGCGGTACTTGAGGGTGTCCAGGGACATAGATGTCCTCCGCAATTGGGGTTGATTGCTGCCGACATTAGGGGAGAACGGCTGTAGTTTGAACTTTGTAGACTGTAGTGTACATTAATATTAGACATGTTTTATTATGTAAGACAAGTAAGAACAGAATGAGTGTAATTCCATTTATGTCCTCTTGACAGGAAAAGGATTGAAATTAAGGAAGAAATTGTTGTTGAGGCTCCTTCTGGTTATGTTATGGCCGCGAAAACAGCAAGAGCATAATTAGAGTTGGAAGTGCAGTAAATTGAAATGATTCGATTCGACCTAAATGAACAAAATGAAAAAAAAAAAAATTTATATAAATAAATAAAGAGAAAATAAAGGAAAATGGGTGTTGTTTGTTCATGATAATTACTGAAACACCCTTAAGTTTTCCATTTAGAAATGGTGAAATTTCCTCATTCTCTGTTGTTAATTATACTAAATTAATTAATGATAATCCCAATTATGATTAATGACTAGGATGGTACTTTGAAAGAGAGAACAAACAACAGCAGCGGTAAATACATAACGGGGAGGGAGATGCAGACGCAGTAGTTATTTTTTACAAACAGGCAACAATTGGGTAGAAAACGGCAGGTGCAGGGCGGCAGTAGAAAACGGCAACGTTTCTTGTTCTGCCCTTTGCCCTGTGAATTGAGATCCCATCTGATCTTTGTATTGTATGTTTGTATCTCTTCGCAGTTTCCACGACGATCTTCATCCTCAAAACTCAAAATTCTGCTTCATCAAAGAAATAAAATAATAATTTTTACCAAAGCATTGATTGAATCGGAATCGAAATCGATCCACCTCATCTTCTCTCTCATTTCGGGTATTCAAAGGTATATCAATTCTCGACTCTCTGCTTCAATCTTCATTTCCTAATTGTTTTGGAACTAGAATCTGATACATGCCTCTTTTCATAGTGTTGCTATTTCCTACTATAAAAATAAATGTCCTTTCCCGGCTTCCCCCATCCACAATTCCACCCCCAAATGTTAAGATTAATTCATGTTCTCATTACCATTTTTGCGTGATTTACCAAACCGTTAACGTTCACGTACTGCTCACACCAAGGCTCGGTGTCTCATCTCTCCTTTTGATCATTGAGCCAGCAGTTGAGAGCATTACCTCAACCTTATCATTTGTCCTTTGTAATTTAATTGATTCTGCTTCTCATACCCCGTTTCCGCAATTATTTATGCTGCTAATTAGCTCTTTGATTTGCTAGATTTATTTATGCTTTATAGCTTTGGAGATTAATATTTCATTTATAATCTTTAGGATTTCACCTCGGGTTAGTGGCGCTCTTGTTCCATTGAGTGTGATAAATGTCTGGGGAGGGAGTTGAGGTTACTCAAGTACCGGAAACTCAGGCAGATGATTCATTGAAGCCTGAGAAACAATTGTCTGAATCAAATGGAAATCTTTCTGACCAAAATGGCCTCGTTGATGGAAATTTGAGTTCTGATGACACACATAGTCAGCTTCTACAAACTGTTACAGAACTCAAATTTGAGAATGAATTCCTAAAGTCTCAGCTGGAAAGCTTGAAAAATTCCCAATTAGAACATGATGGTCCTTCTCAAGAAACTAGAGCAAACGGAGAGAAAACTGATGCATCGGCAGATGTACAAATACTACGCGAAAGGATAAAATCTTTGAGCAAAGAACTTAACGAAGAAAAGCAAACACGAGTTGCAGCAGAGCAGGCTTTAAAGCATCTTCGAGAAGTCTACTCTGAAGCAGATGCCAAAGCACAAGACCTTGCTGCCAAGCTTGCTGAAGGTCAGATAAGTCTATGCTTAAAACTTGCCCCTCGTTTTATTTTTATAAGAAGAAATTTGGCTGGCTTGACAGCTTCTTTGCTTTAGAAACTTGTCAGATCAACAAGAGAAGCAAGAGTCTTTTCTTTTACACATGTCTTAGTTTTGCAAATTCTGTTTTGACTCTTGAGTATATACAATTGACCCTGGTGTAGCTCAACAAAAGTTGGATCAAGAAATAAAAGAGCGTGAGGAGAAGTATACTGAGCTTGACTCAAAATTTAACCGGCTTCACAAACGTGCAAAACAGCGGATTCAAGAGGTTCAGAAGGTGAATCTTGTCCCTTCATTCTTTTCACCTAAGCTTGATGCCTTCTAATACTATTGCACATTTCCTTTGTTGTACCATGATCAGGATTGAGTAGAATATTATGCTAGTCATATGGCCTTTTTGGCTTGGTTTGTTGTTGCCCCTCCTTTTTCTTGATGCTGGTGGAGTTAGCTCTGCAGTATATTTCATCTCATTGATCATGAGAAGTTTGCCCCTATACCCTGTTTCTATTGAAATTCAATGGGTCAATGTGATGAATAGAGAATCTTGAATATTCAACTATTAAGTTTCACTGTGTAGCTTTCTTCATGTTATTTAATTTTGTATCAGGAAAAATAATGTGTGGAAGGGTTCATGTTTTCATGGGAACTAAGTTTAATTGTTGCTTGGAGATTGTTATTTTCAGGAAAAAGATGACCTTGAGGCCAAGCTTCGTGAAGCTAACATAACAGCTGAGCGAGCGTCATCCCAACAGTCAGGCCTGCAGCAAGAGCTTGAGCGCACTCGGCAACAAGCAAATGAAGCATTGAAAGCAATGGACACAGAGAGACAGCAATTAAGAAGTGCCAACAATAAGTAAAATCATGTTGAAACTGTGTGATCTTGCAATGAAGTTGAACAAAATATATATTTACCCATTATTATGAATCTCACTGTCTCAAGTTTTGTCCCCTATGTGTCATTTCATTTTGTAATTATGATGCCATTTCCAGACTTCGAGATAACATTGATGAATTGCGCCGATCAATGCAACCTAAAGAAGATGCACTTGAGGCATTGCAGCAGTCACTTTTAGAGAAAGAACAGGTACTATTATAGACTTGTGTGCATGCCCATTGAGGCTGTTTTTCTCTTTATGATGTATATTAAATTTGTTTGGTTCTGTACAATTCTGTTTTGTGATAGCAAGAGAATTCGTGTATATCTTTGTGCTTTCTGGCAAATTATTAAATGGTCCAAGGATATCTTACGTCTGTCAAAGCTTAAAAAATGCCTCCTTCCATCTCAAGTCTATTGTACCATCGATTTGAAGATTGAGTGCTCTGTTATTGGTGACTTCAAATGTGATCATCAGACAGTGAAACAGAGCTGCAATTACATCAGTTCCTACAAATAGATTCATCTTTTGTTGCTTGTTTCCTCGTGTATTTTACCATAGAAATTCATGACAGAATCGTCCTTATATGTGCTCACTTCTTAGATGCTGGAAGACTTGCGAGGATTACTACAAGTTGCAGATGAAAAGAGGCAAGCTTCACTGGCTGAGTTAGCTGCTAAGCATCAGAAGGTAAATTGCATTCGGATGTACAATGTGTTAATTGTGGTCAAAATGCTAAGATTTTTCTGTTCTTTCCTGTATATGTGCAAGAATGGTGCTTTAGTTTCTCTGATGCCTCTCTGTTCTTCATCAGAATATAGAGAACTTGGAAGCACAACTTGCTGATGCTGTGTCAGATAGAAGCAAAGCCACTCAAACAATTTCTTCCCTGCAGGTGAGATTTATTATCACTATTAAGATGATAGACAAACAGGTACTTAACCATAGGTGGAGACTCAATACATTGTTAATTCCTTCATTTAGACTTTAACCTTTTCGTTGTGTGTGTGTGTGTGTGTTGGGCTGTTGGCTTGGGGAGGGGCTTTGTTCTCATTCAGTGCACCACTTCTAGGCTGTCTGAAATGTAGTAGACTTAGCATTGTGGGGAAAATACTTTTGTAGGTGCTGTTGGCGGAGAAAGAGTCTAAGATTGCTGAGATGGACGCAGCTTCAACTGGTGAAGCTGCACGATTAAGAGCTGCTGTAGAATCTATTAAAGGAGAGCTTGCACACCTGAAACACGAGCATGTATGAACCAAACTCTTGGAATAAGTAAAAGCTGTTAATGAGAACAATATTGTCATTATTCATGAATATATTGGATTAACATGTTTTTTCTTGATATTACGAAACAAACCATGTGATATTTTTAGGAGAAGGAAAAGCAGAACTGGGAAGCTGCCTCTCAGGCGTTCAAAACAAAACTGGAAATTGCTGAGAGTAACTGCATTCGTGCTGAAATAGAAGTTGCTAAAATGAGAAGTATATACCATTTGACAGAGAACCTTTGTAACTATAAATTTGTTACTTATGGACAAGAAAATGAAAATCTAATTTTCCTTTTGGATAGGTCAGCTGGAACTTGAAGCGTCTGTGCAAACGCAAATGCTAACTACTAGAGAAGCTGAGCTGGCAGCTGCAAAAGAAGAGGTATAAAATTATATATGCAAATGCAACTCACTTATTGAAAAGGTCTTTGGTTCAGTTTATATGTGGTTTCTGGATGATTAGATAAAGACCTTAACGTTGTAGATTTAAGATTTTAGGTTATTATGCGGTAGAAATATATAGCAGACCTTGATATTTCTTCTGATTTTGCAGATTAGCCGCCTTGAAAAAGAATTTTCGTCTTATAAGATTCGTGCACATGCACTTCTCCAGAAAAAGGATGCAGAGCTTGCAGCAGCCAAAGACTCTGAACAAATAAAAGAACTTGAAGAAGCACTAAAAGTATAATTTGTAGTATATGATAGCGGAATGACATTTTTTCCTTGTTAAAAAGATAAATAGTAAAACCATTTCTTTGGTTGATGCAGGAGGCAGAAAGAGAAGTATCATCGGTAACTGCAGAGAGAAATAGGGCCCGTCAAGATCTACAGGATGTTTTATGTAATCATGACAAAGAACTTAATGAAAGGTATCAGTATAAGTTGACATCCATGATGAGATGACGATATGTACTGAACTTATGTTATCAAAGTACACTATGCTTCAAATTGGAGGATGCAAGAAATATAGTATTGTTGAATTTTAGGCTTTTACAAAAGCCAAATGCCATATTCACATTCCATGTTTGATTGCCACGCTGAAGTTTTTTACTCTGCTTTTTATATTAGAGATGCAGCACTTGACAATGCCAAACAGCAGATCAAGAGTTTAGAGATGAATCTTGCTTCTGTTAAGGCTCGCCATCAATCAGATAAAGCTGCATGGGAAGTTGACCTTAAAAATTTGGAAGAAACTTGGCGACGTAATGTCTCCATGCTTTGCAAAATTTCTGTTCTTTTCGTCCTTTCTTTCTCTTTCTGCTAGGTTATGTTTCTGGATTGAAGTTCTAAAAGTTATGATTGTAATTCTGATTTCCAGTTAGATGTGAAGCACTTACCGCTGAAAATGAAGCATCATCTGGTGAAGATATACAAAAAGAACTAGAAGAGACCAAACAACGGTATAAGCGGTTGAAGGTATCCAGCATATGGATTTCCTCGTTATCATATGATCCCGAGTAACTTCCTACTTTATTCTTTTATTGACCAGATCTTTTACTTGCAGGAAGAGCATGCGTCATTCCGTGACCTTGCCGATAGAATGATTGAGGAGAAGGATAAAGAAATTGCTAGACTTTTGGATGACAACCAGAATCTTCAACGGTCTTTGGAATCGAGACGACAGGTATGTTTCCCTTTCTCTTTTACAGTAGTAGACCTTAACCTCAAACTTAACACCTCTGAAAGGCAGATTTTATTAATTTTGGGCTGTAAATGTGGTAAAATCTTCAGGCTGATCACACTCAGAACTACAACACAGGTATTGTGAATGTTTCTCTCATTCCAGTTACAAACATCTATTCTACTTCTAAATAGAACATTTAGATTCTTTTTCTGGATTTTAATGATTCTTATACTAGGGCTTTCTGTCTAATGCCTGTTGTCTTTCTAACTGGTCATATCAGCCTCACAAAAACACGATGCTCCAAATTTAAGCACCTCTGCAGCAGAACAGCAGATTCTGGTACCTTCAATTTCTTTTTTCAATTTTTCCTTGGTGGGGTGGATTTGGAACCTGTGAACTTATGTTTGTCAAAAATATCTTTTTGATATAAATGTTAGTAGAAGCATGTATTATGGATTGTCAAAACTATCTTTGCACTAACATGTCTTTTAAATTTAGCTTTTGGCAAGGCAGCAGGCTCAGAGAGAGGAAGAGCTGGCACAATCACAGCGACACATCTTAGCCCTTCAGGTTAGTAAATTTCATTTTATTTTAATTAGTTTTCTATAGTTTGGTTTCTTGACGGTTGCTTCTTTTGATGCAGGAAGAAATTGAGGAGCTTGAACGTGAAAATCGCCTACACAGTCAACAGGTAGAGGAAGTCTAGTTATATTGTCTTGTTATGTTTTGCACCTCTGATCAATCCTCATAGTGGAGCCTTTTGGTGTTGTGATCTAATGAATGCCGGATCTCCTTGAGATAGAAAGTGAACTTTTATGATATGAGATGGATATTCTTGTGTCCAATCAAACTTAAAATTTCTTGATTTTGAAGTTCTTTTGCTTTTACAACCCAGAGTATGTCATGCTCTCAATACTGTCCTTGTTATTGAAAGGAACTTTATTTGGGAGAAGGGTGGGGGTTGGGGGGGTGCTATTTTATATGTATTACTATACCATGATAAAGTGTTAATTGCTAGCTTCTGTTGCCCATGTGCAACTTTCATGCATCACAAATGTAGGAAGCTATGCTTAAGGAGGAACTTCGCAGCATGGAAAGATCAAAAAGGAGGGAAGGTGTTGATATGACATATCTGAAAAATGTTATCCTAAAGCTTCTTGAAACAGGTATTTCACTTCTGCAATCACATAAGCGGAAGTTAATATTTCCTGCTTAATACGTTTCAAACATAATGATACACAAACGTGTTTGGAATGTTGCTAATTCTTTCAATAGGTGAAGTGGAAGCTCTGCTACCCGTTGTAGGAATGCTTCTTCAATTCAGTCCTGGAGAGGTGAGAAACGTTTCATTGTTGTAGGTTACGCTTATATACCCCCTGATATTAAGCTAATGTTCCTACCTATTATATGTAATTTTGGAAGGCAATTCTCTTATTTAGGTGCAATAATGTAACCGTGAGTACTTGGACCTTTAAACATGCTGAATAACCTCATTTTTTGGGCATTATCGGTTTGTTTTTATGTGCAAACACAGATGCAGAAGTGTCAACAAGCCTACCGCAACAATTCAACTGATGTTCCGTCAAGCCCAGCAAATGAAGCTTCAGGATCAACCCGTTCTCTTTTCTCAAGATTTTCATTTTCGTAAAATAGAATTCTTCCCCGGGATTAGAAATCTCCGACATCTGCTATCCAGCTTCAGCCTATGCCTGTCTGCGGATATCCAAAAGCATAGCTATGGTCACAGTGAAATATCGTATTCTTTTGTAACATTATCTTACGTAATGATTCAGTTGTAAAGGAAACTTACGTCGTGAAGAAGAATGGTATACATAGAGCCGATGTCAAAAGTAACGGCAGAGTGCCCGGTTAAACGTATTCCTTTTGTTCATATTTTATTGATTTTTACAATTCAAAGAGTAAAGATGGGGGTGAAAATTTATATAATGAAATATCAAATCTATAGCATTCTTTCGTATGTACATGAGAACTGATCAAAATATCAAACCCGTCAACATTGAGATCAGCATTTGGCATATAAATATACCACGTACAATAAAAAATTGAATTGTGGGAAAAAAATTGCTACTAATCAAAATTCAAGCTTAATTACTTTATTTTATTAGAAAGATTATTTAACATTGTGCATCTGGGAACCTAAAAACAACTTTAACCGGAGACGGAAAAGAGCAAATTAGAAAAACATGTAAATAACTCTATCAAAAATCTTGCTACATGCACCCCGACCCCCTTCTTTTTCTTTTGGAACTTTCAGCCTTCGCCGAAGAATAACTTGCAATATAAAATCGTAGACTTTAAGACCTACCTAACATAAAAATCCCAGCAATCCGAAATATAAAAGAGTAGACAGACAAACATGAGAAGAATAAACGGCCCATATGTGAAACGGAAGGAGGCATGAATCAACTATCAAGCATGCCTTGCCTGGAAATCCTTCATGAAAGCAACCAACTTCTCCACTCCGGCCAAAGGCATAGCGTTGTAGATAGAAGCTCGCATGCCTCCCACTGACCTATGACCCTTGAGTGCCACCATCTTCTCCTTGGCAGCTTCCTTCAAAAACTCAGCCTCCAACTCTGACTTTTCCAATGTAAATGGCACATTCATCAGTGACCTTACCGATTTCTCAACAGGGCACCTGTAAAATCCCTTACTTTCATCGATTGCATTGTACAATATAGAGGCTTTCTTTTTATTCTTCTTCTCAACCTCCTCCAATCCTCCCTGCTTCAAAAGATCTTCAAACACCAACCCACACATGTAAATCCCAAAACAAGGAGGTGTGTTATACAAAGAGTTGTTGTCTGCGTGGATCTTGTAATCGAGCATCACCGGTGTAATCTCCTGCGCATTTCCTATAAGATCCTTCCTGACAATCACGATGCAAACCCCAGATGGCCCCACATTCTTCTGTGCACCAGCATAAATCAGCCCAAACTTGGATACATCCACGGGCTTGGAACAGAAATTGGAAGACATATCAGCTACAAGCACCCCATTTGGATTGCTGGGCGCTGGATAATCCTTGAACTCAACTCCATAAATAGTCTCGTTAGCGCATATGTGCAAATACTTGGCATTTGGGCTTTGCTCTACGCCATCGAATGAGGGAACCCTGATGTAGTTCTCTGATTTGCCAGACCAAATGACTTTGGGCTTGCAATACTTCTTGGCTTCCTTGGAAGCCTTGTCTCCCCAGGACCCGGTAACCAGATAATCGACGGTTTCATCGGGCCGACAGAGATTCAAAGGGATGGCAGCGAACTGGGTGGTGGCCCCACCCTGGAGGAACAAGACGGCGTAGTTCTCGGGGATGTTGAGAAGGGCACGGAGATCGGCCTCAGCTTTTTCGATAATGGAAAGGAAATCTTTTCCACGGTGGCTCATTTCCATAACGCTCATGCCGGATCCCTGCCAGATGTAAAGTTCGGACTGGGCCTTGAGAAGGACGTTCTCGGGTAAGGTGGCGGGGCCGGCGGCGAAGTTAAAGACACGGTCTTGAGGCTGGGCTTGGAGGGAGGGGCGATCTTGGATTGGGATAGTTGCGGCGCAAGAGACGGAGAAGCGTTTGGCAGGCCTGCGATTGGTGAGAGTGGGGGTGGTGGGGTTGGGCTTGAGGAAGGCATGATTCTGAGGGATCTTTTGGAGGAGAAGAGAATGAGGCGTGGTCGAGGCTGTCGCTGCCATGGCTGGCTGCTTTAGATTTGAGATAGGAGAGGGCGAGAAAGCAAGGATACACTGGGTATGGAGGGCGGAGTTTGGTGGAAAGATCTGAAACTGAAGCCAAGTGGCCGTGTTTGTAAAGAAAGTGTGGAGATTTCACATTTTCACTAGTATTTGTAATGAATGGGTTCCAATGAGCTACTGCCGCAGCGGCAGTTGGTGTTGGGTTGGTGAGAGAAGAGGACAAGATGCAGCGGCGTCGTTTTGGAATCACTTTAAAAACTCCTCCATTCTCTTTGATTTGAGTCCGTGCTTTTTTTTTTTTTTTATATTTAAAAACTAAAAAGAATTCCGTGGCTTTTGACTATCTCCAGACTAAGTTAATCGTAACCGTGGTTCGAAAATTGAGGGATCTTTTTACAGTCTATTAGTAGTATTTTATTTCTATTCAGATCAGATGGTTTTAGACTTTAGTTTAGGAGGGTGTGTGCGTGCCTGTTTTTCTGTGACCCCATCTCTGTCATGTCAATGTATATGCAATATGGTAAGTTCAGTAAAAGTATAATGTATGTTTGTAGGCAGAGACAACAGCCCAACCATTGTACCATTGTCTTTTTCATTTTCCTTTCTGGAGAAAGAAGAAGAAAGAAAGATAAAACTTGGATACGAATCGTTTTTAAATCTACCATTGTTTTTTATACGAGTAAGTATCAAAGAAAGTAGGAATTTGTCTCGATGATTAATTGCATTCATTCAATTATATCATGTTTGATAGTAGTAAATGGTAAGAGCAAGACTCAAAATTGAATAAGCAACTGTCAAAAAAAGAGTCTATAATCGGTGATAAAATAATGCAATCAATGACCCATCGGAAGTGGAGTTGGAATTGGGCAGAGGTGAACAAAATTTAAATATATCTTCCTTTGTTTGACTCAAACTCTAAACAAGGAGGAATATTCGTATCATGGATGTCATGTCACATTTATAAATGCAAAATTTACCAAAAGGTGACCCAACAACAGAAGCAACGTGGAAGATTCCTCCACCAAAAAAAGCCTTGGGAAAAGAATGTTGTATCATCATTCATCATTGTCAAATTATTGTAATCAAGGAATCACATAAAATTACAGTGAGAAATATATCATCATGTTCAATGTGAACATTCACAGAAATCCAATCAACCAGCCATGGCTAGCGGTTTTGTCAGCTGTCGAGACTATTTTTCAAATTTTCAGTTCCTGAGCCAAGAGTTGCAACCCAAAGTGGAGTTGGGTCGCTCTCATTATTATTTTGTCCTCTCCTCTCTCTTCAGATCAAGCACTGGTATTCGGGTATAGTCAGTAGCTGCTATACACGTTAATTCCTCTCCTCCTAGGGTTGGGTCTCTAATAGGAATTTTGCAGGTTCACATTTTGCCGTGTACCCAAATTTGGATGTGCAGTACTTTCTATGTACCCCTGTTAGTTTTCCTGTCGCTGCCTTCTCATGGAAACCAACCATCAGTCTTGAACATTGTCTGCAACAAACAACAAATGAAAAAAATCATTAATCCTTGTTGTATGCTTGTACAGAAGAAACAAAATGTTTTAAGGAACCTCACAATAGCTCATCTTCTGAGTAGCTGCTATGCCATTCGCATGCCCTACTCCATTGCTTGAACCCATATAGACTGCATTGTGCTGTGTAGATAGCAGCAGCTGCTAATAGTGATGGTTGGAACTTAAGCATCTCATACTCCACCAGGGCAAGCTCAATCAAGAAGAAGGATAGAAGCTCAAGCTGCTTTTTGAAGTCGATTAAAAGAACTACCATCAGTTTTCATTTTCTCCTTTTTTGGGAAAAGTAGTACGATATTTATATAGATCTAGAGTTACACTAACCTTCTTGTCCGACTGAGCAGCCTTGAGGAACCTCCGCATGAAAACATATGGTGTTGGAAATGACATGTTAAACTGCAATGTGTTAAGCATCAATCTCTCCTGCAGAATGTGCAAAGGGGAATGTTTAACGCTCCTTTCCTTCTCAGCTTAACATAATGGGCAGAAAAGGTGTAATCAAACACTACCATTTCGAGAACTTCTTTCCTAGAGTAAGCTTTATCTGATATAAGGATTAGATCTCCTACAACAGGAACAGAAACCTCCTCGTACTTGCATGCTAAGAGCATGGCAACCAGTCCAACCAGCTGAAGCTTCTTTCTCACCACTGTTTGCTGGGACAAAAATCTGTCTATCAGATTAACAGTAAGAAATAATGTCTCGCCCATCAAGTCAAATTTGTCGTGCACCTGTTGATTTACACAAGCCAATTGGATCCTTAGAGTTGATGATTTTAAACAACATTCATAATTGCATTAAAGTTTGAGCTGAACCAAATTATTTACAAGCATTTAAGGCATTTGGCTCAGAAGGGTACATCTATATTACCTCAATAAGCCAGTCGATCAGTATAGCCCTCATCTTCTCATTGATGTCGGACTGCTGGGCCATATAGTTTGGTGATACACAGCCAAAACTCTGCATACGATAAGCTGGTTTTAGTCATAATTCAGGTGATTAAATATGGTAAGTAAATCCCAAGGATATCTCATATTTTGCTTAACTAGTAAACACAATAAATTTTCGAGATAACGTAATAAACGAATGCTGAAGTATTTTTTGGCAATAATATGTTTTCACCAAATTAGACCTAAATATAAGCATATTCTACTTTATTGCTATATCTTAATTAGGATTCCTCCTCTCTGACCTCCTTATTCTTTGACTTATGGCTGCGCAAAGAACTTCAAAATGAGTTTTGTTTTATCACCAGAGGATATTTGACCGTGAGACTATCCAGAGAATCTCATAAGTTTAGATTTAAAAATACTTGTGAAAAGTAATTTACCCTGAAGGTTGAATAAGAAATTACCATATTAAATGCATGCAAGAAAGTTGGACCTACCTCCATCTTTCTATAGTAGGCATATAAATCCTCAACATAGTCGACAACAGCCAATGGATTCTTTGCATCACAGCCATCAATGTCAACAATTGGCTCTTCAACTATATCTTCCATTTCAACTTCCTCCTACCCAATTTCACCAAATCCAGTTTAATGGAGTTGCTAACAAAGAATAGAAGATTGCAACTTTGTAAGATTCAAACTTTAAGAGGGAGGGAGTTAGGAAGTAGATACCATCTCATCAGCTTCACTCGGCCTGCTGGTTTCTGTTTCTTCTAGGAACATGGGTACTGGATGGTCTACATGAGATGCCTTGTTCTCCTCCACAACATCGACGAATATACAATCTCCGAAGTCATTTGAGCTTGGAACGGATGGTTTCAACTTCTTGGTTTCCTGTTGAAGGAACGAGCAGGGGCAGCCATCAAAAATAATGTTAACTATTATCATTATGGACTATATAAACTGATAAAACTAGAACACCATGTTATGCAACCGAGAGTAGGATTTGTGTGGTACCTCGGGGCAATGCCGTTGACTCCCTGAAATTTGGGCAGCAAACTTCCTGAATTTTAGCAAAATCGAAATGGGGCAATTAGAATTTGAAGATACAACTCTCAGATGCATATGGAAGCAAGCTCATTTATATACTCTCTCCAAAGAATATATAGAAAATTAGTGAAATTACTATTTAGAAGTCTTGAATTCTATAATGTGGTGAGCTATGCTATATTTTGATTCGAAAAATGATGGAAAACATCACTTCCAACTTGTTACCGAGTTGACTGGAATGTTCTATTTTCTATATCTCAGACAACGGTGTTAGATCTAAGATCCAAAATTTGAACTTTGTTTTCTTTTGTAACTTTACTCATTAGCCAAGCAACCGAAAAGCAAAAGCGAACACATGTATGGATTAAATGAAAAGGGTCAAACTCTAACCTGGAAATAGGTCTGGGCAGTGGATCAAGCCGGCTGTTATCAAGATTTTCATTTCTTCTGGAAAGAAAACATTCTTTAGTTAGTTGTCCAAGAGAAGAGAAAGCAGCAAAAAATGTGTAGAAGATAGAAGAACAATGAATGGAGAGAGAGAGATATACTCTGACAAGCCTCTCTTACTAACAATGCAAGGGTACGCTTTGGCCCCAACTAGGTTCTGATTAATGATACTTAAAGCTCTTCTGTTGTTCCTGGTGTCCTGCCCAAATTTTCTGCTACCCATAACTGCACCTCCTTGTGGTTTAGGCAAAGAAAGGAAAGTAATTCTTGTTGTTAGAATAAGAATAGAGTTAATAGAAAATTAAGGTACACCATTTTTCAATCTTGAAGCTGAAAAACAAGTGAAACCCGAGTGATGAAATACCTTGAAAAGTGGTGGGTTTGGTGCTAATATTAGGATTAGGATTAGGATTAGGATTGTTCTCATCAGATATACATTCCATAATGGGCGATTGAATATATATGTGTGAAAGAACAAATAGTTGCAGCCCAGAAGAAGAGGAGAAGTGAAAGAAGAAAGGAAATAAAAGGAGAGCCGTGCCAGGGGGGTAGGCTTTAAATTAGTACAAAAGAAGGAGCATTTAAAGAAGAAAGAAAGAAATGTTGTAGCTACAAATACAGTTAGATTATTAATATTATTAGTATTAGATGTAAGTAGAGAGAGAGAGAGAGAGAGAAGAAGAAAAATGAGCTTTGTGTGTCTGAAGTCTGAAGTCTGAAAGGGAAGGAGGGGGAGAGAATAGAAGGAGAGAGAAAAAGGTGTGGGGCGTAATGTAATGTATTTTCAAAAGCAACGGCTAGCTAGGGAATGAAAAGTGACCGTTGTTGGATTTGGCCTTTTGGGGCAAAATGGGACTACGAGTTTGTTTGAGTTCATTTTCCTTTGTTTTGTTTGTCCTAACAACGGTCACCTTCAGTTCTTCAGTCCTTCAGTCCTTTAGTCCTTCAGTCCTTCAGTCCTTCACTCCATACGCTTCACCTATACAGCTATATATACCTACGTGGTGGAGGAAGAGTTGGTTAGGTTGTCATGTGGCCTGCCGCATCTGATTTCAAATATTACACTATATGGTATACATTTCAACATTCATTCATTGCCTGTACCTTTTGGAATTTTCTATTTTCTATTCTCTATTCTCAACTCTCAATTGCTTTCCTTTGCTTTGCTTACATTAATTAAATTTTTGTGCAAATGTTTTATCGGTGACGCTCTATCCGCGCTCTCCCCCACTTTCCCTTCAGCTTCCCCATTTTTCCTGTTGGGATTTTGTAGGGACATCACATCCATCGGATTAAACATTATCTATGGTCCTATCTTTTCTTGGAAATTATCTACTAGTAGTGTATATTTACAGGAGTATTTACTACTATAAAATGAAAAACGACTTGGAAAAACCATCATTATGTACTTTTAACAGCTGAGCTTAGCTTGCCTGTTACCCGAATTAAATAATCAGATATATTACTACTTATTACGACTAAAGATTGTCCCGAGCTTTGCCGTAGAGTCATTTTTTTTTTGGCCAGAGAACAATTATTTTTATATTAAGATTAAATGTTTTTCAAAATATTTCAAAAAATTTTAGTGGCTTTTAAATATTATAAATTAAAAAATAATAGTAATTAAAAAGTTAGATATCAAATTAAGTGTTTATGATACAAAATTTGACAATTTTAATAATAAATGTCTCCTACTATGGTTATTTGTTTTTTTCCTTCTTTTTTTTTATTGTCAAAGACATAATACATCACTTAAATTACAATTTTGTTAAACGTGAAATCTTATATAACCTATAATATATATATATAGTTATTTGGTTATAAAGGGTATTTAATGGGTATTTAGTTAAACCCTAAACCATAAAGTGATTTTGAAATCTCATCACTACCCATGATGCTCTTTAATAACCATATCATCAAAAATGAATCCCATAAAAAAAATCCCTAATTACCAAATTACCTTAAAGTTCATGGACAACCAGCAAAAAAAAAATCCCCCTATGAGGCATATTCATAATTTTTGAAAAGTTTTGCTCTTCTTCAAGAATATATTATAAAAAGGCCAAAAATTTTACTAACCCAAAATAAAAATCCACCAATTGGATGGTGCCAAATGGCCCTAAAACCAATTTAAGAAAAATAAGGTTAAGATTAAAAAAAAAAACAACAAGTTAAGAAATTTGAGGAAAAAAAAGAATAAAAAGCACTTTAAAAGAAGTTTTAAGTGGGGAAAAAGAAAACACTTAGCAAGCAATTGAAGCTTCAAATTAAGGGACACATATCATTAAATCATGCATTTAATTTTTTCAATTGATGTTTTGGGTTTGGCAAATATTAATTTTATACATAATTAGAATTTGCCCTAGGCTTCATCGTCCCGGGGTCAGTTTTTTTTTTAATTTTCAGATTAAAATTAAATCTTAAAATCCTAAACTCTAAAATTTTAAATATTAAATATTAAAATCGATAAAAAAAAGTTTAACTAAAGAAATTTATAACTTAATTTCAAGTAAAAAAATAAAAACTATAAAAATATTATCAATTAACTAATAAATAAAATTATATATATCCAATATATAATATTTAAAATATTGATGACCTAATAGATAAAAATACATTTTTTAAACAAAATATAAAAATTAAACAAAACTAAAAAAAGAAAGAAGAAAAGAAATAAAGAAAGAAAAAATGTAAAAAAATAATAATAATAAAAAAATCACACCAAGGGATCACTTGACACCCCCAATGGCCAATGTTGCCCGTTAAACCTTTACTTTTATTGTAGTTTCATAGATTTTATAAATTATAGATATACGTATTGACGTATTGATCTTAATACGGCTCCACAAATAGAGGAAATCAAAAATCCCAAAAACTGTTGGGATTGAGGAGCAGCCGAGACTCCAATCTTTTAGACTATCTATAAAACAACCACATCTCAACAATAAACAAACTCTTTAATCTTTCCGCAACACAATTCAACTACACCCTATGGCTGTCAAAATTTTGTCAATAAATCACTAACGGCCTATATCCTATGTCAATTAGGAAAAGCATTTGTCTCCCTCCCTCCACCATTTTTATCATACAACTTTGGGACACGCCCAAACTTCCATCGGGCTACACCACCCACGCCCAAAGCACACAGGGAGAACCATAATTTTCTGCTCAATTGTTGCCAAAAATATAACATCTCAAGAATAAAGTGATCACTTGAAGAGACTCGACAGTAAAGTTCCACCACCCTTCTTATCTTTTGCTACTTCTTCCTTCACCTCTTCCTTGTAACCTTCTTTCCCCAACAGCCCTTCCCACTTAGCCATCTCACCTTGGCTCACATTACAATTGCCAACTACCTCTTTTTGCTTCTTGCTTACCTTCATATGCTTCATCTTCTTCGTTTTCTTATCATTCTTGTAAGTCTCTTCCTTTGCCACAGTTTTTAGCTGATTGAGTAAATGACTTTTTTCCTTGTCCGAGATGTTTATTTGAGTCAAATTTGTCTCCCCGTCTGAAAACATACATGCCTTGACTAGCTTCTGGTCCTTCTTAGCCAAGTTCCGGAGCTCCTTTTTAGTAACCACCTCTCGCTTCTTTATGTCAACCAATTTTTGCTTCTGTGGCATGCCTTGCTTGGTTTCGGGATTCAATAATGATGGAGCACGTTTTTTACCCTTCTTCAGTGGAAGTTGATTATTTGCCAAATGTCTCTCAATTGCCTTTGGTTGCAGGAGGTCTTTCTCCCCCTTGGCTATCTCTATCTCTATTCGTTCTCCAAGGAGACCATCCATCATTGTTTCCAAAATAATTTTACCGAGTGCATATCTTGTCTCACATGGATCCCCAATTCCAAGCAAGTGGTAGTTAATCTCAGGGTTCCCTCTCTGTCTTTGATTTACGAAAGCTTCTATATTATGGACCATGAGGCCAAACATTTCGGCTGTAGCTCTTGCAGCTTTCTTTGATACAAACACCTGTGGAAAAGCACGTAATTTAGTAGAAAAAGATACAGAGTATACAAACATGTACGTTTAGCAGAACAATGGAAAAATAATCATAACAAACCAAAACCAAAACAGTCTATTCACAAGCAAATCAAGGCATGATCGAGGAGCACCCTTTTGACAGCAGGCTGAATTTACCTCTATAAAAAAAATGAACACATCTGCCCAATAAGAAATGCTAAAAATTTCAATGAGATTAGATATGCTAAAGGCACTTACCAAACCAGAACATTCAAAAAATGGATATCTTGACATTGATTCGATAAGACCGGTTGTCTCGGTTAAGGCACATTCAGAAGCTCGCACCAGAGATGCAAACTGAGCAACTTCTTTGGCAAGGTCTTCATCTGATTTACTCTTAGAAAGCCCTGAGATTTCAGGTATAAATTTAACTTCCACATTAGTATGCACTCTTGCAAATTGAACACCTTCCTTCCACTTTCCATGATAGAGGACAGAAGCAAATGCTGAGACTACAAGAGCATCTTGAGGGTTGTTTACTAATGCCAGGTGAAACATCAACAACGCAATCCTGTCTTATGCAGAAAAAAATGATCAGCAAAAACATTTCGAGTACTGAAATATATGACAAGCGATGTAAATCTACTCCCTTGATATCCTATGTTTGACAAGAAAAAACAACAGATAACTTACCATAGACTACTATCAGCAGGACGATCACAAGAAACCAACTTATCCATATGGAAGAACAATTTCTGCCATAAAGGAAAACAGAGATTTAGGAAGTAACACCATCAAAGTAGTTCTCATGCTTGAAAGAGAAGTTCAGAGACATGCAAGCCAGTAGAAATCATCACACTGCTTTGAAATTGCCATATTGAATCCTCAGCTTCATATCTACTGGAACAACACTCTTAAGAAATTTCCCAAAATCATGTCAAACGATATCAACTTTCCTTTCGAGCAAACCAAAACAGCTAAGTATATAGTTTACTATCAAATAATTTTGAACTTTGTTTTGCAGACAAAAAGTTATTCTCAAATTGTTAGCAGAACTTAAAAGCATCCAGTTTATCTTTCTAGACAAGTATCAATACACACTTTCTAAATATCAAGAAGCCTTCATATTATTTTTGAATTCAAAATACTTTCAACATTAAGCATTTCTTTTGTCCCAAATGTAGGTAAAAAGGCTAGATAAAGTCAACTTGAATTCATAAATACCAAAACCCAGATAAACCCCTCCAAGTTCTCATGGTTACAAAAACAGAAATTAGCCTCCTTTATTTATCCTTTTTTTTTTTTGAAGTTAAGCTCACCATCAGCATCATCACATTCTGGGCAGATCTCTGCTGATTAATGTACGCTGCCTGAGAAGGAAACAAATCTGAGGTAACCTTTCTAATGACTAAAAGCAACGAATTAAATGTGTACAAGTACAGCCAGAACATAAATATGTACAAACCTGGAACGGAAGTAAAATTTTCAGCAGGTTAAATCTCTGGAGCAAGCAGATGGAGGACTCAGCAGCTCCATAAGACAACATGTAGTTAAGTTCCAACATTAATCTGAACTGGATAATTGAAGAACATAGTAATTGATAAGTCTTGTAACATCACCTTAATTTTACAAAAGGAAAAAAGAATAAAAGAAGTATCCAAATGCAAACGGTTGTATATTAGCCTCTGTGGGAATAACATATCTATCGGAAGAAAAAAAGAACAAGGGAAGAGGGCATGCACAAAGGCATACTGAGAGGTACTTGAAAGGAACAAGGAAAGACTCACAAACCCAAAACATGACGAAAGAGAGTGAGAGAAGAGAGATTATCTGGGCGGCAGGATAGTCTCAACTAATATTTCTGAAGTACCTTATCTAAACCCTCAATGGAGGACGAAAGATCATGCATTGCTCTCTCAGTATCCTTTGAAAATGACAAACCTAGACGAGCTGCAATTCTTAAGCCCCGAAGAATTCTTGCTGCATAACAAATATTGCATTAATTTCACAGTACTGTCTTATAATGTAGCAGTCATTCCATCCAACCATTGCACTCAAGAAAGCTAGAATCACCTACCACAGTCCTCTTGAAACGACACGTGAGAGGGGATTAATGTCCGTAGCTGAGACAAAACCACCAAACAGAAGAGGCAAAGAGAAAATTTCAGTTTAGATAAATAAAACGTACTATAAAATTGTTAACAACAAATGCGCAGAATTACCTTTAATGACTTCAGGTCTGACATTCCATCATTGTAATCATAGACTTTAGATGTAATTGGGTCAAAAAATAAGCTGTACAATTTCAAATAAAATCGTTATGAATTAGATGGCATCAAACTGCACCTCAACTGTCTGTGAGACTGGAAATCTAGTGTTGTGGAGAAAAATGGGAGAGGGGGCTTCACAAGCTAGCAGTAACGGTATGGTTTATAATAAATTTTCATGGAATAAACATGAAGATAATTATATCAAAATTAAGAAATAATACCTGTTAATAGTGAAGTCCCGATTCATGCTATTTCTCCAGCGGATTAAATCTTTTTCATCACATCCATTTGGGATTAAAGATGATAAAGCTTTTTCTTTGAGTTCATTATGTTTTGCCACTGTCTCAAAACTTGATACCTATTAGGACATGCAAATTCAATATCAAATATTAAGAAACTTCCAAAAGGGAAGTCGTAATGGAAAAGAAACATAACACACAAAGTTTCTGATAGTACCAAACCAAAAGAAAAGAGAAAAAACCTGACCTCAATTGCTGAACCTTTTATATGCACTATGCATATTGGAAATCGTCGTCCAACAATCTGTGCACGATGAAATTTCTTCACGATCTGTACCAAGACATTACAAAAGAAGTATAAAAACATTGCATATCAATCCACATTCTCCAAGAAATTTCAGGCTAAAGAAACGGGAATGAGAAGAAAAACAAAAATACCGTAACCAAACCTGTTTAAGATTAGCAGTGGTAATCACGTCAAAATCTTTAGGTACTCTGTTTAGCAGTAAATCTCTAACACAGCCCCCAACCAAGTAGGCCTCGAAACCTTGAAATATGGCAAGACAAGGAGAGTATTGAGCACAACCAAGTTTTAACTTTGATCCAAAAATGCAACAGATGAGTAAACTAGACGTGCAAAAGGAACTTAATTTGAAAGAACCAACAGCGTTTTAAGCTAAAAATCGGCTTTGGAAATAGGAAGTTCAGTGAAAAGGGCTAAAATTTTTTAGAAAAAAGAAGGGTACTAAAAGATAATTGACCTCCCCTACTACTACTAAACCTTTTGTAAA
The DNA here is from genome assembly GCA_030664755.1 of Microcos paniculata. Taxonomy (NCBI): domain Eukaryota; kingdom Viridiplantae; phylum Streptophyta; class Magnoliopsida; order Malvales; family Malvaceae; genus Microcos; species Microcos paniculata. Next base: position 35,266,062 of record CP131463.1, read on the forward strand.
CCAAACAAAAAAAAAAGAAGAAAAAAGAGATGATTTACCTTCATTACGAAGGGTGTTCAACACAATCCAGGAGGGAAAAGAAATCATAGAAGCAGATATCCCCAGCTTGCTTGCATGAAACTTCTTCCATTTTGACCTGTCAACTACATAGTTATAATAAGAAATAACAGTTAAATTGTAGCATGATGATAACAAAATAAAAAGTAAAATAACAATAATTAGATAAAGAGTGATACTTGGATAAAAAGCAGGATTAGGTGCTGGGGCCATTTGAGGACGTAGGTCAGCTTGGAAACCACTTTCACCCAATGTATGTTTCCATCTCTAAATCCAAGAATACATATATATTTTCAGTAAGATTGAGCTTTTGTTGAAAAGATGTTGGAGGAATTTGCAGGAAACGAAAACCAAGAAAAGAAAGAAAGAAAAGCATGGAGAGACCTGAAAGCGAGTTAAGGATGTGAGACGAGAGAAGAGGAAATTTTCGCTCCTCACAAATATCGCCATCGCCATGTATAGCTGAGAAACATGGCGCGCGGCGTTATGTGCTTGCAGCTGCTCTGCTCTGCCGTGAATGTGAATGTGATCCCATTTCTAGTCTTTGATTGAAGCAGCAGAACAGAAGGCGTTTAAGTTTGAAGGGTTAAAAACCCAAAAGGCTTATGATTTGAGAATGGTTGGACTAATGAAGGCCCCATCTCCTCCTTCAGGCCTCTGTCTGGGACTTGCCAGCCTAATGTGACCCTTTTTGGGGGGATAGGCCAGCCCGATACAGTTTTTGGTTTTTCGATTTTCACTAGTAGTTTTTGTTTTAAGCCAAGACACCCAAGAGAATAAGTACCAGCAAAGCAATTGGGTAGCATTTTACAAGACACAATCACAAAAGACAAGTATAGTCTTTTTTTTTTCTTTTTTTTTTTTTTTTGTTGAGGGGATACACAGACACAACTCACACAAGTAAAGGTTGAATGGTTTAGTTGGGCGCAAATACTACTACACATTTGGCATTTCACCTTATATATAATATAATGTGGATTTTGATTGGTAGAGGTTTAAATGAGTTGGAGCTGATGATGTTAGTGGAATCAAAATTTTGGTGATCCTTATTCCTCCTCAGTCCTCCCTACTAAACTTAGACAATTAGGATAGGCCTAAGGGCTTAAGTAAGGGGCAAATACAGAAATAAAGTTTCACTTCTTTTTCTAATATACTACTAACTAATAATAATGCCTTCCAACTTCTATCATGTAATGTATGTAGATACATACATCCATCAACAATCGACATATACATAACAAATTAAATAGAATTCTTTCTCCAGCTGAATTGGTTAGATGTTGAGATATAAATTCAGCTTAGATGTTGAAAAATTTATACTAGAGATTTCAGTTTCAAAACTTATCATTCTTCTAAAGAAGTAGGTTATTTGTTTTACTTTCTATATATAAAAAATAAATAAATAAAATTAGCACAAAAAATATAAGTAAACTCATTTTGATTGGATTTAGGACCCAAGCAGTGTGACTTGAAACATAGACCTTTGTAATGTTTTTTTTTTTTGGTATAAGTAAGGGTATCTTATACCTGTGGTCCAAGACTAATCCTTTTCGAGTAGGATTAGCCCACTATGAAATAAAGTTTTCCCAACAATGATTTTCTCCATTCACAATACTTGAACTCAACACCTTTGTAATGTTTTAGTCTTTAATTCTTAGATTTAATTTAACTTTAATTTATCTTTATCATGTTATTAAAATAAAACGAAAATGAAATTAGATTCAGATTCCTAGTCCTACACTACACGTCTACGTCCCCCCTTAACAACTTTACTTTCCTTTGATTTTAGTATTTTTCAATTTTTCTCCATAATTTTATTTCTTTTTTTATTTCTAGTCTCTTCTAATTTTACTAGGTAGTACCAGTAGTAAAATTAAATTAAAATACAAGAAAGAGAAACTTACTGCCTCTTCTTCGCTCTCACACATCAACAAAAGTACAAAACACAAAACAAAACAATCTCTCTGCTGAATCTCTTGCTTCAATCCACCGTATTTATAGACTTATAGTTGTATTTGTTCTGGGGTTTTCATACGGTTCTATTTGTTCTATCCATCAACGAGGGCCTCCCAAGTTGGGGGAGACTATGGGAGGAGGTGACGATACTGCTACTGCGGCTGCTGCTACTTCGACGGAAGAGGTAACCCAAACCGACGGCGGAGATGGAGTCACCGTCAACATCCGATGCTCCAACGGCTCCAAGTTCTCCGTTCAGATCAACCTGGAATCCACCATCCATTCCTTCAAGGCACTTCTCGCGCGCAGCTGCGATATCCCCGCCAATCAACAGCGTCTGATTTACAAAGGCCGCATCTTAAAGGACGATCAAACCCTTTTAAGCTACGGTAAATCAATACCCACCCCCTGCCTTTTTTCTTTTTGTTTTTTTCGCGAAAATAAAACATCTGTATTCATTCATTTCTTTACTTAATTAGAATTCAATTTAGGTTTTTTCTTTTTTTTTTTAATGTACTTCTTCCATTCCGGAGCTTATAGCTTTATCGGCTTTTTGGATTTTTTATGCAAATCGATGCCTAAATGGGCAAACTTAAAACATTCATTGTTGATCCCCCGTTATACTTCATAAAGCATAAGCATTTTAAACCAGCATTCTGAATTGAGTACATAGGAGAGCGTTATTGACGGATTTCCTAGATGTTACTTCCACCAGTTTCGCCTTCATAAAATATGATGATATGCTTAATTTTACACTTCAGGTTTGGAGGCAGATGACATTGTCCACTTGGTTCGTGGTTTTGCATCATCACCACCAACGGCATCAACTAATGCTGCTGGATCGACCGGTCCTGTGGCTTCAAACAACACTCCAACAAATACAAGGACTGTTGGTTCAAATGAAGCTGGGGCAGCGGGAGGGGCTGCTCTAGGAGCTTCACTGTTTCCTGGACTTGGTCTTGGTGGCTTTGGCGGCAGTGCTGGTCTATTTGGATCTGGGCTTCCGGATTTTCAACAAGTGCAACAACAATTGACTCAGAACCCCAACATCATGAGAGAAATAATGAACATACCTGCTATTCAGAACTTAATGAATAACCCCGACATTATGAGAAACTTGATCATGAACAATCCTCAAATGAGGGAAATCATTGACCGAAATCCTGAGCTTGCACACATACTTAATGATCCAAGCACTCTCAGTCAAACACTTGAAGCTGCTACAAATCCGGAGCTCATGCGTGAAATGATGCGGAATACAGACAGAGCGATGAGCAACATTGAATCATCACCTGAAGGATTTAACATGCTTCGCCGGATGTATGAAACTGTTCAAGAGCCTTTTCTGAACGCGACCACTATGGATGGGAATACTGGAAATGATAGCTCAAACCCATATGCAGCCCTCCTGGGAACTCTAGGAGGAAACCAAGCCAGAGATGGATCAGCCAACCAATCCAACCCCACTTCAGGAACTACCAATTCTCCTGCTCCTAATACTAATCCGCTACCAAACCCTTGGTCATCTTCTGCTAGTAAGCTCTTGCTTTCTTGCACCTTCTTCCCTTCCCTATCTCAAACCATTCTTCAGAATGTTTTACTTTTGAAGTATATATATTTGTTTTCTACTGCTGCTGATTTGCTTTCTGGTGATATTTTATGAGTTATAGCTCGCAGTTTGAGAAAATGACATGGTGCTATTACCAATAAACTATTGATTGGATTAAATTTGGCAGCTGGAGGTGCCCAAACTAACACCACAAGGTCAAATCTTAGTGCGAATGCTAGGCCACCAGCACCTGCTGGATTAGGAGGTCTTGGTCTCCCCGAGTTTGAGGGCATGTTTGGTGCCATGCAGGATACTAATTTAATGAATCAGTTGGCGCAAAATCCAGCTATTTCACAGATGATGCAAAGCCTCCTGTCCAACCCTCAATATATGAACCAGGTTTTAGCTTATTTGTATTTTTCTATGATTAAGACTTTAGGGTAAAGTTTCTAGTTTTCTAACATTGCAATTACCCAGGTTCTTGGTCTTAATCCTCAACTTCATAGCATGGTTGATTCTAATTCTCAACTAAGAGAAATGATGCAAAACCCTGAATTTCTTCGTCAGTTGACTTCTCCTGAGACAACGCAGGTAATTTATCCAGTCTGCAGTTGTCACACAGTCACACTCTCCATCACATCATGCATTAAGTTGTCCGCTTGAAATAAGTTTACAAATGTTCTTGATCCGGATATAGTAGAAAGGTTTGCACTAGGAAGGTTGACATGTGTCCCCATTCTGCTTTTCCATGTTGCAGCAATTGCTGAATTTGCAGTCTCTTCTTTCACAACTTAGCCGTCCACAATCGACCCAGTGAGTGGCATGCTTGTTCTCATTTTTCCTTTTGAATTAACATTTCTGCTGAGAAATTCATATTGCATGTCCCTCGATTCTATGTAGTCTGCTTGTTCTTTGAGAAAACATTGGTATTGTGTATATAGTTTTGTAAACGTTTTCCAATCGTGCCATTTGTTTTTCTCAAAAGGTGTGATATTGGCAGTTTTTGGGGAAAGCAATTTTAGGTTACTATTTAGAGGTTGCAGTATTCTGAAATCTGATTATGAACTGGTATCAATGTCATTTTCTCATGAGCATTTATATAGTTCTTTTTTATAGTGTTTTACATATATATACTTGATTTTGAAGCTACAAGATGATAAATAAATGAAGCATTGGATTGAGTCTTAGAAGTGGGAAAAGAAAATGCTTGAAAATGAAATAAAATATAACAAAAGCAGTTGGAGACTCGGTAGTATTGGTTTAGAAAATTTGTTAAGAGATAGGTGTTTCTGAAACTACTGGTATCCTTGCTCGTTACCAACCAAATTATTCCTGGATTTGCATCGCACACTGATTTTTGCTTACGTTTCTTTTCCCTTTTTTTGCCCCTAAATCTGCTCCTTTTGCAGGGAACCTGCTCAGACTGGTGGAGGTACAGGTATAGAAGTCATTTATCCAAAATCATTTTGGTTTTTGCTATGAGAACTGCAGTTTCCCTATCACTCTCACTGCTTTTCTTAGGGGTTCTTCACATACACTATTTGGACTTGTTCTTATTAGTAATAACTATACTACCATATTATTTGTCGAATTAACATCTTCATATAATGAGTTGTATGTTTTTGTCAAAATTTTCTCCAAACATAAACTGTTAGGCACAATTTTATTTCATCGGTTTCAGAGAGTTTGACAAGGATTTGGTTTTTTTTTTTTTATAAAAAAAAAAGTGAACTAAGAATTCAGAATAGTGAAAGTTGGATGATGTGGCTCTGTGCTATTATAAAGATTTTTGCAGATTGAATGTCATCTCATCTCAACCCTCGTAGTGGGTCTCTTCCAGATTGTAATAGCAGCATGCCTTCATCTATGCTTACTTTGCTTGTTTCAATCCTAGAAAATTAGGGAAAGGCAAGAAGTGAGTCAATTTATTTTGGGTATTTTCATAATGTTAATATATTTTCAGGAACCCTCAACAACATGGGGTTGGAGGCACTGATGACCATGTTTGGGGGACTTGGGGCCGGCAGCTTGGCTGTTCCTAATAGATCTGATGGTTAGTCGTGTCAGAATTTAACTTGGGAATTTTACTTTGATCTGTTTTCTAACTAATTAAGAAATGTCCCTTCGAATCAGTACCGCCAGAACAACTCTATGCCACCCAGTTGACACAGCTTCAAGAAATGGGTTTCATCGACACACAAGAGAATATTCAAGCATTAATGGCGAGTGCGGGGAATGTTCATGCTGCAGTGGAGCGGTTATTGGGAAATTCTGGTTAGTAGTAAAATTATTTGTTGAATGTCGAAATTTGCCAGCTCGAACATGGGTTGTGTGGAAGCCCAATCTGTTCCTGGGGAGGCAATTAAGTCAGGGCTTAAGTGTCTTGTACATACTCGGATATTAAGATTGGTGTTATATACATTGGTTGTTAAATTTGTTTAGCTCCCGAGCCGAGATTCACATATCACTGCTTCATTTTCCACATGCTCAGAAATGTGCGAAAAAAGAAGTGAAACAAAAGTATGAAACATGTAATGTAGGTTATATACATAAACGTCAAATCAAAATGGAAGAGGAGGTGTCCATTTCTAATACTACTAAATCTGTAGCCCCTGCATATCGCTCTGATTAATCTGGATTCGATTCGTGTCGTGTATATGGATATGGTGAGTGAGTCTTCCAATAAGGGTAGTTGCTAATGTAAAGTCTCGAACTCAAAATCTATTTAAACTGAAATAAGTTGTTTATCCCTCGATTCAACTTTATGTTGGTAAAGCTTATCCCTCGATTCAACTTTACGATTGGTGAAGTTACTAACTCTCTTTGACTATGTTAAAAGTTACTACTCCAAGTATATAAATAAATAGTAAATAAAATGGTGAAAAAGGAGAAAGAACAAAAAGAAGAGTAGAGAAATGGAAGGAATATAATATGTACCAACCAATATCATTGTTTACTTTACCATATAACCACGTACGAGTTACGAGTTACGACACAAGACAAGAACTCACGAAGAAGGAAAGGAAATATTAGTATAATAAGCCGTGGTAGTGGTACCATAAGGAATTGCAAAATCAGAATCCGGCGATTGCAACGGCCAGAGAGCCCTAGGCTAGGTAGCCATAGCTAGCTCTACAATAATAATAATACTATGAATATCGTTCTTGAGCTGAGCGCCCCCCCCAGTCCCACCCCCAACTTCTTCTACCTTTTGAATCCAGTTCCCGATTTACCCAAACCAAACCCACTACCCACCCATTCTATTCTGTATTCTTAAAGTGGGGAGCAATAGCATGCATATATTTACACCAAAATGCCATCATTAATTAACATTGCATACTTTATATATACATGCAGTACATACCAAAAGGGGGCACTTCCACTTTATATTTGATTATTACTATTAAAATCAAATTGACTTATTAAATGCTTGTCCTCCAAAAATAAAAGAAACTTGTACACACACACACATCTATAATGAAATCAAATGCTTCAACCACAATAATTGATCACTTGCTCATTCATTTGACTCCCTTCAAGAAAATAAAATAAAAAATATAAAACTTCACTACTTAATTAATGTGAGTATATATTATGACAAGTAACTAATTTAATTCATATTTTAATATGTTTTTAAACTTGGAATCCCGTTTCTTTTTTTTTTTAATGGTTATATACTGATAAACGGTAAAATCTGTATTTTTATAACAGTTACATCGGTAAAAGGCATACCGATAAACGGTAAAATATAGTATATCTATAGTTACTATTGTGATCTCATAAATTACGTAAGTCAGGAATATGGTTGAGTCCACAGTCCACCCTGTAAACGATAAAATCCTCCTAATAATTGCATATCTTAATTAAGGCTTATCATATATACCAAAAATTTAGCTTGGAAGGAAGAAAATCCCAATACAATCAATTGCATCATCAGTATAAAACCTTTTCTTTTTCCTAATTATGTACTGCATGCGAATACAGTATCAATTAATAACATGCTTCCCTTTAATATATAATAATAATTGGGTTATGTCGTCTTTGGCGAAGCTTAAATATTAATGGTGATGAAAAGAAATCATCATCACCTTGCCTTATTTGGCATAATCGCCATTAATGCATCTTCATGAATTAATATTTGTTCCATGAGATTTTTTTTTTTCTTTTTCACTTTGTTCAGAGCTGCACCGAGGTTACTTAATTAGCTAATAAATAATAATGATTTTTTATTTTAAATACCACATTATGCCTTCGCCTTATACTATATAAATCAACCATCGCCAATAGAGAATAATATATATATATATATACTTATATATGGAAACATCATCAAGAGTTTTACATAAAAAGAAAAATATGCCTAAAATATGCATGCTTCGTGAACTTTAGCTTGGTCATCAGGGACCAATCCGTCATTTCCCATAAAACCCCCCAACAACCGCGACGTTCTAACATTCGATTTGCCTTCTGCTCGAAAAGGATTCCAGGACACACTGCATGGAACCTCATATGCCATCCTCACCGTACGTTGAGGTAAGATATCTACGTGTACGGACCAGCACGTGTACGGTTCAAGATGAAGAGTCACACCCCCTCCCGCTCCGCCACCGATTTTGATACCTCCCTTCTCCCTATGAGATAGAGATATAAATGCAATTGCAAACTAACCCACGGCTTCGCTTTCATCTTCATACACTACTGCGCTTCTCAGTTCTCCCTCAGAAAGAGCCAACTGCGAACATTTCATAATTTTTCCCCTTGCTAACAATTAAGCATGACCAACCCCACCGAGTTAGCCCAAGAGGAACCCTCTTCGAAGCAGGAGCGGCAGCATCAATTACCCCCACCACAGGAGAGGAACAGCCCTCACGACGTCGCCCCGGATACCCAAGAGACAACACCGGGCGGCCGGCTGATTCATGAGACCGACGTCACTGATGATCAATCTAAGAAAAGTGATATTGAAGGAAATCCTGATGTGAAGAGTGAGGGACAGGGTGGTAATCAAGAACAAACAACGGAAAATGAAACCCAGGAAGCTGGTGAGACCGAGGGAAATGAAGGAGACAATGTAAATAGCCAGGGTGGCGGTGACCTTCAGAAGGAGAAAAACGTGAGTCAAACTGACGAGCCTGTTGACAAGTATCCAGGTGGTAATCAGGTTCATGATGAGACTAGTGCTGCTGCTGCTGGTGGGAATATCGGTTCTTCGGTGTTAATTTCGTACAGAAAAAGAGGAAGAAGGGACGGTAATCCGATTCATGTAGCCTCCACCAGTGGATCGAAACCGAGGAAGAAAGCGGAACTGGAACTTCCTAGTTGCTCTCCTACATGCTACGTATGTAAAAAGCCCTTCGGGTCCTGGAAGGCAGTGTTTGGACATCTGAGAGCCCATCAAAGGCCGACCCCTGGGGCATTTCCCCCACCAACATTTACTCCTCCTAAGGGCTCTCCGGAAAAGGGTAATGATAATGGTGTCGAACTAGCGTTGAAGGAGCAACTGGCTCCCACGTTGTTGAACTTGGCTCGTCAAACCATGGAAAAGATGAGTCAAGATCACTCAAACAGTGCTCCTGTCCCAGCGGAGGTTGCTTCTTCGGCTTCGTCAAGGAGCAGGGGCCTGAGTATGGATCTCAATGAGCCAAGAACCAGTGTTCTATTAGATCTAAATGAACCTGCACCCACAGAGAAGGAGGACGATATTGAGGAGGAAGACCGCCGAAATTAATGCATGAAACATATATACTACTTCTCGTGGTAAGTTCAATAGAAGATAAGATCAATACTGGTGATATATTGTCCTTACAATCTAAAATTATGGGAGTATTGTTGTTTGGGATTTTCTTGTTTCATTTTTAACTTTAAAATATATATATATATATATATATATATAATTCCGTTCATTTTTTATAAGGCATAAATCATTAATTAATATATTTGTTCTCATCTCATGTAATGAGACTTATATATGAACCAGTTTTTCTGATGATGGAACTTTCTGGAATCTGCTGCATGCAACACTCTCTTTCTCTCTCTCTCTCTATATATATATGTATGTATATATATATATATATATTGTTAATTATTCTTATGGCAAATCTCTCCTCCTGCAAATTAAATTGTTTTTCCTACCTAATATTCTCCTTTTTCGAATGTACATTTATAGATGATTGTTGCTGTTGATTAAATACTATTCAATTCTAAGGATCTGGGTTTGTCTAAATGGTAAGTAAATATTCTGAAATTTGCTATAGATCCTTGTTGTGGTTCTATGATTGCACCCTTAAGAGTACTGTTGATTTAGCGTTGGTTAGTTGTTGCAATGAAATCAAAGACATCAACCAAATACTATCATTTACAGTGATATATAACAATTTAATTAAGTGGAAAACTAATGTAAATTGATAGTATAAGGACTCAAAGCCAATTGAAGAGTATTAATTCCACAGACTATACATTTCAGAAGGATTTCCAATATTTATAAAGAAAAATCCGAAAGATATAATTTGGTATGGATTACATATTTTGATTGTGCATCTTGGATCAATTTGAGGTCCCGAACCAGCTGCCTGCTGTCCCAGAGGGGTGACTCTGATGAAAGTACAGATTTCTTGTAAAAGTCCCGAACCAGCTGCATGCTGTCCCAGAGGGGTGACTCTGATGAAAGTACAGATTTCTTGTAAAAGTGATCATGTGCATATATTGTAAGATATAAGATCTGAAATACCCAATATCTTAAGCAAATATTAGAACACCAATATGATAATAAGATAATATACATACCTGATTGGGCAGCCATCATTATTTAGCGGAAGCAAGTGTCTCCGATCAAGCTATGATCTTCCTCTTCTTCTTCTCCTTCTTATGGCAGATCTCAATGGGAAGAAACTGACGTTATGAAGAGAAGAGGGGACCTTAGCCACTTATTTATATTAACCTTAATTATCCCAGTAGTAATCCTCCCCATAAAAGGCCTACTGGGACAGGCCTACACAACTGCCATACCACACTAATTCAAAAGAGACGTGCAAAGCCCATACAATAAAGATCACTTATCAAAATTAGGCCTTCATGCTTGTTTCCCACATGGACCAAATTACTAGCCTGTTTTAATAAACAACAAATGACCAATTAATAGTAGCCCACAAAATAGAAAATTCTAATATTCTCCCACCTGGGCAATATTAATTGGTGTTTATTTTAAATTTTAGAAAATATTTTCAAAAAAAATGACACCAGGCTAGTTAACTTAATTTTTGATGTGGCCACAATTTGAAAACAATTCAGTCCATAGAAACAACATCTCATGATCCTGTTCATTAAAACCAACAAATACTGAATCATGGCAGCCTTTGTACCCTTTAATGATATAAGACCAATCCATGGTTACAAGTATAAGTGATCTTATCGATAATAGATCTTAGTGTGGTTGTGTAGCAAAAAAATAGCACCAAATGTGATCTTAATGTGCTACTTTCATTGTCGGTCCTCTTTATGATTTCTCTAAATAATATGAGAAATCTCTTTGGCATCAACAATATGCCTGTATGTCTCCCACTGATCCTTAAGATCACTATATGGTGCCATTTATGAGACATACCCAATTGACAAAACAGTCCTACTTAAGATAGACACCAAATCTTAAGATTTTACAACATATATAAGCAAATCTTCATCAAAGTACATGTACATATGAAAATAGAAGATAGCATGGATTATTCTCAATGAGAATCATCAATCAATCATCATAATGATGTCTCAAAACATAAATGAGTCTCAATATAAATAATGTAAACTATAATGTGAGAATTCATAACTCCCACTAACCAAATACATTAAAAGACTCAATAATACCCATGCTCTCAACATATCTACTAAATGCTATAGGTCTCAACCCTTTAGTCAAAGGATCAGCAAGCATACTATTGGTGTCAATGTGCTCAACAACTATGTCACCATTTTTCACAAAATCCCTCACCTTGAGGTATTTTATCTCTAAATGTTTAGACCCGCTAGTAGTTTTGTTGTTCTTAGAAAACAACACTGCAGATCTATTATCACAGTAAATCATCAATGGTCTAAAGATAGAATCAACAACACAAAGGCCTGAAACAAAATTTTTAAGCCAAATAGCTTGCGTAGCAGCCCCATAACAAGCAACAAACTCAGCTTGCATAGTTGAAGAAGCTAAAAGTGTTTGTTTAACACTCTTCCAAGAAACAGCTCCTCCAGCTAACATAAAAATGTACCCTGAGGTGGACTTCATATCATCCTGACATCCAGCAAAATCAGAATCTGTATACCCAATAATCTCCAGATTATCCACCTTTCTATACACTAACATATAATCTTTAGTCTTCTGCAAATACCTCATTACTTTCTTAGCAGCAACCCAATGATCTAAACCAGGGTTAGAAAGATATCTGCCAAGAACACTTACCGCAAAAGCAATGTCAGGTCTGGTGCAAACCTGAGCATACATGAGACTCCCCACTGCACTGGAATAGGGAATGCTCTCCATAGACTTCCTTTCCAAATCATTCTTTGGACACTGATTGAGACTAAGCTTATCACCTTTAATGATAGGTGCATCTCCAGGTTTACAATTCTGCATATTAAACCTTTTAAGCACACGATCAATATAAGCTTTCTGAGAAAGTCCCAATAAATTCCGAGATCTATCCCTATGAATCTCAATCCCAAGCACAAAAGAGGCTTCACCAAGATCTTTCATGTCGAAAGTCTTGGTCAACATCTGCTTAGTTTCATGCAACAATCCAACATCATTACTAGCAAGTAAGATGTCATCTACATACAGTACAAGAAAAATGAATCTACTCCCACTGATTTTAAGGTATATGCACTGATCAACCTTATTCTCCTCAAAACCCATGGAAGTAACAACCTCATCAAATTTCAAGTACCACTGTCTAGAAGCTTGCTTAAGCCCATAGATAGACTTTTTGAGTCTACACACCAAGTGTTCACCTCTAGGCTCCTCAAAACCCTCAAGTTGCTTCATATAAATCTCCTCACTAAGATCGCCATTCAGAAAAGCTGTCTTCACGTCCATCTGGTGAAGCTCTAAGTCAAAATGTGCTACCAAGGCCATAATGATTCTAAAAGAATCCTTGGAAGACACTGGTGAAAAAGTCTCATTATAATCTACTCATTCTCTTTAAGTAAATCCTTTTGCCACCAATCTAGCTTTAAATCTCTCAATTTTCCCTTTGGAATCTTTCTTGGTTTTATAGACCCATTTGCAACCAATTGACCTGCAACCTTTTGGAAGCTCAACAAGCTCCCAAACATAATTTTGAGTCATAGAGCTCATCTCATCTTTCATTGCATCCATCCACATATCAGACTGAGAACTATTAACAGCTTCACTAAAGCTCACAGGATCCACAACATGACTGATATCATAATCACTTTCTCCAAGAAAAACAACATAATCATCAGAAATGGCTGACCTTTTTTTTGCCTAGAAGATCTTCTCAAGGGAACATCAACCTCATTATTTTGAACAGGAGGAACTTCAATTGGAGCATTATCAATATTTTGAGGAGGAGGATCAATAATGTGTTGCCCAGAATCTTCTCTCTCAACATCCATAGGCACCACACTACCTTGTGAAACAGGCAGAGGAAGATCAACATGTCTAGGAAGTTCACTACCAACATTATCTACCACAACATCATCTGCCACATCCCATTCAAGAAATTTCGCCACTTGTGACTCAACAACTTTAGTGCCACGTGTAGGACAATAGAACATATATCCCTTAGAATGGGCTGGGTATCCAATGAAGAATGAGCGAGTAGTTCTAGGTTCAGTTTTCTTTTCAAAAGGATTATAGATTCTAACCTCAGCAGGACAACCCCAAACTCGAAAATGGTTCAAACTAGGTTTCCTACCAGTCCACAATTCAAAAGGTGTTTTGGGAATAGATTTACTAGGTACTCTGTTAAGAATATACAAGGCAGTCTTAATGGCTTCACCCCAAAGAGACTCAGAAAGGTTAGTTCTACTCATCATGCTCCTCATCATATCTTTAAGGGTGCGATTACGCCTTTCAGCCACACCATTTTGTTCAGGACTACCAGGCATAGTATATTGGGCAACAATCCCACATTCTTGCAAGTATTTGGCAAATGGACCCATATGCTGCCCAGTTGTACCATGTTTTCCATAATACTCACCACCACGATCAGACCTAACAATCTTGATGACTTTCCCTAATTGTTTTTCTACTTCAGTTTTAAAAACTTTGAATTTTTCAAGAGCATTTGATTTTTCATTAATCAAGTAAAGATAACCATAATGAGAAAAATCATCAATAAAAGTAACAAAATATTTGTTACCACACAAAGTAGGTGTAAGAGGTCCACTAATGTCAGTGTGCACAATTTGCAAAAGGTCAGAACTTCGAGTTGCCCCTTTCTTCTTAGTCTTAGTCATTTTCCCTCTAATGCAATCAACACATGTGTCTAAGTTTTCAAAATCAAGAGAAGGTAAAATGTTGTCTTTTATGAGTCTTCCAACTCTTTCATTAGAAATGTGACCTAATCTCTTATGCCACAACAAGGAAGACCTCTCTTTAATCAAAGACCTTTTAGACACAATGTTTTCAACATTCATGCAACTATACTCATTATTAGGAGATAAACTCAATTTGTAGAGACAATCAACAAGTTTAAAATTTCCAACAATATTTGAGTTTAAAATCAAATCAACATTTCCATTTCCAATGCCAAAATAGTATCCAACTTTGTCTAAAGCAGAAACAGAAATCAAATTTCTGCTAAAAGATGGAATATGAAAAACATAATTCAAAACAAGTTCAAAACCAGAACTCAAATTTAAACCTATGGTTCCTACATGCTTAACATCTACTTCAGCATTATTTCCAACTTTAAGCTTGGCCTCACTCTCACTTGGCTTCCGTTTGCTTTTGAATCCCTGCAATGTACAAGCAACATGAACAGTTGCACCACTATCAAGCCACCAAGAATTCGGTGGGGCACTAACAAAATAGGATTCATAACAAACGAGAGCTAGTGAGTTGAGAGTTAATAAGTTACCTCCTTGTTTATTCTTTTTCTCTAACCAAGATTTAAACCTGAGGCAATCGACCCTGATATGACCTTTCTTCTTACAAAAGAAGCACTTGACATCTTTCTTAATGGCAGCATTTGGACCTCTTATCCATTTAGTCTGACCACTAGCCTGTCCCTTATCGTCCTTAACCTTATTAGGAGCATTAAACCTAATCTTCCCAGGTTTTCCAAGGTTCTTTCGGTAATGAGGTTTGGAATGGGTGGTAAGTAAGGCAATCTCATTTTTTTCTTTCTTGAGTTTTTCTTCCTCAGAAACACATTTGGCAATAAGGTCATTGACACTCCAGGTTTCATTCACAGCATTATAGGCAGTTTTGATTTGGGTGAACTCATGAGGTAAAGCATTCAAGGCATGGTGAACAAGAAATTGGTCAGGGAGAGAAATTTGATGGGCACCTAGTTTGGTTTGAATGTGGACCATTCTCATAATGAAATCTCTAACACCTCCTTCACTGTTGTATTTCATACTCGTCAGCTCACTCATAAGAGCCCCAGCCTCAGACTTATTGGATTGTTCATACCTATTGCCTATAGCAGCATAAAGCTCCTTAGCATTTTCAATCTTTTCTAGACCACTCATCAGATGTTCAGCAACGGTTCTCCTAATGGCCTCTACACACATACGGTTTGCTCTATCCCATTGAGCAAACAACTCCTTTTCAGCAACAGTGCTTTGATCAGTGAGAGCTGCAGGCTTATCAACACGCAAGGCTATGTCTATCTCACTCATAACAAAAGCAAAGTTCAAGTCCTTAGACCACCTCTTATAATTAGAGCCATTCAGAATCTCAACAGTAGCTTGATTCTTATTCACACCAAAAGTCACTGATTAAAACAAAAAATAATGCAACTTATTAGTTAATGGGCAAATATATTAAGCAACAATTCATAATGTGCCAATGAACAACCAAGAGCCCTGGTGTATCATCACAGACTCCCCTTTGGGCAGAGAATGTAACATACTAATAGGTACTCTTCATATAAAGCTAACATGAGATATTCCAATTTTGAATAGCTATCCCCTTTGGGCAGATAGAAATTCTAAACCAGTTTATCGCAATCATAATGCTTTATATAACATACCAAATTGACTTACACAATAACCCTCTTTGGGCAGGCGATTGTATAAAACAATCAAGGTACAATCCTGTAGCCAACAAATGAGATAATTTTTATTAATATCCATAAGTGAGCCACTTTGGCAGCCAAACACTTATATCAACTAATAAAAGATTTTCTCAAACCAGGAAAAAATTAAATTTGCCCAATTACAAAAATTTGTATACTTGACAAAATGTATACAATAGACCATTCAATATGAGATACGGATACCAAATGTATCTCATGGTCTTTCAAAAATTATAAGTTGCATTTAATCACAATGTCTTGATCCTTATCAAACTGATTGGTTCCAAAATTTCAACAAGTCATGCATATATATTTTGGCTTAAATTAAAATAATACATAAATGCCAAAATATTTCACAATCAAACAATTTTAATAGTGACATTTGTCGGGAAAGTGTTATGAAAGTGGACATAAATGCTAAAATATTTCACAATCAAACAATGAGTCTTGAAATAATTGCCGACACAACAAGACTTGTTTTAAATAATTAAATAATCATAATAATTAACAATGATTACTAATACCAACAAAAGGTTATGGAAAAGTAATAGATGAATAATTTGAATATAATATATAAAACAAATGCCAATCGTCTTCAACCTCAAGACGGGTATAGCTCAACCCGCTAAACAAGTTTTTCGACCCATTCGGGTCAGCTTTATTTTCAACCAGTTTTAATAAATTTTTGACTACCGAAACTTCATGTAATCTCAATTTCAACGTGTTTATACAAAACCCATGTATCAAAACTTATTAAAACAGCAAGAATTGAAATAATAAGCAAGAAGTATTATGGGTTTTAAGCTAATTCACAAGCCGTATAAAAACTTGATTACCAGTGAAGAAGAAATCAACTTTTATACGATCTAAACTTATTATTCGAACTAAATAAGACTTGGGTCCTAATATCACTTAAGATCTAGCTCTGAATACCACATGTAAGATATAAGATCTGAAATACCCAATATCTTAAGCAAATATTAGAACACCAATATGATAATAAGATAATATACATACCTGATTGGGCAGCCATCATTATTTAGCGGAAGCAAGTGTCTCCGATCAAGCTATGATCTTCCTCTTCTTCTTCTCCTTCTTATGGCAGATCTCAATGGGAAGAAACTGACGTTATGAAGAGAAGAGGGGACCTTAGCCACTTATTTATATTAACCTTAATTATCCCAGTAGTAATCCTCCCCATAAAAGGCCTACTGGGACAGGCCTACACAACTGCCATACCACACTAATTCAAAAGAGACGTGCAAAGCCCATACAATAAAGATCACTTATCAAAATTAGGCCTTCATGCTTGTTTCCCACATGGACCAAATTACTAGCCTGTTTTAATAAACAACAAATGACCAATTAATAGTAGCCCACAAAATAAAAAATTCTAACATATATGTGATGTACTATACTTATAAGTGGATGAATATAATCATTGATCTGTATTCCTTAAATATTTGTCCCATCCATTATAAAATTGCAGCCAGTCACTTTTTCTTTTGTCCAGAATATTTGTATACTACTGTTGATGTTGATTTGCATGCATATATATATATATATATATATATATTCCTTAAAATGCGATTAAGTAAGCCATACTTATGAAATCATAATCATGATGTCTTAAACTAACGATGGTTGATTCAAATGGTTAGACACTTATTTCCCTTATAAAATGTCTCGACTTTTGGTCAAAAGTTTTTAAACGATAACATAATATGGTTTCATACAGCTTTTAGATAGGAGACGTACGATTTTGAGCACCTATAGATGTTTGTATTATATTCCAATTGGTACAATTTAAGCCATGGATTTATATTTTTGTTAATAATAACTATATATATGAAATAAAAAAAATTTCATTATCCAAAAAAAAAAGAATAATATGGAGTATACATGTAATGTTAATTAATTCTTGATGTCCTTTAGTTAGGGGTTAAGTATTTAGGTAGAGAATACTTTGATTTTACTAATACTTATTATTAGGAGGCAGTAGGAGGCCTGCGGCTCTACCCAATTCAAAGAACCAACTCTTCCTAAAGTGCTTGCATTGTGCAAAAACAGATCATGTGTAATGGGTATTTCCCAACCACTCGAGCTCGTACCCCATCTATAGGCTCCGCCTGTCCATGGCCCAAAGCATGGCCCCAGTTTTACGAACTTTTTCGTTAAACAACAAAAAGTACTTTGTTGTCAAGGGAAGGCCCGCCTCATGCTCATTCTTTTTGCCAATTGCCATTGGTGAGCAGAGGTTTTCCCAAACCACGAAAACAGGATAAGCCATGAGGGGCCTTCGGCCTTGAAATTAGTTGAATCCATAACGTCCTCACATTATTTTTGTAACTTTATCTTACTAATAATAATAATAATCTTATTACCATTACTGTTATTATTATTGATTACTATTGATTTGTTTTTGTCTTCTCAACTTCCAATTACTATGCTACATTAGTCGTTTGGTACATTTATAACTTATTAATTTAATTAATTAATTAATTAATTAATTAATACCATGCATACATGACAGTAATATAGTAGAGTATTAATTTGTTATACAACTTTTTTTTTAATTTAATTTAAGTTAAAGGAGAGTGTCGTGATCTGCGGATAGTCAAACTAGTAATCGGCAATCTTATTACAGCTAAGCTAAACCAAGCAAAGCTAGGTGTTTAAAGGAATTTGTTTGTGTTTACGATAGTCTCTATATTATACACTAGTATATATGAGAAGAGATAGAGAGAAAGAGAGCTCATATTTACTTTCCTCCTCAAACGGAGCTGAGAACACCTTCTCTCTCTCTCTCTCTCTCTCTCTTATCATGGATCCTTACAAGGTAGGTACCTACTTCCGGTTTCTTTTTCTTTGTTGGATCGTTTACGCGTCTACTGATCAGACACAGAAGAAGTGCTTCCGTCTTTCTTCATTGCTCGTTTGTCTTGGTGTCTTTTGATGTGGTTTGCTTTGCTAATGAGTAATAAGGAACATGATTGAAGAAGACAAAAGTCTATTAATGTTCGAAAATTTTTAGCAAATATTCAGATACTCCAACTTAATGAAAGAATATATAACTCAACGCATGCATG
The DNA here is from genome assembly GCA_030664755.1 of Microcos paniculata. Lineage (NCBI taxonomy): Eukaryota > Viridiplantae > Streptophyta > Magnoliopsida > Malvales > Malvaceae > Microcos > Microcos paniculata. The sequence goes on from CP131463.1 coordinate 35,284,961, forward strand.
AATGATATTAACATTATTGGTTATTGGATGCTACTACTTAATTTTTCAGTTGCTTGTGTTTATACATATTTCTATATCATCTCGGCTACCAAACAGAGTATATATCTCTGTTTTCTTCGAAGCCCTCTTCTGTGTTCTGTACCAACCAATTTAGGCCAACTCCGTTAATCCCTACATATATCTTTTCCCAAGTACTTCATAATTGAGAGGCCTTTCTCTTCTATAAGAGCTTTTAATCTCTTCTATCTAATAAAATCAAATCCACTACTTTGTCTTGTAGAAACAACTTCAATTACTAGTCTGCATGCCTACCTATTTATAATTTTTTTTCCTTCTTATATTGGAGCCGTTTTAATATGGATGCAGCATCGTCCCTCCAGTGCCTTTAACTCTCCATACTGGACAACCAATGCCGGGGCTCCGGTTTATAACAATAACTCATCACTCACCGTCGGAGCCAGAGGTAATTATATATAGTAATTCTCTGGTGTGCCTATGTATACTATCATGTTTCAATTTTGATTATGGAGTTTCTATATATATCCATCAAGTATTGAATCTTTTGGTTCTGCTGGTTGGTCTGGATGCGCCACTTCTCAGACTACTTTCTGACCTTATAATTGTTAGGGTTTTTGATGTTTTCTTCAAATACCTGTACTTGAAAATTACTTCAATTCTTCTTGAATATATATACTTGCAAATTTCATTATTGATCAACCTTTCTTTGATGGAGATTGAAGAACACCAAATCTTTTGACAGGTCCAATTCTCCTTGAGGATTATCACCTGGTGGAAAAGCTTGCTAATTTTGATAGAGAACGCATTCCAGAACGTGTTGTTCATGCAAGGGGAGCTAGTGCGAAAGGATTTTTTGAGGTCACTCGTGATATATCTCATCTCACCTGTGCTGATTTTCTCAGGGCCCCTGGGGTCCAGACCCCTGTCATCGTTAGATTTTCCACTGTTATACATGAACGTGGTAGTCCTGAAACTTTGAGAGACCCTCGAGGTTTTGCTGTCAAATTTTACACTCGAGAGGTAACCAAGATTTTATTATTTGCTTGAGGTTCAGTTCCGGAAGTCCCAAATATATCATTTATCAGAAGCCAAGTTAATTGTTTGCCTATTTCATACTCTTGCTCAAACCTGCAGGGCAATTTTGATCTGGTGGGTAACAATTTCCCTGTCTTTTTCATTCGTGACGGAATGAAGTTCCCTGATATGGTCCATGCTCTCAAACCCAACCCAAAGTCTCACATTCAGGAGAACTGGAGGATTGTGGACTTCTTTTCGCACCACCCAGAGAGCTTGCACATGTTCTCCTTCCTCTTTGATGATGTGGGTATTCCACAGGACTACAGACACATGGATGGCTCTGGGGTTCATACCTACACTCTAATCAACAAGGCTGGGAAGGCACAGTATGTAAAATTCCACTGGAAACCCACTTGCGGGGTGAAATGTCTTTTGGAGGATGAGGCCATAAGAGTTGGTGGGGCTAATCATAGTCATGCCACACAAGATCTCTATGACTCAATCGCAGCCGGAAACTACCCTGAGTGGAAGCTTTTCATTCAGACACTGGATCCTCTTGATGAGGACAGGTTTGATTTTGACCCGCTTGATGTAACCAAGACCTGGCCAGAAGACATCTTCCCATTGCAGCCAGTGGGTCGCTTGGTGTTAAACAAGAACATTGATAACTTCTTTAATGAGAATGAGCAGTTAGCTTTTTGCCCCTCTATCATTGTACCGGGTATATATTATTCAGATGATAAGTTGCTCCAAACTAGAATCTTCTCCTATTCCGACACCCAAAGGCACCGTCTTGGACCCAATTATCTGCAGCTTCCGGCGAATGCTCCCAAATGTGCTCATCACAATAACCACCATGAAGGTTTTATGAACTTTATGCATAGAGATGAGGAGGTATCATCTCAAACAACCCCCAGCCCTCCCTCTCTCCTATGATCTATCTCTCTTTCTTTCCCTCGTGCACAGACGCACATTTCATGCAGATGCATGAGGTTTTTAGCTCTTAATTAGCTCAAGAAGACAAGCTTACATCAAAACCTAAGGCATTACTAAGCACCTGGATGAGTTTTATTCTACACAGTTCTAGCATCTTGCTGTTACGTTAATTAGTATCTCTGATGAGTGTTTCTCAGGTGAACTACTTCCCTTCGAGGTTTGATCCTGTGCGCCATGCCGAGAAGTACCCTATTCCTGCTGCCATTTGCAGCGGCAAAAGAGAAAAGGTTTTTTACTTCCCTTGGCGTTTCAATTTATTTCAACTTTTAATTTTAATCCACTACTAATTTAATTCTGACTATGATGTGATTTCAATTTCCAAGTCCTGGTCGCAATGTTTGAAAGATTTTGCTCCAACCGGTTTAATTTGTTTTATTGCGCCACCGGAAAATTTTTTATCTATTCTCTGATAAGTGGTAAGCGAGACTGTCTATATCATAAACAATTTATGACTTGTTATAATTATTGTCACAGTGCATTATTGAAAAGGAGAACAACTTTAAGCAGCCTGGGGAAAGATACCGCTCCTTTGCACCGGACAGGTAAAATTTCATTCTTTTTTTGAAGGATTTTCTGAATAAAGTTTCTAAAGACATTCACATTTATCCATAGAGTTCCTCAATTAATTTTGGGTTGTATGTCTCAGGCAAGACCGGTTTATTAAGCGCTGGATTGAAGCTTTGTCTGATCCAAGGGTTACATATGAGATCCGCAGCGTCTGGATCTCGTACTGGTCTCAGGTGGGATTCTTTCCCTATGATCCTTAATATGATATGATTACACAAACACCACTCAGGCTAATTTCTCTCTCCGTATGCATGAATAATTATAACCATGAACAATCTTGGAAGATGAAACTTTCTTATTAACTCATCTAAATTCTGCTTGGTAATATATGATAATTAAGCGTGCTTGGAGTTATAATTTATATGTACCCGATCGATCATGTAATTGTCTCGTTTGGGTACACAGGCTGACAAATCGTTGGGTCAGAAGCTTGCTTCTCGCCTCAGTGTCAGACCAAGCTATTGATGATGGATCAGTTCCGAGGTTACCCTGTGCCAACTGGCCTGAGAGGAGAAGTCAAAGAGCATCTGCAACTTATGTTCCACGGTAGAATATATAGCAAATTCTACGACAATAAACTTTGTAATAAGTTATACAATGTGTGACTTCTATTTATTTGGTTGGATTTGGATGTGAGTTTTGAAGGATTCATGAGATCCTGTTGGTCAAAGCTTCCATGTCAATTTGCTCTCAGCAGTTGAAGGTCGGCAGCTGCTACTAACTGTAAGTAGTAAAGCATCCGAAACTAAAAGATTACTGAGAACCACCATGTCCTATTCGTCCCTTAAATTTTTCACTTACACGCCCTTATATAAAGAGGGATAGAGGCCCTGATTTATTTTGTCCAAGTGGATCATAGCTTACACAAGTCATTACAAGCTGAAGCTTTTTGAGTTTTCAACACTATTCCATGCATGCATCTTAGTTTGAGGCACCATCTGATCTGTGTTTGCAATGGAGCTTTGATGTTTCGTGGGCCATGCTTGATCTCCTCTCCTCTCCTGCATATACTATAAGGCTTTTCCTCGGCAGACTATCATACCAATAATGATAATAACCCATGAGTTGTCAAGTGCTTTAGTTTCAAGAATGGAAAAAATCTGCTATTGCTAGCTAGGCATGATATCGTCAAAGCTGCCTACACAATTAGCAGAAGCCAAACTCGATATCACAAATTCTTTAGATTTTTCAAGTTTTGAACTTCCAAATGAGATACTAATAAATGGGTACAAGCTCCTACAAAAGCAGATGTGAGCATTTTGACACATTGGTGGGTTGTGTACTTGTGTAGTGGAATGAAATCCACGTCAGCAGAATCAGTTGATAAAAACCAGAGACACGGGCGTGGTCGTCCTTGTCCGGCCATCTTTTATTAGCCAAAATCTGTTAAAAAGAAGGTAAAAATTCCCCCCCAAACTCCTACACAACGTTGATCGCCAAGGCTTTGGCTTTGCCTCTCGTTATCGCTTCTTACTCTTGGCAAGACACGCTGCACTTCTAAAAAGGAACCAAAAACCAAAAAGGGGAAAAAAGGTTGCTTTCCATACAGAACAGAACAGGATAACAAAGCGGACACCAGGGGTTGTTGCCTGGAAACTTAGATCTCACTTCTCCCACGTACAATTTTTGCCTTTATCCCTCTTTTTCCAGGTACCCTCTTCGTTTTTCTATCTCTTTCCTCTTTTTGGGGCTGCCTACATACTGCGACTATATTACTTACAAATTTTCCCTTCTCCTTTTCTTTTTTTCTCTTCAGTGTGATCAAATTCCCCCCAACATAGATTAGAGCGTCAAAAAAGGTTCTATCTTTATTTGTGTTTGATTGATTTATCTAGTAAATTTTGTTATTTTCTTTACCATTTTCTTATTCACCCGCTTATTTGGAGAAAAATCCCTGTGCGATTTGCTTAGTTTGTGTCTTTAATGACCGTTTATGACTGTTAATAGGGCTATCATTCTGTTATGATTTTGTAGCGAAATAGAATTCCAATAATAATGATGGAGAGGGCGGAGTCATGCCAAAAGCTGTACACGAGAATGCGGTTGTGGGAATTCCCTGATGAGTATGTTGTCGAGCCTACCGATGGCTCTTCTGCTTCGTCTTTGTCAATCAGTCGTGTTGATGCCTCAATGAAGCTCATCGGTCGGTTGCTCTATCTTGTTACTCTTTTGCCATGCCTCTTTATTCAGTCTTGGTCTTTGGTTGGTAAAGTGCTGCATGATATGTCCCTTCTCCAGATGATGTTCCAGAATGCAACTCTGTCCGTGTTCCTAAGATTCAGACCATTTTTGGAATAGTTGGAATGCTAAAGCTTGTTGCAGGTTGATATTCTTCTACCTAAGTTCTGAATTTTTATTGTCTTCTATCAGTTGAATCCTAAAACTCTAGTGCTTGACTAGATCAGTAGGGCATGTGGATCTAACAGATAAAATGAGATGAAATTCTTTTGCTTTTATTTCTGTTTTGATTCTCTTCTCAGAATGTCCTTGCGATTTCTCTAATCATGTTTATGTATTTAGGGTCATATTTAATTGTTATAACGGAGCGTGAATGTGCTGGATCTTACTTGGGGCATCCTATCTTCAAAGTCATATCCTTGAAGGTTCTCCCTTGTGATCATTCTGTAAAAACCTCTCCTGCAGAACAGGTAAATTGGCTGGTTCCTCACCTTTTCTTCTAGTTTGCGTGATTCACTGATTAAATCAAGAATCTTTTGTTACCAACTTTGGCAGAAGAAGGTGGAGAATGAATTTTCTGGCCTGCTGAAAATTGCTGAGAGGACTTCTGGTCTGTATTTCTCTTACGACACCAATTTAACTCTGAGGTGACCTGCTCACTCAAATTAATCCTTGCACATATTCACTCCAAGAACATTTCTTTTCCAGTAAAAAAGACATGCCAACCACAAAAGCTTGATCTGCATACATCAATCTCTCTGTGATTGACATCTTATCGCAAAACCCCTGTATTGAAGCTGTTTGCTTAAAGTCTCTAGGCCTCATACACATGTGTGAATTGCAAAGATAAATTTTTAAATGTGGATACGCTCTGAGAGATAAACTGCCATGCCCCATAGACACACTACCAAACGAGTTGACTTTGAAGTGTTTGAATCAGCCTTTTTTTTTCTGTAGATCTTAGAGAACACATAGGGACCACATTTATGATGCAGCATAATAGCATGCGAGCAAAACAGGATGCTGGCCTTTGAACATGTAAAAACCAACCATCAACCACAAAGTTAGTCCAATATAATCATCAATGTTTTAAATTGTTAACGAAGGATAATTGTATACATTCAAACAGCTTGGAACTTTTAATATTTATCAAATAGGCATAGGCACTTCGGAATTATTAACAATTATGAATTTAGTTTTCATATTGCAAATCTTTTTTCTATATTGTCTTTAACGATTTTGTTTATGGTGAAAGTAATCATTTTAGAATTTGGTATGCAACAGTGCTCAGCGATTATTTGATCTGGGGGATGAATCTAAATTGCTTCCTCTTTGGAGACAGGTAAATTATTCATGTTTGTAGTAATTAATACGTATATTGCTCCCTTGTTTTCCTTTTTATGAGATTATTAGATAATGTTCCACTGCCTTGAGTATAGAAGCTTTTCCTTATGTCACCAAATGGTTGCCACAGGCAGAACCTAGATTTCTTTGGAACAATTATATGTTGGAAGTACTTATAGACAACAAGGTGAGTCTTTTTTCCAAGTAGCTTTCATGTTTCAGGCGTCATCTCAATCATTGATATTTGTACCTGCTAACTATTATTTTCCTTTTTTTTTTTTTTGGGTGGACAGCTTGATCCATATTTGCTTCCAGTTGTCCAAGGGAGTATCCTTTAGGAAACTTTCAATTTCAGCATTTTGTGGCATGAATACTTTCCTTATTTTTTACCTACTGCATTATTGGTATTGGCTTCTCGGTCTTTCTACTTGAATTGTCATCTTAACTAATAACCAGGTTTTCATAACTTCCAAGCAGCCATCGGAAAAGAAATTGTCGATGTTACCCTGATTGCTAGGAGATGTACACGAAGAAATGGTACTTAAAGCTAGAAATTTCTGCTTCAACATATTTTTAGCATGGTTTATCTACATTCCATCCTAATTATTGTTTCTTAAGAAATTCGGTTGCCATTGTATTGATTTACATTTCCTTTTCCTTTTCCCTTTTTTCTTTTCTTTTCTTTTCTCTCCCTATTGTTGAGTTTCAATCATTGCTATGAAACATTATGTGCCAGATCTTCCCCTACGCTATGAGCTTGCTGGGGCCAGGGGAATAGGTTTACCAAATAGAAAGATAAATAGTAACTTTTTGAAGCTAGTGCATCTTATATCATGTCTCATTAATTAGAATTGGCATCCTTTGAAAGGAACCCGAATGTGGAGAAGAGGAGCTGATCCTGATGGGTATGTTGCAAATTTTGTGGAAACAGAGCAAATTGTGCAGATGAATGGTTTTACTTCATCATTTGTTCAGGTAACAGTCACAGCTGTTTATTCTTTATGTATAAAATGGAACTATGTATAATATATTATGATTTCTGGTCTGCTTTTCAGTCCGTACATTTTCTGTGGAAGTATGAAGCACAAATATGTTGTCCTTAATACTGAAGGAAAAGAGTAAAAGTTCAGATCTGTTCTGGCTTATTCCCATCCTTTAAATGTTTTGAAGACACTATGTGATATTGAATATTTATAATTACTGTAATATTGTATAAGATAATTGCCGATCTTACATGAGAAGTATTAAGATCTTTAACACAAACATTTGATGAAGGGGGATGAGAAAAGTGGGGAAGGTTAAATGTCAATGCTGGAATATGCATGGCATCACCTGCATCAGGGACTTGAAAAGTTCAATACATGAAAGTGGTTTTATGCATTATTTTGGTGTGAAATGAACATAGGTAGTTAAACAAAGTCAAATGACCTTATGAAACTGCATTTATAAATCCACAGAAGGCTTAATAATGGTGTATGCATCCATGAGGGCCTTGTTTTTCATATTTTACAAGTTATTGGTCATATGTCTGTCCAGCTTAACTTGTTAATTATTAGCTACCTTATTTTGTCTCTTGCAGGTTCGGGGGTCAATGCCGTTTCTTTGGGAGCAAATTGTTGATTTGACTTATAAGCCTAAGTTTGAGATTGTGAGACCCGAAGAAGCTGTAAGTGTGCTCATTTGTTGCCTTTATTTCATCGTGCGCTTGATTGCATTCTTCCTTCACTAACCTTGCTGGTTTGCGGCATTTTATGCAGCCACGAGTAGCTGAGCGGCATTTTCTAGATCTAAGAAAAAAGTATGGATCTGTACTAGCGGTTGACCTTGTCAACAAGGTGAGCATTGGCTGGATTATTTGTCTGAGTATGCAATTATACTTTTTTCCAGTAAACAATTCTCAACCCCTCATATGAAATGCATAGATGACACCTTACTGACTTAACCATGCAAACAATGAGTTGTTTACATGTGCACAGAATGTGCATGTCAACAACTTTAGGGTTGTGTATTTCTGGCTCTGAACAAGCATTATTTCATTATTTCAAATGTTCAATCATGTGCCACTTTATCTCTTACCAGCATGGAGGTGAGGGACGCTTAAGTGAAAAGTTTGCAAATGCAATGCAGCCCATAGTTAGTGACGATTTGAGGTGCAGTTTCTGTTTATCTAAATCTTTCATGTTCCTTTGTTGTTTATTTTAAATTTGGTTATGCTTTACTGAAACACGTATGATCTTGCAGATATCTGCATTTTGATTTCCATAAGATCTGCGGGCATGTTCATTTTGAGCGCCTTTCGTTCCTCTATGATCAAATTGCAGATTTTATTGAGAAAAATGGGTATGTTCTACTAATTGCATGTTTCGTTGCTACACAATTTTGATAATTGTTCCTATAGTACTTTTGATTCCATTGCTTTTTCATGGACTGTAAAATACAGTTCCCTTAGTAAAAAAGTTCATAAACAGGGAATTATAGCCACTAATGTTGGCTTCTCCTTATCTGACTCTCATAGGTACCTCTTATTGAATGAAAAGGGTGAGAAAATGAAGGAACAGCTTGGAGTTGTGAGGACCAATTGTATTGATTGCTTAGACCGCACCAATGTTACACAAGTAAGTTAATTAAACGGTTAAACTAGAATTAACTCCCATGTTCTAACCTCTACGAACTTGTGCTTGATGTTGCTTGTCTGCAGTAACAGTACGAACCTCTTTTTCTGACCTCAACAGATTACCTTCATTCTGTGAATACTGTTCTTTCTATGTGGTTGTTACACTTTAGAGATATGGCACAAGGAATTTCAGAATAGGTATTTTCAGTACTAGAATGAATTTCCAACTATTCTTATAAGCTAGATGAATGAATTTGACACAGGCACTTCCTGTCACTAAATCTATGACTTTAAAGTTTCAATTTGATGTATGAGTCTATTGGACTATATTTGGCATCTATGTTGCTTTTGTATTTAAAGTTGCAATGTAGATCTCTCTCTCCCTTCTCTCTAAGGGACACAGAGACATACAGCCCTCCCCCAATTAGAGGTCTACACGCGCGCGCGCACACACACACACATAGTTCTGTAATCCTTGTTTGCCACACTGTTGTTGTTGTTAACTTCTTTAACCATGCTAAACTACGTCTGCAGAGCATGATAGGCAGGAAAATGTTGGAACTTCAGCTTAGGAGAATTGGTGTTTTTGCTGCTGAAGAAACTGTTAGCTCACATCCAAATCTTGATGAAAGCTTTAAAATACGTGAGTATTTCTATTTTCTTTTTTCTAATAATGTGCTTTCAGAGGATTATCATTCTTAACATATTGGTTCTTAGTCTAATTTATATCATTTGATTTTTTATAATGTAAACTAAAACTTTTAAATGTTTGCACGCCTCAGTGTGGGCTAATCATGGGGATGACGTAAGCATACAATATTCTGGAACCCCTGCACTAAAAGGAGATTTTGTCAGGTACATGTCTGTCTAGATTTTACACATTGAGCGTAAATTTGTATATCTAGCTATTCTTCTGATTTTGATGCATCTTGGTACAAATAGCAGTGCGATCGAATTTCTCTGCTATAGTGTTGATTGCTATTTCCATGATTAGATTAAATCCTGTCGCTAATTTTAAATAACCCAATGTTTCACTGTACTATGAATTTGTTCTTCTTGGAGTGTAGGTTTGGCCAGCGGACAGTTCAAGGGATCCTTAAAGATGGATGTAATGCCCTTGTGCGCTATTACTTGAATAACTTTTGTGATGGTACAAAACAGGTAAAAATACTTAGTTTTCTTCAAGTTATACTTGATATAATTGAAAAATAGGTGAATGTTTCAAAACTTTTGCACTTATGATCACTGTTTTGGGACTCTATATGTTGTTCGGGGTGTGGGTGGGGATAGGTAAATTCAATGGTTTACTTCGTTTCATACCTAATTCTAATGCTAGGAAACATTTTATATGCATAAGTGCCCTATCAGTCAGTAATAAATCTTTCACATCAATCATTGTTTGAGATTCTTACAATTAAAATAGTTGTCATTATTTCTAAACAACCATCCAAGCTTTTGATTAGCCAATTCTTCATTGACTCATAATTGATGTGGTTGCTCTTTGTACTCCTCATGTTTGCTATGTTACACCATTTATGAAGGGACGACTGTCTCTTTGGTAAAAGATTTTCATTATAGATCCTGACTTCCTCATATTTTGTGTCACATGCATGAAGGATGCAATTGATCTCCTGCAGGGACATTACATCGTCTCTGTTAGCCGGGATATGACACCTCCATCTCAAACAGGAGGCCTTGAGGCTATAGCTGTAAGTGTCAATTGAACAACATTTGACTTTAAGAATTCATTGCTTCATCATGATGTTGTGGAAGCCCTCTACTGTATGCTATTTCTTTGTTTTTGAAGCAATTGGTATCATGGTTTTGCCATTTATGCAAGAAACTTAAACACTTTTGCTGCCAGTTTGATATCTCCAGAGGGAGAGTGTCAGATTTGTACAGTGCCAAACCTTCTTTTGAAACTTTACAAATTTAGATGTTACTGGAAAATTTATTAGATTTTGAAACATGTGTCCTGGTGATTCACACTATACCATATTTCAAAGCAATTTTTAAAAGAATATTGCAGTTGAACTTTGTAATCCCAGTTGAATATTAAGACTTTCCAACCTTTTTTTCTGTCTAAGAATACTGTAATGTTATCACTGGCAAAAGGTGAATGCATTACTCTTATTTTACCTTATTCCACTGTTATGTGCTGTTGCATTTTTGTTTTAGTTGCTGGTTCCAAGAATGAATAAAGATGAAAAAACCCATTATGTTTGTGGTTTATATGTACATGTTCTTTATTTATATTTGGTACTTCTTAACTGTTTTAACCTTTAAGTTCATTTTTTTCCCTTTCTGTAGTCCTTTCCACTAGCTTCAGGTTTGATCTCCATAGGGTTGCTTTTCACAGCAATGTCACTGAGGCAAGGTGAGTTGAGCCCTTCCTTATCTTATAAAGTATAGCTTCATTAGCAGAAATGGTCCTTGACATAAGCTGTCTTCATTCTGTGCAGCTCAAAACGATATTCGACACTTATTTTTTTCAGTTTTGTGGGCAAGCATAAGCGTTGCTATTGCAGCTTTTGTGAGGGCAAATGGCAGGATTTTCTGCAATCGGCCTCGTTTGCACAAACCTCGGTGTTGATACTGCATTTTGAATGCTCTGGGAATGCAAACTTGTTCAACAGTTTTCATGTTGGTGAATCATAGTTATTCTTTCATACCAATGTTGTGTAGCTCGTTTAGTTTTAAAATTTTTTTAATAATCCCTCATTTAATGTTGTTCATCCATTTTTTCTCATCAACAGAAACTTCAACTTTTACTTTTATTCTTTTGTCCTTTATTTATGAATATTGTTTCAACTCAAGTCTTTTCTTTCTGATACTGGAACTGGAACTGGAAGCATTCCATGGCAATGGTTGTGAAATTTTGTTTATTTTAACCCTTCCTTACCTACCATAAGCAACTTATGTTTAACGGAAATTATGATTTAAAGTAATCATAATAAATAAAAGTTGGTATTATTGGTTGATTTTATCTGTCCGTTCAAGAGCTTTTATTTATGACAAGAATTAGGAGAGGGGGGAGGGGGGTGAGGGAGAGCCCGGCCAGTTGCTAACTCGGTTTCTTTACCTGCAAACAAAGAGAAACAAGTGGTGGCGTGCATGAATAAATTCACTGTAGTTCTTTTTTTCTCATCATAATAGCGTGTGGTATAGATGCACATATCATTGCTCACAAGAAGATCCCATTTGGTTACATAATAACCAAAGGGAAAGATGATGCTTAAGTTTGAATGCCGAGGCATTGCAATATAAATTATGAGAAGGCCAAACTACGGTTACAGTAAGTGATCACAGGCTTGAGGGAGCAGTGCACAGAAAAGACTACGTTCTTCAGCATCATAAATGCTATAACTGCTTCTTCCTTTTCTCCAAATAAGAGTGGGTTCTTTGGAAGTTGAGTATTGCCCAAACCAACTGCCACAAACCCATCTCTGGCCACATCACAGCAGGCGAATACAAAGGGCAGTGACTGGTCTGAAAGAGCAGAAAATTGCTCAGGCGGGTCTCACCAGAGCTTCGAATTACTACGTCAGGTTCAGGTGCTACTGCCATATACATGTGTTTCTCAACATCTACCATTTTGATTACAGGATGCTCATTTCGCACATTCTCACACCCTTCAACCTCCGCATGAGCAAGATCGACACTTCTACTTGCCTTGGCCGTTGGAACTTCATCGCACTTTGACTCAAAAGATTCATGGACATCGTATGTAGCGGCTGCCGCACCATTTTCCTTGTGATTTCCTTCATTCACCCCATTGCAACCTCTACTGGCTTTTAATGCTTGAGATCCATCATCATAGCGCAATTTTTGGGCATCATGAACTACCACACCGTTAAACTTCCCACCCTCTATTCTACATTCTCTTATGCCATTGTAAGATTCGACTGAATTCCACAGTTGAATTTCATCGCTTTTAACCTTACAGGATTCCTCGACGGCGTGCAAAATTTCGTCAGACGAAGTATAAGCCACACAGACTAAAAGCACGGCCTTATTATTGTCGGCAGTGACCCTCATCACGTTTTGTGCAGCAGCCCTAACAGGGTCACTCAGAAGTTTCAGATTACCAATAAAATGCACCCTGATGCCATACTGGTTGAGAATGCTTTGTTCCATAAGCAAACCCTCAATCTTCTCCAGCATCAGATCCATTAAGGTTTGAACCTCATGAGGGCGCCTCTTAAAATTTTCAATGCTGAAGGCATAGACAGTAACATACTTGATTCCCAATTCATAGCAGTAATGAAGCAGAGACATTAGAGCCAGATAGCCAGCCTTGTGGCCATCCCCTTCTTCCAGATTGTGCTTCTTGGCATACCTTCGGTTTCCATCCATGATAAAGGCAAGGTGGGTAGGGATGGTACCCACAGATAGAACTCGAAATAAGCATCTCCTCAGAAAACTAGCTACGTCGCCAAAAAGCCTATGCACAGCATTGCCACTATATTTTCCCATTTTAGCTAGAATTGGAGTACCCATTTGGCATTCAACTGTGGGGTGGGGTGGAGAAAGTAAATTATGAGTTATAAATAAGCAGTTTCAGTTTGAGCATACATCATTAATGCCAAAAGAAAAAAAAAAGGAAAAAGAAAAGGAAATCGGTCAAAGCAAAAGACAGAGAAATTCAGCAGAAATAGTCAGTTACAGCATTTCTACAAACACCTATAATATATAGGGCATGAATAAGGCAGGCGATAGAGTTACAAAATGATCCAAAAAACAAGAAGTGAATTGAGATGAACACAAGAAAAAGATGATTGCGATGTGAGGAAGGGTTTATGGATGAAAAACAATGATAATCAGAACCCAGAGAGTTGAAACATAAGAATAAGGAACATAACAAAGTCAACAAAGTGAAAACAAGAAAAGAAAAGACAGAAGAAGTGGGTAGCCATTACAAGAAAGAAGATGAAGCATAAGGCGATAGAAAAAAATATACTGCTTACCAATAAACAAAGAAAGAGAAATAAAAAAGTACGGTGGGAGAAGAGAGGGAGAGGTCAGGAAAAACTAAAAGCCTTTAGCCTTAGGCTACAGAAAATAAAATACTAAAATTAGCCAAAAAAAGTTTTTTTCTTGAATGATACTTGTTACTTGATACTGAACAGGATATTATAACATCAGTGAACACAAAGCGCGGACGATGACTTGTGACTTGTCGTGGGCGGCCACTAGTCCTATTCTCGTATAAGGCATTGGTACCAAAAATTCTGTTTGTTTTATTCCTGCCGAGACGGGAAAGAAAGGACAAGATGGAGTTCGGGCTGGGCGTATATACATATATATGGATTGGATCCCCATCCATTTGCCTTCTCTCTTTACAATTACACTTAACGTCCCTAATACTAATATTCATCACAATTTCCCTTTTCTTCCTCTTCTTCGTTCTCACCAAGAATAAAAATCTCCTACCCCATCTTTGCAGACACGTGCAATCTTTGCAGCCCCTCATAAACAATCCAATCCAATGCAGTCAGTAAAAGACGGTGGACCAAACTTGATACAACTTGACCACTCAAACTATATATATGATCATCGCCAAAATGAAGACTCCACTTACCAAAATTTGCTAAACATATGGAGAAAAGAAATCTTTCAAAGAATCAATTATGATCATTTGATCATATCATATTAACAATAAAACACCACCTCACCACCCCAGAAAAACATATATCTATATGCATTGCCCAAAAATTTGAAAACAAGCACACGTTACGTTGCATTAATTAATTATGCATATGATGTTGAGCCCAGGTTTTGCTGCTCATCACGACCTGTCCTGGGGATGATGCTCAAGCGCCGTGTTGCCTCAACCGAAGCGGGGAACGATAGCCAGATTGTTGGCCTTGCCGAGGAGTGCTACCGCTCGAAGAATGAATAGAGCCGGTCTTAGACGACTCCTTTGGTTTCTCCTTGTTAAGTGCTTCGATCCGTTCCAATGCTTCCACCACTTCTTTCATGGAGGGACGGATTTTAGGGTCGTGCTCCAGGCATTTCAGAGTGAGCTCCGCCGACTGTATTGCTGCCTTGGACGAATACTGTCCCTCTATCCGGCCATCCATTATGGTCTTCAACTTTCTTTTTTGGGACAGGGTTGGTTTAAGCCAATCAACCAAATTTTGCTGCCCGGGGGGTCGCTTTGTATCCAAGGCTCGCAAGCCCGTCATCATCTCAAGCAACACAACTCCAAACCCATACACATCGCTCTTCACGTATAGATGCCCTGTCCGGTGATCAAATAAAACACATATAAATGATGAGAGAGAACTTAATAATGTCAGCAGCAATTACCAATTACAAACTAGTATTTATTTTAAACATCGGTTTTGTTAGCGGATGCACCCGTTGGTTGATTTTCCTTTTAAGAAAATTATTTTTTATTTAATACACTAACTTTTATTTGAATTCAAGAAAACGTGAAGTATTAATTACATAAAATTTTCCATATTTAGCATTTTCCTTTAAACATATCTCTATCCGAATCAAACAATAATTCAATCCGAAAGCCAAGTTTGTTTTTATATATAAAAAGTAGCTTATGTGAGCAGCTTCGTCAACATATAAAAATAAATAAATATATACATATACATAGGTATATCAACAACTGAATGGGATATGCCTAATCATCATCATCCATCACCTCACCTGTTGCAATGTATTCGGGCGCCGCATAACCATATGTTCCCATTACCCTGGTTGTTACATGCGACTCTCCACCGGCAGGCCCCAATTTGGCCAACCCAAAATCTGATATTTTTGCATTATAGTTCTGTAGAAGATCAAACGATAAACAAAATTTTAATCAAGTGTTGTCGGGATACTTTATAATTGTAACTTTAATTTGTAAAATAAAACAATGATATTCTGGATCTCACTTATAAAAAAAAACATGAGAAATTATTAGGTAGGCAGGACGTACCACGTCATCCATAGGCTTGATCAATAAAATTGTGACAACTCAAAAAATTTCCCAAAATTAAGACATTAATTTGATAAAGGTTTAGCCTTACGTTACAAAAAAAGAGATAAATTTAGACTATAATTATAGTATGATTTTAGTAATTGTATTATAATCTTTGAGTTGTCACAACTTCATTGGTCAAGCCTATAGATAACGTGGTACGCCCGACCTACCTAATTTCCCTACAAACAGAGGCATCTTCCTTCCTTAATTAGTTACAGACTACTTGACTAGTTGACTATGAAAACTACATATTTTCCACAAAGAAATTAAGAAAATGATATATTTGGAAAACGATATCCGTTGAAATATCAAACCAGTCTTCAAGGTAGTGGTTCATTAAATTTCGTTTGCAAAAATGTCTTCCAATATTAATCAAAGTAAAATTTCTCAAAATGAAAGTGAAAAGTCCGTGATAGGGAAAAAAACCGAAAAAGATAATAGTAGTACTTTATAGTATGTGATAAGCTAGCATTAATTAACCTAGCTAGAACAAGAAACTAGCACGAAAGTTGAAATTGAAAAAAAAAAAAAAAAGGGGAAGGATTGCAAGGCATGATGGGGTTAAGCTAGCGAATAAGGACTAACCTGGTCAAGCAATATATTGGAGGCCTTGAAATCCCGATAAATAACCTTCTCGGAAGTATGTAGAAAGGCTAGGCCTCGAGCTGCTCCAATGGCAATTTTAAGCCTTAATTCCCAAGATAATGGTTCAATTGCTGGATTTCCTGCATACCGAAATGCAACACTATAAGCTATAAGCAGGCAATCAACACAAATTAAAATTTCGGCGCAAGTAAAGATTTATTTTGAAATTCTTACGTCTAAAAAGATGGTTTTCCAAGCTTCCCTTTTGCATGAATTCATACACAAGAAGCAGCTCCTTATCTTCCCAACAGTATCCCAGCAGCCTAACCAAATTGGGATGAGATAACCTTCCCAGAAAGTTCACCTCTGACTGCGTCACAACCAATAAGACGCTAATAAAATCAAATTGCTGGCACAGACAGAGACAATCGTACAAATCGAAACCGTTAAAAGCACGGAAATTTCCCAATACAGCTTAGCATTCTCTGTATTTCAATTGTCACGTTGCTGAATGCTCAATGCGAATGTGATGGCATTCAATACGGATGCCATAATACGGCACCGTTGGTTGGTGCAGTCATTATCTACTCATTTAGTACCGGAGATTCCAATTTTTCCCAGTCAATAAGTCGTTGGACTATGTAGATAGAACCCACTGCCCAACAGTTGGAGAATTGGAAACCATTGATTAAACTCAGGCTCAATCTCCAGGGATAAAGATATTAAAAGCTTATTACTAATAAAGCTACTAAAACCGACTAAAACCGACAGGCACATTTTCCTCTTTCTCTTTTTCGCTTTAATATTTTGGATGGATCTGAGCACCCACGCCACCCTCTAACGAAAAAACTACTGCCAATGAAGAAATTAAGAAGATAACAAGGCATCAAATTTCTAATTAAAAGCTAAATTATTCTCTTTTATTCCTTCCTTAAGACGACATATGTATATGTAAAGATAAATGAAGGAATATTTTATATTTTATATATATGCACACAGTAACAAAAGTAAAGATAGAGAAATAATACCTGCCATTCTTCAAAACCTTGCAGGCTTTCATGGTTCAATTTCTTGATGGCAACAGTCATCCCAGAGCCAAGCTTGGAAGGTGCTAAAGTTTTCTCATCCAACGAACCTTTGTAAACTCTACCGAAGCCCCCTTCACCCAACACTGAATTGAAGTTCTTCGTGGCCGTCTTCAGCTCTGCAAAAGTGAAGACTTTCAAGTTCGGCGTTTCCAAGATCCGCCCATCCGGACTAGCCTCAGCCACAATTTCACTTACTGTCTCTGAAAATTGACTCCTGCAAACGCTAGTAGTACTGCTCGTTACTGAAGATTCTATGTTGTTGCTGTAGTTGTTTGATGTACCTATATATATATATATGTTGCAGATAAAGAAAACACGATTAAGTAAAAATTACCAATCATTGTGTACCCTTATTCTTTTTGTTCCTCCATGATCCAGGGACCGGTCAAGAGATAAAAAACTACTTATAAAACAAATTAATAAAAACCCTAAAAAAAAAAAAAAGACAGAGAGATTGTAGGGAAAGTTTTGGAATCGAGAACAGTATAGGGTAGGGTAAGAGTAATTAACCTGGAGTAGTAGGAATGTTGGTGGAGCTATAGCAGTGACTAGTATCTTGATCAGAAGAAGATCCCCAGCAATTGCCCATATCAAGCTATCAACAGTAACTCTATTAATCTCCCTTACAAAGCCAAACTGGAGAGCAGGAACAACATTCTTTGTGGTAGAAGTGGCAAAAACGTGAAGAGGGAGGACAAGAAATATATATAAATACAAAGAAATATAGTGGAAAAGGTGGGGTTCCAAAGCTTTTATCTTTTTTCTCCCTTTAGGCGTTTTGAATGGCACCCTTTTTTCCTGGCTGGTGCAAGGAATCAACTTTCTTGCTTCCTTTGACCTTTAGAGATAAAAAAAAAAACTTTGTTGCTTGCTCTCGGTATATAGCTGTACTTATAGACAGAAAAAGTCGTTCAGTGACTATGTGTTGAGCAATTTAGGTGCTTCCGTTGTTGTGTGTTGATGCTATAGCTTACTCTCGAGGATTTACCAAACCGCAAGGGAAGGGTTGCGTTGGTCAACAAGGCCGTGTGAGCTGTAACGGAGAAAAGAACGCAGGATATGGCGTCAGCTCTGTCCTCTCTGCGGTGTGAACATATTTATTTATTTTTAACTGCGTTGGACCTGTTTTGAATTTCAATATTTTTTTGTCCAATTGTCCTCCTCCTGCAATCACATACTTTTAATTGAAAAAAAAATACTACTACTAATGCACATCTGTTTTTGTGTGTGTGTGTGGTTAAATACTAATGCACATCTGTTCATATGGATTATTTTATGTAGTAAAAACCTATCATCTTGGATTTTCTTTAAGCAAATTCAGGATATTTTCCCTGTATCTACAGAAGAAATGCACTATTATTATGTCTTATATTTTTCTATCTTAATCTTCTTCCGTGTTCAAAATTTGTAAGGTTTTACTAATTAAGCATTTAATTTAATTCGCAATGGTACGTGCATGTATATATTCTATTCAGAAAAATGAAAAAAAAAAACATAAAAGAAATTATTGAGAGTTACTTTTTCTAAAAAGTTATTTTTAGATTCTTTTTAAAAAGTTAATACTTTCAATTTTCTATTATTTCAGTTATGTGGAATGGGCCCGTGTTGTCTTCCATGGGCAACAAAGACATCTATCTATATCTAATATCTCTATATCATCATCATCATATATTGAAAGTTATCCCATTCTCTAATATTCTTCAATTGAAATTTTGAAACCTTATCATAGTGCCAAGTGTCCCATAAATTAGTGGTAATTTTGTTATTTTAGGTTTGATTAGGGACAATTAACTATCCCACTTTTTTTTCGTCTTTCACTTCTTCTTTTTTTTCCTTACTATTTCTTTGGTTTCTTTTCCTTTTTTATTTCAAATCTTTTTTTCTTTTTCCTTTATTTTTTTCTTAACAAATAGATTATCGTGGGGTTTTTTTCAAATTCTTTTTTTATTTTATTCTATTTTTTAAAAGAGAGTTGAGATGACAAATTAAAAAAAGACAAATAATTGTACATATATATATATTTGATATATAACCTCTTGATATCCAATTACATTAGATCTCGACTAATTTAGAATGGAAACACATCGAATCACAAGCAAAAGGAAGCTCTCATATGCCTATTTTCTCCATTCATAAGTATACACATGTACATATGTGAATACCTACTATAAAAACTATCCCCATATTTTTTATAGGTTCAATTACAAAATTAAAAACATAATACTCCTTTTGTCCCTAGTTATCTTTCCCAATTAATTGTTTAACACATGACAAGAAAAGTAGTTATGATGTAAAGTTTTATACGTATTAACTTTTACTTTCTTATTTTATCTTTATCTCTTTCATTCTTTGATTCTCTTTTATTTAAGAAAATATTCATTTAAGACAGAGATAAAATAGTTTGAAAAGGTAATTTTAAAAAAATTAAAAATTAATTTTGAGATATGGACAGATAAAAAGAGATAAGTAAAACTTCTAAAAGGGGATAAATAGGGACAAATAAAATATTTTGACGAGTGTCCATGAATTTTAAGATTTTTTTGATAATTAAAGGGAAATTTATGGCTAATAATTTGAGGTGACTAGAGTATTAAAAGGTGTTTTTAAGGGTAATAGAAGAATTTTGAAGTTATTTTAGTGGAGTTAACTTGGCAATTAAGGTGGTTATTTAGTTATTAAGTTGTATTTAATGGTAATTGTGAAATTTTAATATTACTTTTGAGGTTAATTAATTTGGGGAATTAAAGTGTTTATTTGATTATATAAGTGAGTATGTGACAGATAATTATGGATTTTAATTAATATGGCATTTAGGGTCAAATTAATATGGGATTTCAGTAAATTTATAATTTATTATCAATAGAGTCAAATTTGTAATATTGACAATAATAACAGAAAAAAAAAAAAAAGAAGGGAGAGGGTGACTTGGCTCCTCTCCTTTTTAGTTTTTGGTAGCAACTTTTATATATAGTTAAGATAAGATTAAGATTTGAGGTATAAGTTTTATTATTATTAATTTTAAATTTAGTACTAAAAAACTTATAAAATTTTTAAACATATCTTAAATTTTTTAATTTTAATTAAACTTTAAAAACAATTGACCCGGGGCAAAGCCCGGGCCAATTTCTAGTTGTAAGCTAAAACTAAGTCGCCAATCAGGCAATCACCACCAACCTAGAATTTTCGCAAAATTTCAACAGTTTTACTTATTAATTATGCGGTCTTAGTCTTACATTCGCTTTAGTAGTTAATTAAAAGCAAAAACTGGCAGCAAATAAATTATTAAGTAGTGCCCAAAAACAATAATAAAAAATTAAGTAGGTACACATGCATAGGAAAATGGAAGTAATTGAAGTATATATATGAGCTGTGATGTAGTTTAAGGTGAAGAGGCAACTGTTGCAAAAATCATAGTGAATAATTGAGATTAACTGCTTATGTTATCTAGATCCCCATGAAAGAAAGAATATGAACCATTTGCATTTTGCTTGAGAAAATATATATACTACTAATAAGAAGTAGAGTTGGTCACCAACGTAGGGTTGGATCAAATAGTAAGCATCTTGTTCCAACTTAAGTAGGTCCCAGTTTCGAGACTTTGCTTACGTAGATGTCCTCGTGGGAATACTCACCTACCATATCCAGGTGCGCGACACGGCTCGAATTTGGATTAGTCAGAGCGAAGCTCTAGATATTGGGTGGGAAACCGAAAAAAAAAAGAAGTAGAGTTGCTCAATGGCCAGGCTTTGGGCAAATGATAAAGCCCATTTTTAAAATATAAAAATAATAATAATTACTTAAAATAAGCCCATTTTTAAATTATTATTTTTATCCATTTTTAAGTAAAAATTTACATTCAAGTGCAAGGTATTATAAAATTACTTAAAACATGTGACTATCTAGTCTCCCTACAATATATTCATATGGTTACATATACAGAAGTAGGATCACCAAACTTGAAATAAGAAAACTCCATAAGATTCACTCAATAGTCTATTTTAGATCAATACTCAGTAGACTATTAAGTAATCGAAGTAAAATTACTGGAATTGACGTTAAAGAATACCTACTTTAGACTACAGCAAAATTAACTACTACTTGGATGCCTTAACTTCATTCTCTTTTATATTTATTTTAATTACCAAAAAAAAAAAAAGAATTGTTCAAGTTTTGAACCCTTTCTCTTTGCCTCACCATACATTAAACATAAAATAGAGAAATAGTTTTTTTTGCCATTTTTTTGCAACATGAAAAAAAAAAAGTCACCATTTCTTTATGCCTTACCACACATGAAACATTAAATAGAGAAACAATTTTTTTTGTCATTTTTGCAACTATCAAAATTCCTTAAGCATTTCATAGTCATTGTTTTAATTTCAGTCAATCAAATTAACATTCACTTTTAAAAAGTTAAAAACATACACGTGATGTAAACCAAAACAATTTGAACAAACAAATTACAACAAGTTAACTTATATGTTATTTAGATTCCTCAAATAGTTGCTAATACTTATCATCACGTGATTAGGGTTGTGACAATAAAAAAACTTCATTGTGTGAAGGAAAAATAAACAATGTTAACACAAAAACAAATATACCCACAATAACTATTTAATTAACAAAATAATTCACAAAAAATAAACCAAACTTGAATAAAATTAAAGAAAGCATAAACCATCTCATATTCAAACTCATACCTGGTATCAATGAAAGCAATATTTACAAAGAAATTAAGATGTATAAAACTAAAAAAATCAATTACTGTACATTAATCTAGCTGTTCATGTAATTTACATCTTTCAAATACTTACACATACTTATCATTAGCTGATTACAGTTTGCCCAGTTAGAAAGTTCAATATCCAAAGAAGAAACAAATTAATAATGTTGAGGCGGAAGTAACTCAAGGTAAAATAACTATTTAATGAATATAGTAATTCACAAATAGAAATTGAACCTGATTAGAATTGAAGGAAGCAGAAAACAACATGTAGAAGTAGATATTCATAGCTAAGCAGGAAGCAACAAATCTGGAACATGGAGCATACAGCATGGTAAGGGAGGCATCAAAACCAATAAGAAAAAACAAAGAAAAAAAGTCCAATTTAGGGACAAAATAATTCAAAAATAAAAGAGAAAAACCAAATACATGCTATTACCTCTCTTTTTCTCCTATTTCCTTCTTCCATTCCTTGCCCTTTAATTGTTCTTTATGCTCCATCGCTTTTGAAATTCCCTATTCCATAAATCCTTAACCTTTCAAATTACACAAAACATTAGAAATGGAGAAGAGGAAAAAAATCAAGGAAAAATAGAGCTAGAACTTTGGAAAAAAATGAAAATGGAATAGAAAGATCTAGAAGGGAAATATGCAAGAAAAAAAAGTGATTAAAAGAATAGAAATCACAACACACTGAACCATGAATGAAAGATGAATCGTTAGATTTTTAGAATAAACAAGAAGAAAACGGAGAGCCAAAGAAAGATGTAAATTTTTTTATTAAATCAAATCATAAATATAAACATGAACATTTTGAGGTAAGAGAAAAATAATAAAAGTCTAATTAAATATGAATGATGAGAGATAAAGAAAATGATGAGGTGGATGTGTTAGGAATGTTTCTTTAAAGATAAACGTAATATAATGTATAGATGTATAGAAATAGATATATAAATATATATATATTATCTTTTTTTTTTTTTTTGAGGTTGGGGGATTAATATTCCACTGGGGAAGGATTAATTAATTATATAGTAGTAATTAATAATTTACTTATATACTATTATAGTTATAATACTAATTACTGAGAGCTTTAGAAGACCCCAATAGGATCAAAGCACACGGATCACTGACGTGGCAAGGAGATTTCCCTTGTTTTGAAATCCCGCCCAAACGCGGACTTCAATTCTTTTCGCCATTCCATTTTTGTTTATTTTCATTTTTATTCCCCAAAACACCCCTCCCTCAATCCTTATCTCGCTCGCTCTTTTACCCACACCCACTCTTCCTCTCCCGACTTCAAAGCACCACTAGTAAATACGTTTCTTTGCGCCTCCCTATCTTCCAAGCACTAGCCCTATCGGTTAAGGTAACTCCCGCCGCTCCCTCACCCCGACCTTCCCTGCTTTTGGCCGATTCCCAGCCTTTCTCATTCGTTTTTGCCCCTTTTCTTGCAGGATTCGCCATGAAAGGTGGTAAAACCAAGGCCGATGCGATGCAAGCTGACGAAAAGTGAGTTTTTGCTCTTCTCTTCTCTTCCCTTCTTTGTCTCATTTCGCTTCGCTGATTATTTTTTCATTCATATCTACCAACGATACATAAACAATGCAAGATCTTCTGAGTTCGTCATTCACCTGATGTTTTCTTTCGGATTTTTTAATAGGCTGAGGAGGAAAAATGCACGCGCTGCAAAGCGAGCGAAGAAGGCAGCCAAGGATCCAAACAAGCCCAAGAGGCCTCCAAGTGCTTTTTTCGTTTTCATGTATGATAAGTTTAATTTCCGTTGAAATCTTCGGCATATTTGTTTGACTGCGATTCAGATTCAGATTCTCGTCACTGATGTTTGTTATTGTGGGTGAATAATCGAATGAAGGGAGGAGTTCCGGAAGCAGTACAAAGAGGAGCATCCTGACAACAAATCGGTCTCTGCTGTGAGTAATTGTTACCGATAATAATCGATAAAGTCTCTTCTAGATCCTCATTTGTGGCTGGTATTCGGGATTTCTGATAAGCTTTTTCGTCATCAAATTTCATATTCAGGTTGGCAAAGCTGGTGGAGAGAAGTGGAAAAGCATGACAGACGCTGTGAGTATTTTCGCGCAAATCATATAATACTGTAGTGTAGAGTGCATTCTACCTTTTTGTTTGGTTGACTTTAACGTGACTGTATATTTTTTTTAATCTTTTCTAATGATTGTTGGCATTTCAGGAGAAAGCCCCTTATGTTCAGAAGGCAGAGAAGCGAAAGACTGAATACGCTAAGAACTTGAAGGCATATACTCTGAAACTGGTATAGTAATGTCTCTCTCTTTTCTAATAGTGCTATATATTTAATATTCATTTCTACAATTTTGGAAATTTCAAAGTTATAGGAATAGTAGTAATTTTGAATTAACGTTTGCCTTGGTTTTGAAATTGTAGGCCGGTGGAGCAAACGCCGCTAACGATGATGAATCTGATAAGTCAAAGTCTGAGGTCAACGATGAGGATGAAGAAGAGGGGACTGGAGAGGTTGGTTGGAATTCTTTGATGTTTAAACTGGTGGATCTGAAGAAGCCCCGCTTCAGTGATTTACTGTGGGATTTTAATTACCTTGTCTTGTCTTGTCTTGTCTTGTTGTAGGAGGAAGATGACGAGTAGAAGAGCTCGAATTGATGCGGGGATGCACAAATTAGTAGTCTACAAAAGTGGTTAGATTCAGGAATTCTTTCCCTCTCAGAGATGAACAGTTGATATTAATTTCCAACTATTGTAGTTTAGATTAGATAATAGAGGTATAATATAAGTGGAGTAGTTGCCGGAGGTTAATGGATATTGTACTTAATTTTCTTAGAAATCAATGATTAAGTTTGAGCTAATTCGCTGGATGGATGTCAATGTGGGAAATTGTATCCTTCTTAGTAGTATTGCAGCCCTGTTGAGTGATCTGATTGTGATGTGAAGCCCCTTTTGATACTATTTGATCGGGTTGGGTAGATTATCACGCTGCCACCATCCATTAATCCAAAGGTTAGATACTACTACTATGCTTCACCTCCCGGGCCATTTTTCGTATATGCATCGGGGACTTCGGTGAAAATGGGCCGTTCACAAGTAGTGCCGAGCTTGACTCCTTTTCGCCTTGATTATAGCTTTTTGCTGTTTTCAAAATTTTTCCCTTCTCTATTCTATTTCTATATATATATATATAAGGGAAAAATTTTGAAAATAATAATATATTAATATATAAAATATTAATATATATATATATAGAAATAGAGTAATATATATATATATTTATATAGTATTATGTCTCCCTTGACTTTGTTGTTTGTTCTGGTGATTGTTTGTGAATGTTTCTTTGGCGGTGGGGGGTGGGAATTGTGAACGTGGTAACATCTAGAGCTGTTTAAGGGTCGGGTTATCTGTTCGAGCTCATAAGTCTGTCTGATATTTGGGAGAGTTTGGATACTAATTTTAAATTTAAGAGTCGAATTTGGACAAAATTCTTAGGCCCGTTTAAAAAATGGATCGGGTTTGGTCATAGACATAAAAGCTCGAGTTTGGCTTGGCCCGTTTTATTATTGATTTAATATAAATATATTTTTATATATTTATTTTATTTGTTAATATGTTGTTTTTTTTTTTGTATATGATATTGATATTTTTAAATATTATTAGTATTTAGACTTTGTTAACTTTGTAAAAATTATCTTAAATAATAATTTTTTAAATGTATTGATTTACTTTTATTTATAATATAATTTAATTTTTAAAATTAGTGTATGAAAAAAAATTAAAAATAAATTTTTGGACGGATTTCGAGCTTTTATAAAATATTTTAGGGCCGGATTTGGATAAAAGATTAGACCTGAATTATCGGGTTGGACCGAACTTAGACAAACAAACTTTTTACAAATTTTTGCTCAAGTCCGACCTGACTCATGGACACCTCTAGTAACAACAATTAGTTTGATTATTGGTTAGAGTGGAATTTGTTTGTTTATTTATGAATAAAAAAAGAGGATGCCAAGCTTATTTGTTAAACACTTGTCACTTATGCCTTTTGTTTTGTTTGGAAAATTCTTAGGAAAAATATCTAACTTTTATATTAAGAATCTGGCTTTTGTAACTTTTGCATTCCCAGTGAAATGCATCTCAATTTTCAATGGAAGTTTGACATCACACCGGATCAAAAACCAATGAGATAGATAAGAGTCTAACGTTTAGATTGGCCAAAATGCCCTCTCCGCATCATTAAAGATTCACGCCATGTTTAATTTGCTGGAATGGAAGCCTTTATTTTAGATCCTCTTCTATTTTCAGATATGAATATTATCCTACAAGTCCTACCTATCTTAGTTTCGACGGATGTGAGGAATGAGGATGACGCTATTCATTCCCGACTGAGAGTACGAATGTTTCACATAAAGAACATGGCATCCCACCAAATTTGAGCGTCAAGTGGAAAGCTCCACGGACATTGAAAGAGATGCCAAGGACTACCAAAAGTCCGAACGCAAGGCATTTCAATGAAAATTTGACACCAAAATTCAAATTAAAATATGCTAATGCTACTCACTCCTCCTTTGGTCCTTACCCATGGACCCCAGAGGTTCAGGATTCAGTTTGGGACCAAAAGGCAGTAGTGGCCTGTGGGCATTTCGACAACTGGATGTTGGCCCAAAAGAAGTGGTCTAACATTGAGCAATGTTAATGTGCAGTGAAGTGCAGTCCTGCAAAAGTTTGGGCTTTTAGCCCCGTTTTCCTACCCAAAAAACAGAAGTGCATTCCTGCAGCTGCAAGGGGAAATTTTATTCATTAAATTAATATTATCAATGCCAATGGCAATGGAATTGAGTTCCGCTCGCTCCGCGCCTGAGGCAGAGGCTCAGAGTTCCGTCAGCAGAGAGAGAGAGAGAGAGAGACACACACACACAGAGTCGATGGCAGGTGTCGGAAAATGCCTCCTCCTTACTGGCCCTCCTGTAAGTATTGCTAATTAGTATCATTTTATTAAGAATGAGTTTCCCTTTTGCGATCGTAGAAATTTAAAATTGGACTAAGAAACGTAAAACGTGCAGGGAGTAGGGAAAACCACTCTGATTATGAGAGTATACGAGAGCCTGAAGCTCTCTCACCCATACCTCAAGCTTCAGGGTTTCTACACTCAAGAGATTAGACAAGGAGGTGAGAGGGTTGGGTTTGAAGTGGTCACCTTGGATGGTCGCAGAGGTTGCCTCGCCTGCACTAATATTTATATTCCCAGGTCTCTCTCTCTCTCTCTCTCTCTCTCTCTGCTTTATTCCTTCCTTTTATGCTTCTTAATTTAGTTCCTTCCCTTCTTTTTATCGATTCCAACTAAAGTATGTTTTGCAACGACAGTCCGGAAGCTCGTCATTGGCCTCCTGTTGGGAGATTCAAGGTGGATGTGGTATCATTTGAATCATTGGCATTGCCTGAATTGAAGGTAGGGGTGGGTTAGGACTTAGGACCCAGGCATTTAATTGTTTAAATTGCCGCTGCTAAAGTGCTAATTTCATTTGTTAAACGAGTTGTTAAAAGCCTAAAGATCTGCACCTTGTTATCAGATCAGAGAAGATACTGATCTCTTCATCATCGATGAAGTTGGAAAAATGGAGTTATGCAGTTCTTCCTTCTTTCCATCCGTTCTAAATGTTCTTCAATCCGATATTCCTTTGCTCGCTACTATCCCAATCCCAAAAGGTGGCAGAGATGTACCCGCAGGTACATTTTCTGACTGCATTCATATTTATCTGTTTAGAGAATGTCCTGATTTATGTCCACCTTTGAGCCCGTACCCACTTGAGATAATGTTAATTTCATTTTAAACCATGCAAGAGTAGGCGTATATTGCAGGATTTCATATTAGGATCATTATTGTTTAAAACTCTTCTAGACTTTGCTGCAGGAGTCCTTCCTTTCTATTATAACCTTCTCTGGCTTTGATGTTTGAATTTGTATAGTGGCAAGGTTGAAGAATCATCCAGGTGCAACCATTTTCACTCTAAATCAAAGCAACAGGGATTCTATGAAAGAGCAGGTCTATGCACATTTGTTGGACATACTACCTAAACCAGGGAATTTATGAATTTGATGTGATGTATCTGATTCCTCAGTCGGTAATGAAAAATCTGTCATGTATTTGATCCTTTTGCACAATTTTGTATACAATCCTCGGCACTTGAAGTCTTTTTTCTACTTGATTTTGGGATTTTATCTTTAGTTGCTGGCTGGCTAGAGAGTAGTTACCACCCCTGGAAATTTGATAGTAGGCAGTAGCATATTAGGAGAGAGAACAAAAGTACATTCCTTTCAAAGAATAGCTTATAAACAAAAACCAAAAAAAAAAAAAAAAGGGTAACATAGACCACTTTTCAACTGCTATACATACATGTAGATGAACATCAGAAGCCAAAGACAACAAACAGGAAAGGGGATAGTTCATAGTTATGTATGGTAAAATGATTTCACAATAACACGGTGTGTGGGTGTGGCATAGTTCATGGGATTTGTTTCTCTTGTTCTGTAGTACGCAGCAGTTGTCTTGCCATGGAAGAGAATGATTTTGCAGTATCTTGCATCTCAGTAGTTTTCATGCTGATTCCCTGCCCAATTCAATGGTGGTTCTGTTAATGAAGATGAAATCGTAATATACCAGTGGGACTGCCACAGAATCCTGACTAAACCATCCTGGTTGTGAGAAGAAAATGCATGTAATTTCGCATCTTGGCTGCCATCCGAGTGATGAACAAACCACCAATATTAATATATTAAGCTCCCCTAAACTTAAAAATCCCTTCAACAAAAGAAAACTTAGGTTTTTTGTTGTACATTTTAATGAACCTTGAATATGTACGCCAAAATCTCTTGCCTTCCCCATCTATAGAATTAAAAGTTCACAAAGACAATACCTGCAATTTTCTCAAATTCTCATGAAGCTTGCTTTCTGCCATTTTAGCCGCACTTGATTCCTGCAGCCGAGGAAAAAAATGGATCATACTTATCCTGCCTTCTCACAATGTACAACCAAAACATCTAACGTCTCGAAGGAGGTATTTCATTATTTCTTGTTAGAACATGGAGAAAACATTCAACTTTTTCAAATCTTCTCATTAATGTTTGCTCATTACCATCTCTTTGGACGAAAATAAACGACAATATTCATGAACTTGGGAAAGGTGCTCTCAAGTGTAAGTAATGTTTAAAGCCTATCAAGCTAACCCGTACAGAATGTGGCTGCTAATAAAATAAGCACAGGATTTGATGCTGGCATTAAGCAAATACTTACGCCATGCGAAGAAAACCCGTATTTTTTCTTGATTTGATCGACAGCACTGGACTTCTCATCTTGCTGCTCTTCTTTGGTGATAGTTTTCTCATTTTTGGCCTTCATCTGCTTTAATTTACCTGAAAATATACAAAAAAATTCCGGTAAGCGGCGACACCGAAGTGGGTCTGGATTTATACACAAATAAAAGGACACTAACCTGCTGTAAAGGCCTGAAATTTTAGTTTATGCTTATTAAGCGTCGCTAAAATATTCTGTTCTTTGGGTTTCTCTCCAGAATCATCGAGGTCAATATCATCTTCAAGGAAAAACAAAGAGGGGGAACAAGAGAAAAACCAAAACATTCTGTTAAGCTGATGCATGAAGTCGACATTGTCAATCACCACACACACGTCCATGAGGAATGAAGTACCTCACATAAAATACCAAATTACGGTTCCTGCAACATACTAACCTATGTCTAAATCAATTTCATCCTCATGCACAGCCAGGTCATCTCTATTCTCAACCTCGGACGGAAAATTAGCAGTTGAAAAGATGGTCACAAGTTCTTCAATACTTTCTCTAGTATCTTCTGTCTCCACTTCATGCACGTTCACGTGCTTTTTACTGCCTGCTATGTCTTTGAGAACGGACCCAAAAATTCCCTGACATGCCAAGATAAACATCAGCTTCACAAGTCGTATCTTGCATGCAGAGCCCCAGCTATGCAAATCTATTATCTACCTTTTTTTTCTCCTTCTGAAGTGAGGTTCCACATGCAGGCACTTCCTGTGAAAGCATTGAATCTTTTCTATAAACTCGGCTGATAGAGTCCAAAAGCCTAGAAGAGAAATAATGCAGAAATTTTGTCCATATCAAAATGTTTGTAAGAAATAAATATAATCAAATAGACTAATTTCTAGAAAGTGCACGTACCTAAAACTTTCCTTCTGGAGCAAAACTGAGACAATAAAGAATTCTTGATCACCATTAATCTGTGAAAAGAGGGACTACAAGTTAAGCAGAAAGTATCTCCTCAAAACAACATATGAAGTAGTTAAGTTATTAATTATGTTGTACCATCACAAAATCTCCACAGTTTGAAGAGCAAATTGAGCTGTCCGATGATGAATTTGGTTTTGGTGTAGAATATCTGAAACCTCTGATTGAAGTTTCCTTCAACAAGGATAACTCTGGCAAGGACCTTAGACCATACACAATACATATGCATGAGATCACTTTGAGACATAAATATGCACTCCACAAATAATAGATGTGTCAATTCAGCATCGAAACCTTAGATGATTGTTGTCCCAATCATTCAGTCCCGAACTTTGGCATAAATTAATTCATAGAAGACAGATTAATATACGACTATCACCTTATTTCAATTTTCCCATTAGTGAAGAGAAGCATAAGGCCAACATCAGAGGCAGTGTTAAATGTTGATGCCCAGTAGCAGGAAGTGAGATGAAACTTCTTCTTGTAGTGCACCTTTTTGACTCCCTGAGTCAGAAAGACAGGTAAAGACGTAAAGTAAATCAAGTAATCTCTCTTTTGGGGAGCGCCAAGGAAAAAGAGGGTTGGGGGGGGGGTAGGTGGTGTGGGTTGTGTATTGGATGGGCAGAAATGACTAATTAATACCCACTGGTTACCTGAATAGCATGATTCAAGGAATAGACATAAGCAGCCTTCTCAGAACATATCAGTATGAAAGCTTGCTTTGCTATGCCTTCCTCAATAGGACTCCCTCTGCTTATGTCCAGAACATTTGGTATATTTGCTCCCCTAGCCATTGTCTCCTGCCAATCTGTAGAATAGAGATATGGATACGGATTACTTTTTCCCTGTAGAATAAATGTTACTTACCAGTTTGTATTCTAGGCGATCAAGTTTATACATTAAATAAAATTATTATGCTAACTAGAACTTAAGTTTACGAAGGAAGTCGATAGTAGCACATACCCAAAATCTGCATAAATAGAGCTCTTGAGGGTTTCTTTGGACGAACAGTGCTAGTACTCAACATGTTTCCAGTATCATTATCAAAAGCCCAAACTGACGAATCCTTCGTCGCAGCAACCAGAACATTCTTTTCAAAATTTTGCAGACTAGAGGTTTTAAACTGCAGTGAGATGATCCCAAGACAGATGTCACTTGCAATATGACTTTGAAATATGATAGTAGGACCTTCCATGTCAACTACTGAAACCTGTAATAAAAGTTGAAAGTTATAGGTTATTACACTAACATGCCCTTTTAACTTCTACCAACATCAGCCAAACATCCAACAATTTCAAAAGAAGTTGTGAATTTCATGTGGAAGGAAAAAGATGGGAAGAAAATAATCTTACATCCCCTTGGTCAGACCCTATAGCAAGATGGCTTGTGCTGTGGTTTATGTTCAGAGAGAGTACAGAACCATTAACTTTAAGGACCTTAACACTGTGGACAATGTGATTGTTCCCTTTCTTTGTGCTTACTGGATCGAAAGAGTGAAGGTAT
Organism: Microcos paniculata; assembly: GCA_030664755.1. Lineage (NCBI taxonomy): Eukaryota > Viridiplantae > Streptophyta > Magnoliopsida > Malvales > Malvaceae > Microcos > Microcos paniculata. The sequence continues at coordinate 35,316,851 of CP131463.1, forward strand.
ATATCAGTGTTGTCTTTCCAGGATATTGATTGTAGAAAATAAGCATGCAATTCAGAGCTTAAATATGATAGAACATCCAAACCACATTCCCCATAAATGGCTAAATTACCTTTCATGCTTACTTGTCTTTCAAGTTATAAGAAGAAAAGGCCATTGTCAAAGAGCAGGAGTATGACCTATTATGCATAACTAAAGCAACATCTTTTAGACCCAACTGAACAGTTTTCTAGTCTATAGATATGCTTAATTATACCTTGGAAAGAAATGAAACTGTTTTCTGCTGTATATGGCTCTGGCTTAAACTTAAAGATTCGAACCTGGAGTACTCATAATAGAAGAAAGAAAATAATCAGACAACAAAAGAAAAATCATTCCTTTCAACAAAACATATCCAAGTAGATTTTACCGTTCCACTCTGGTCACCGGAAATTAGAATCCGAGAGTTTCTATCAAAATCCAGTGCTGTCAGAGCTATACCACTCACAGAAAAATCATCTTCACTCTGCACTAAGAAAAAATGGTAGAAGGGTTGCTTCCTTTCTTACAAGACTAATGCCACGTGGAAACTAAAATTTTGTTTAAAATATTTACCTGTTGCTTTAACGACACAACTGGTATAGGACAGGGGCATGATAAATCCCAAACATTGATGGCTCCATCACTGTGTCCGGTTATGTACAGGTTTTTTATGTTTCCAAAACCTCTGAATTGGTATGAGTTTGAATGACCTCCATCTTTTGACTTTGTCTCCAAGGGAACAAGTGATGGAATGTCCTTGGAAAGCAGAATGTAATCCTGCAAGACCAGAGAAAGTGCATCAGCAGCAACAATAAAACATAAAACAAGTTACTCTTCAAAAGAAAGAACTAACAGTGGTAGCAGAGACCAAAACAAAACATTCTAATTAATTTACCTCATCCGAAATTAACGCATAAGCACTGTTGTCAGTAATTAGTTTTGCTACTGTGATGTTTGAATCTGCAAACGGCATCTTCAGCATTACCTCCTTTGGGAGGGAGGGTGCAGACTTCGATTGGCATTGCAGAAGATACTTCTCAATTGAGCAATCATCATACATATAAATGTTTCCTGATTTGCCAATTAGAAGGAGAAAATCTTGCTTAAGTTTGCTTTGCTCAGTAGTCCTTGAAGCGATCACCATGTCCACACAAGGCTCAGACAAATGAAGCCCAAGCTTAATTGTCCGAGATTCAGTATGCTCGTTCAATAAGACTACCTGTCTCATCACAACCTTTACCAGTCAGAAATTACATCCAATAATGTGATTTAAGGTTTTCCGCATTAAAATGCCTGGATGGTTATGTCTCTCATCCTTCTAATTGGCTAAACGTTGAAAGCATAATGCTTAGAGACGTAAGCTATACTGGCATCCATAGAGAGTGATAACATAACATCTACCTACCTGCAGGCTTGTGGAGGCTACATCAGAGGCACCCATGACATACAGTCTGCTGGCTTTTCCATCAGCATAGACCCATTTTAAAGACGCTATGGGAATCTTTTCTGATCTGAATCCAAGAATGAGTTTACATGCAGGACCATTTTGAATGCTATTCTCGGATGCTGGTTCATTCTTTAGCTTTGACTTTGAGGTAGGAACGTTCCATATGAGAATTTCTCCATTATTGTAACCAACAGCAACCTTACTACCAAAAGGGCATACCCAGCATGCAGAAGTCACATGTTTTGCTTCATTATTTATTGATTGGAACATACTGCCACCTGTAACCAAAATAGCTTTGCTTTCTCTAATTTCCCACAAAGTGATAAAGCCGTCTTTAAATATTATAAGAATTCTGCATTCAATTTAATAACACATAAGAAAGTAATCATTGCTGAGATAAAACATTACGGATTACAAATTGAATGAAAGGGAAAGAAAACAAGTATATAAAGAGAAAATTCTTTGGAGCCTGCAACTGAAACTGTATCTCCCTGGAACTGAAATTTGTAGAAGAAGAAGAAGAGCTAACATAATGTAAAACTACCTTCTGCTTTCCGCTGTTGGTTGAGGCATTATGGAGATAACAGCCCTATCAGCTGAAACTTCCGTGGGGTTTCCTGAACAAGATGGTTAAACAAGTTAGGTATACCTGGTAGTCGGCAGACATGGTAGTTCCACGTAAAGTTCAAGAAATTTCGTAATGGCCGTGAGAGATGGTCATATGGCAACAGAATCAACACATATAAAAAGTATGTCATATCAGCATACTGAGGGTCAATGCTCAGAGTGAGAAGCATTATTTTTCAAATAAATAGTTAAATTTGAAGTTTGGCTTGTACTAGATAGTATGGAAAGGAGCCATTAGCAAATTCCAAGGGCCTCATCAACTAGCTTGCTTACTTTGTCCCCTTTCATAATGTTCCTCACCAGGGAAAACATAAAGATAAGATTGTCATGCATGCCTTTCAGGTATATATCAAACAAGCCTTGCCATGTTTATTTGTTAAGAGATTACACAGTTGCAGTATGCTTAAAATTTTTAAGCTAATTCCTTTGCGTATCCCTTACCATGAGAAGCCGAGAAAGGTATACAGTATCTCATTTGTACAACATGACATAGTTCTTCGTCTATCTTCAAAACCTTAATGTTGCCAATAGAATCTCCAGCATACCTGTGCATTCAAAAATCACGTCTATAACAGAAACTTTAAATGCTGCATGCATCTATTTACAAAGTTGAAACAGCTTGCAATAGCACTAAGAACCCAAGATATGCTTACATGTAGGAACCGCTTTGCATAACCGTGAAAGAAGTAATTTCTTCTTTGAATACATGTACATGAGACAAGAGTTTCTTGTCCAAGTCCCAAACCTAGGTTAAAATTACCATTGAAAAATGAATGAAGAAGAAGAAGAAACGAAGCGAATACTACCTTTTTGATGCGGAAGAATATAGACTATTCAGATATAGAAGCAGACAGACACCGAGTATTAATTAACCAAGTGAGTAACTTGCCTCAATATGATTCTTGATATTCACATTTACGAGTATGCCATGGTTCTGGAGGAACTGAAGATAGAAATCATGATTGGTATTAGTAAATTCAAAACAACATGATGAAGAATGGAATTCTGATACAGAATTAAGGATGATAATGTGATATGTATAGGCAGAATCACAAGTAACGGGAACTAAAGACCTCCAAAAACTTGCTTGGGACTGTGTCATCAGATTCAAGTAGAGCTTGAGAGTTATCTCTTCCAAAGAGTTTAATTCTGCCATCCCTGAATAAAGAAATTAAATTTCTTTAAAATAGAAAAAAAAAATAAGAAGGGAATTCAGATTTGAGATGTCTCGTATATGTTGATCAAGTGGTCCATGGAATTAAAGGGAAGTTACGTTGTAGATATTGCCAGAAGCTTTTGAATGGAATCGTAAGCAAAGATGCGACAACCCAAGGGGATCCCATAATGAAATACTATACGTGGCTCTACGTCACTAGGTTTGAGAGCATCAGAATTTCCTGCAGGCTGCAACACAAAACAGTGACAGAGTCAAAAGCTTGTTTTAACAATATTTATTATTAATTAATGCTGGCCGTTGACAGTTGTTGATGATGATTGAGATTTGACAATAAATTCCGGAGTTTGAAACTCCTCCTCTGCCATTACAAGTGGAGACAATAATATGGATATAGCTATAGTGGTCCTGTCCTGTATGGCTGGAATATTTAAGACCCTTATCTTCACTAAGTAAGAAGGCTTTAAAACAGCATAATAATAATTATTACTAATTTGTTTACCAAAAAAAAATTATTACTTTAATACAAATAAAGAAAGAAAGATATCAAGAGAGAGAGACCGCAGGGCAGAGGCAAAGTGCAGAACAAGAACGAAACTTGTGCGACTAATCTCCGTCCAATTTATAATTTATATAATATATTTGTTAAAAAGATAAATAAAGTTGTCACCCAAAAAAAAAACAGATGCCAAATAAAGTTGATTTTAATTGGGATCCGCTAATCCTATTTCCTTATCCCTAGGAGATAAATCACAGTGTAACTCACATTATTACTTGTTACTCACCGCCCATCACATGGACAAGTTTCAAGTTTGACCGACAGCCAATTCTTTTTAACTTGCAAAGTGTCTTAAATTTTGTTAATTAGGATCATTTTATATTTTGCTACAACCGTACTCTACATCTACATATATATATATATATATATATATACATATATTATTATATTTGTGTGCCGGTGGGTGACTACTGATTAGAGCAGCAAGCAATGGTTTTTAGCATGTAGAGGAAGAGGAGGTTCTTCTCCAAATGGAAAAGCCACGTGGCGGGACCTCTTAATTTTATAAAATTACCGTTACAATGGTGTAAATAGGAGTAAAATAATTAGGTGAGAGAGATTTTGTAACGGTCGTTTAAACGTGGACGTTAGATGGTGAGATGGTGATGGTAGGGACTGAAGAAGGAAAGTTGTTAAAAACTCTTTGACCGGAGCCGGAGGGAAGATGGAAATACAGTATCAACTGCTGCTTCACCTTTTTTTTTTTTTTGTTTGCTCTCATCCCAAATCCCAATTACTACATCTATCTATATATATATATATATATATATATTTATATGTATGATTCATCACAATTATTATTATTATTAAATATAAAGAGTATAGATTCATCAGTATAGAGTCGAGAAAAGCGACAATCTCCTCTGCTCTACCTGTTAATAGGTTTTAAATCTAATTGACACTCAGCTCAGCAGTTTGATTCTCCAAAAACTGGATTGGATCATTAAGGCATTTTGAATTTAACTTTAAGCCAAAAAGAAAAAGGCCTCATCCTAATATAATACTCCATTAATATACTAGTATAAATTTTGTTCTGAAACTCGATCGTAGTATAAATGATTTCTAAAATGCGATTGAAAGTTGAAGCTTGAAAGCAGAGCATCGCCTCAAAACTCAACTACGTATGTAATAGTAATATGTATATAGATTGAAGACAATATCACTTTTTTTTTTCCTTTTGTTGGCTAACGGAAATCAATTGTTGAAAGAAACAGAGAGGATAAGGATTAAGGAGTATGGATCGGAGCAGAAGCAAAGAAATTAAGAGCAGCAGATCAGCAGAGGTAGATTGGACGGAATGGAAGAAAGAAATAACAAGAGAAGAGAGGAGTTACCTTCTTGGAAGCCTTCTCCACCAGCTTCTTAACAAACATTATGGACTCCTTAATCCTTCTCCACACCCCGTAGAATGTATGTAAATCCCAATCCCAATCGCAATCGCAATCCTGCTTTGATATAACCGACCACCCAACAGAGAGAGAGAAAGAGAGAGAGAGAGAGAGACAAAGCGAAGAGCTCTATTGTCAAGTGAGTGTGTGTTTGTGTTTGTTTGTAAATCGTAAGAGACGGTTGCTTACAGTTTCTCTTTGAAAGCGGACAAATACTAGCTAGACACGCCACAATGAACGGTTTCTTTCCCCTTTTTATATATAAAAAAAAGGAAAACAAATTACTACTAAAATAAATAAAATGTAATAATAATAATATTGTAATGTAATACTACTAGCTTGTAGTAGTATAAATAAAAGCATTAGTAGTAATTCAGGAAATACATAGGAGTAAAAGGAAAAAGGTTTACTATCGGAATAGGTTTTAGGGGGCATTTGGTGTAATATAAAATAAATATTTTACTTGTAAAGTATAGAGTTGTGAAGTGTTTAGATTGTTTGGTAGAGTTTTTTAATGCAAAATATAGGGTATTTTTTTTAGTTATTTTACACTGTACCCTGTAAAATACTTTACATGAAGAGAGGGTGGTGAAATATTTTACACAATGGGTGTAAAATCTATCTAAATGTAAAATTAAAAAACACCCATAATTAAATCATTTACTTTTTAAATTACATGTAAAGTTATTTTCTAAACCAAAAACTATAAACACTTTACATGTAATTTAAAAATAGATTACATACCTAACCAAATAATATAATATAATTTTCTATGTAAAGTGATTCTATTCCTACAGTTTACATGTAATAAACTATTCCCTCTGTCACAAAATATAAGTCTATTTTGAGAAAATATTTTATCTCAAAATAGTTGTCCTTTTTATAAAACTAAGAAAATAATTTTATATTTTTTTCTATTTTATCCTTGTCTTGTCAGATTAAAAACCTCTCTCTTTAATACATGTCTCCTCTTTGACTACAAAAGAGATGAATTATTATTTGAAACAAAGTTTGTTTAAAAGAAAGAGAGATAATGACAGACAATACTTGAGAAAAATCAAAAAAATTAAATAAAGGTAACATAAGTGAGAGAATGAAATTTAATAAATAAAATTATTTTTATTAATTTTGATAAAATAATTAAAAATAATTTATATTATGGGACAGAGAGGGAGTATTATATTAAACGGCTTAGATCACCTGACGCGAACACGTGGCATTTGATTAGCTTGTACTATATGTCTTTATATCCAACTTTGTTTCTCTTTCTGTTGGTTGCTGGAGCATGGGTGTTGAACTGTTGATCGCATTGATAATAAAGGCGCTGTGTTGGACTGTTTGACCTTGGATTACTCTTTCGAAAACGACAAGCCTGCTTACGCGTTACGACTTACGACTGACCACTTCAACTATTACACCTGGACAGGATGTCATGTCCCGCCCTCTCTCCGTCCTCCCTTCCTTCGCTTACGTGGCACGACCGAAAGCAGCTTTCTTCCTTTTTCCTTGTTTGCTGTCTTTTTGGCCTTTTCCAAATCCAATCCAATCCAGATTTCGGTTTTTTTGCTTTCCTTTTCTCCTAACAATAATAACAACTTTAACTTTAGTTACTCTTCTTTAAATTATTATTTATTTACTATTAACTGGTAGGATTATTATGCTGGTTAATAATAATCTTGTGTCATCCTAAGGCATACATATGCGCATGTCATTTCCATCACCAAAATAAAAGAACAATAGTAATATTTAACCCAAAAAATAACAATAATAATATCGACTAAATTCTTAATCCTAAATGGGAATCTAAATTAGCTACAACTTAATAATACGTCTCAATATCCTCACTCATTCCTGTTAGTTAGTTCGTTAGTGGATCATATATAGGCGGGCAGAGCCCAGAGCCCAGAGGGTTCCTGTTTTCTGTCAAACTTAACTGAGACCCAATAAGCTGGGAAAGTTTGCAAATCATGAAAATGGATGAATGAATGTTAACAAATCCAATCCACATTGGCCTTCAAAAGCCCTATCACAATTCATATCTGTTATTCTTAGATGATTCGCCTAAAACACTCCTTTGCCAAATTTCTTTCCAATCCTCTCCGTTAAATGGTAGTAATGCCTCTAGGCCCTTGTTCTCTGGGAGACACAATTTCCCACAAGGAATGGCCCTACGTAGTTACTACTACATAGCTGGGCTTGGGAGGCATCAGGCAGTGGCCCCACCTTGTCATTGAGCCCAATAATCACTCGGGGTTCGCATTAGATTATTGATATGATTTACGAGGATGGGTCTTGTGGAAAGGATTATTATAAAGGAAGTTTGAAGCCCAAGTGGAAGTTTTGGCGAGGACCGACTGGGGTCTGGGGTGCACTCTGCAGACAGGTGGTCCACCTATAAGTAATCGCAAGCTCCCCAACAGCAAAGAAAAGGCTGCCCCAACAAACAAACACATTAGACTTTGGGCTCTACACCTTTTTCTTCGCCAACGAAAAACACTTACCACCGCCCAAAGCCCAATAAGCAAATATCCGGATCCGAGTCCAATCCAAAAGAAGAAGCGAAATGAAAGTGAAAACAAAGCAAAATGTAAGGCTTCTCTTTTTTGAATGGAACTCATCTGTCTCATTTTAGTATCTCATTTTATGTTCTATTTACCAGAATTCCTGGTGCAACAGCTGCCACGTCCTCATTCCTCAATCAAATCAACAGTGTTTTTGGTTTGAAAAATTATTTTAGGAGGTGGTATGCATCAGTTATGAAATCAATCAATAAAAGTTTATCAATTCAAAATAATTTTTGAAATTTAACCTATAATTTGATAATATGTTTAATTCATAGTATAAAAAGATAAAAGTTAATGGATAAGTCCTAAAATTAAGGATATAATCAAGTAGTGTTTTAATAATTGTAAGAGAATTTTTTGATGATATTATTTTAATAGTTGATCTCAAGATTAACATGATAGAAAGGTCCCATAAAATAATTTCTAGTTTGGACCACCTTCCCCCTTAAACCTCAAGTTGCTAACATCAATGCTATTCTTACCTATAATAGTAATAAAATAGAGGGGCACCGGGCACATTCATCTTATTAGAGCATTATGGCAGGGAGGAGGCTTTCCAAGCACATGACAAACGCTCTCTGCATCATTACAGAAAGAGTTCACTTTTTCTATTTTTCCTTTTTTTTTTGTTTCCCCTTTACAACAAAAAGATAAAGGGCGAAAGTGCCCCCACAAACAGCTTGGTCTGATGATCTTCCTGAGTTGGAAGGGCTTTAGGCTTGTGCCCTTTCGCTTTTTCTTATGCCCCTTGTACGCTTTTGACATATCATCTCACACAAACTCAAATTCCATGGCGCCTCCTTTATTCTGTCTGTTGATCAAGTAGTAGCAGTGTGTGGTTTTAGGGGCATGAATATGATCATCAGGTTGATTAATTATGAGAGGAAATGTGGTGAGAAAATTAATGAAAAGTACAACATATCTGTGATTAATTATTATTAAGGAATTGCCAAATAAAGGTATAGATAAGGATGGTATGATTTAGGTAGCCGAAAGGCAGATTTCAGTATGCGATGGTGTAATTTTGGTACATGTTACTTTAGACATTAAATAGTAACTCTACATTCTACTTTATTAGTGTTATTTTACTATATTAATAGGGATTAAGGCGGAGGAGAGACATAATTGATAGTAGTAATTTTGTACATTTCGATAATTTACATGTATCATATGAATGTGTATTTTAACAGGTCTCCATTGATATGTAATAGTAAATTGAGGATTTCATTTTAGTAGAATAGTAAATTATTCTCACAAATTTATCATTTGTATAATAGCTTTTTTATTTTTATAATAATTTTTTTAAAATTTTAATCTCATCAAATTAATCACACCATTCTTCCAAACATGGCCATGGTTTAGGGAAATGGGTGAGGAGTGGAACACACGCAGCAGGGGTCAACCTCTGAAAGGGGTTGCTCTGTGCGGGGCATGCAGAGAGATGTTAGATGTATACAATAACTATATACAAATATAAATCCAGTAAAATAAAATAAAAAGCCTGACACATTCCCTTGGGGCTCAGACTCAGAGGACAACACAAAAGGCAACAAAACAATTTTTTTTTTGGTGATAAAAGGCAACAAAACAATTACTACTAGTATATAGCACTACTAAAAATCTGCAGTCCCTTTTAATATGGCGCCAATTGGAGTCGTGGGTATAACATAAGCATGGAGTAGCAATTTAAAGCAACTCTTCATGAGCTGTTGGGTGCATGGACTCCTACCTTTTTCATTTATTTAATTATTTAATAATTATATCAAAATCAAAATTCGTATTAGTACTAGTGATTTAATATACCACCAGTAGAGATCTCTCCTGCTTCTGATTTTTTTTTTCAATCTCTATTTAATTAGTATAGAGAATTCTTAATTAAAGCGACAATTTCCTCTCTCTTTCTCTCTCTCTCTTTTTTTTTTTTTCTGAAGCATCTCATCATATTTTGGTCACAAGTGAGAATAAAGGCAAAAAGGAGGCAGCCATATACATCAACAATATGTTTGGTTTGGGTTTGTATGAATGAAACGTTGAGGAAAAGTACTTCTTAATCGAAGACATGGAGACATTTATATGTGTGGGACTGGGAGAAGAAGAAACATTTTCCATTGACAGCAATGGATTAATAACACACATCACAGCAGGGTGTGCTATTTGGAGCAGCTGGAATCTTTTTTATATATATAAGAAGTGGAAATATGATGCTCGCAACACATGTGGTTTAAGAAAGAATAACGAAAAGAAAATGCTTCCGTTTTGACTTTTTTTGGCGATTGGAATTTGGGTTGGGATGAGTTGAGGAGCCATGCCATTCAGCCATTGCCATCCCCATCTCCATCAACATTAACATGGGACACCTACTTGCAACGACCATTTACTGATAACAAAAAACAAACTTAAAACAAGAAACAAGGAATAATCAAGGCAATGAATAAAGAAATTTATCGCCAAAAAGTTTTTATTTTTTTTATATAAATAATGGAACCTTCCCTTTTCTGCTGGCTTATAATGGCAACTGGATCTCTAATCCATGGTATGGTATGTGGTATAGCATAATTTTCATTTATTAATTAAAAGGACAACTTTTTTCTCACCCAAAAAGAAAGGGGGGCAACTTTTCCCGTATCGTCATTATAATTAATGCTTTTTTATTTAATTTAATTCCATAAATAATAATTAATTAATAATTAAGCCCTCCGCCCTTGCGGTCTGTTGATGCCTGCATCATACAAATCTTAGCTTTGAATTCCCACTTGTGTGTATGAAGTCCTTAGCCTACCTTTCATTCAATCATTTTCATCATTCCAATTCCATGTCCAAACTTCAAACTTCAAGCCCATTCCCATCGTCTCTCTCTCCACTTTCTCCCTCAATAACAACTAATAAAGGGTACGTTTCTCTCTCTCTCAATTCATTTCAAATATGGAAGCTTTCTGTCATTTTGGGCTTCCTGGGGAGTGAATCCGCAAACCAAGTTCTCACCTTTCAGCATTCTGGCCTCTTATTCCACGCCCAAGTCTTTAACTTGTTCTGTTTTGCAGTGTTTTCAAACGTTTCCCTTTGCATTGCGCAGCATTATTGTTATGCGTAAATAAAGATGATGATCCATTTGCTTGCCTTTTTTTTTCCCAACCTTTCTTTCTTTTATATAAATTTAGGCGCAGCTGTTGTTTAGATCATCCTAATTCTTCATGGCTTCAAAACTCTGAATTTCATTTTTAAACGTACGGAATTCGGGAAAACTTGCTTGTGTGTTTCTGTGTTCAGCAGCCCGGACAACTTCTGATGGGTTGTACGCCTAATCATTTTATTTCTGAATTCTTATTCGTTAGCTTTTAAATTTGTTTATGTCATCGGATATGAGTTAGACATCTATTTTCTTCCTTTATCTTCATCTTTTTCTTTCTAATTCTTTGATATATTTTTCCCATGTTAGACTGGACAATAGCCTATAATTTGCTGCCTGCATAATTCTTTGTAATTCATTCTCCCTTTCCATTTTGCTTGCGGTGAAATTATGGTATCGGATTTGTAGATTCTATTCTTTAAAGCTCGGTTTTAGATTCTGTTTTCAGCTTGAGGAATGCGTTTTACACATTGTCCCGGTAACTCAATACCCGTCTAGGCCCTTTGTCTAAGGTTTCAGGGTAGCACATCAAAAGGATCTACTTATTAAAGCAAATGTTTTTCTTGTGTGCAAATGTGCTTGGCTGCTTGCAAAGCTGGATTAGATAGGAAAAATAAGTGTAGCAACCTCGAAATGCAATTCGGGACCAAAGATTTTCCTAGTTGCACTTTTTTTCACCTTGAAGCACTTGTAAGCCGCCAATGTTGTTTGTTTCTCTGTTTGACACTATTCTCCAGATAGATCAATAATAACTACTTTAATGTATTATTATTAGATCAATCAATGCTGATTGCATCTCTTCTCTTGCAAAATACAGCTTCATTTGCTTGGCAATGCTTATATCATTTGTTCTGCAAAAATTGATGTCCAATATATTCGTATATTAAAGTCTTATGAGAACCTGTTGATTAAGCTACACTAATTTCAGTGAATCCTCTTCATACCTATTTGAAAAAGAAGGCCATTGTTTGGGCTGGGATCATTCTTCTCATATGTAATATGCTTTCTGTTCAGTAAAACTTCTTCCCAATCTGAAGGGTTAAGAGTTAATCTGTGGCTTTACAGAACATTAGCTAAATGTGTGGTTTCTTCACTGGAGGAGAATGATTTTTGGAGCGATAAGAAGTAGATTCCGTATTAACAGAATGATTTGGTAGACCCACTGGCTGCATGGGAGGCATATTTCACCTTTTTGACTTCAATCAAGGCAGCATGGCCAGAAAAATACTTGCACACAAGAGACATGTCGGTGGTAAGTGTTACTATTGTTCTGTTGCATGCATTGGCAAAAGTCTCTTTGGTATAACATTTTAGGTTCTCAAGTTAGATATCTTCATAAAAATTTTATTTCTTACTAGTTTTGATTCTTGCGGTGCAAAACAGTAACGCCACATATTCCACTCTGCAGGCCTGGATGCTCCTCGAAATAGCTTGGAGCTGCAAGTAGAGACTTCTCAGGGCTGCTGTGCTGTAGGGGATCTGCCGGTAATTTCTCCATCTGATTCGTTCTTACAGTTATACAGTTTTAAGGCTTTTCCCTGTTTTTGAGAATATGTTCTTTGGTGTTGCATGACTATGGTCTAACTGTCTAATTGGGTTTGTCTTGAGAGTGGATTGTCAAGGAGTTTACCTTAAAGCAGCGGTGGGTCTGTTCCAAGTGTTTGACTATAATGTGTGTGTTTTAATTTCAGTCTTTGGTGTTTCTGTCAGATTTTTAAAGCTTATAATATATTGAAGCTTTCTTTGGGTTGAAATCTTTTATAATCTCAATGAGACTCATGCATCTATTTCTGGTGAGCCACATAAGCTCCATTTCATGGTTCTGTTGTTTTCCTGTTCTAATCTTGTGGGATTATACCCCTACATCAGTATCTTGTTTAAAAGCTTTAATTTCATTAGTTTCCCTTCTCATGGTTGGGATCTGATTCTACAATGAAATCCTAACTCTAACCAAATTTAATGACTTAAAATTATCATGTTTCTCATTCACCTTTCACTATCACCATACTAAATGCATTTTATATGAATCTTCAGTACTCCTATCAAATGGAAGAAGACAGGGCAGCAAAGAGCTGTCATCAAACTGAGGCTTCTATGAAGAAATTGATTAGTGAGGAGATGTCCAAACAATCTAACACCAGACACAATGCACCTAGTATTGTTGCCCGATTGATGGGGATGGATGCATTTCCGTTAGATACAAAATCTGTAGTTCAACCAGTTGAGAAGAAGAATGATAGCCAGCGAGTCAAGTATTCTAAAAGAGAAAAACATGAGAAGGACCCGGCTGTTCATTTGTCTTCTAACTCAAATTACTCAAAGCAAATGGATATTGACACACTCTACAGTAGTAGAGTCAGAGATTCTGAGAGATGGAGCAGCAGCTACAAGTTCGGAAAGCCTAGGCCTCGCGAACATCCTCAGGAGGAAGAATTGCAGAAGTTTAAGAAAGAATTTGAGGCATGGCAAGCAGCCAGGCTTAGGGAATGCTCAAAGGTTGTTGATGTTAGAAGCATTCCTGCTCAGCAACTTGCTCAAGAGAAACTGAATAATGAAAAGATGGCACTTTATGCTGAATCTGAAAGCGCATTGTACGAGAAGCCTTTGGAAGCCAAGAGGTTTACCGTAAAAGAAAATTTCAAGGAAATTGGTTTGCATCACCAGAAACATAAATCAGAGCTCTTTACAGCTGAACAAAAAAAAGAATCAATAAGACGAAGCATGCATAAGGACTTTCAACTACCTTCTATGATGGAGTATAATGAGAAAGTAGATGTTGCTCCCACAAGAATAGTGATCTTGAAGCCTGGCCCTGATAGGATTTCTGACCTTGAAGAATCATGGACCGGTTCCTCTGGCACTTCCGAAGAGAGAGCTAGTATAGAAGATTTTCTTGAGGAGGTAAGGGAAAGGCTAAAAATGGAGCTGCAAGGTAAAACTCTCAAAAAGAGTTCTGTGGTCAGAGGAAGTGGAATTGAAACCCCTTTCAGTGAAAAGCCATCAGATCCAAGACAACTTGCTAAGCATATAGCAAAACAGGTCAGAGAAAATTTTAGTAGGGATCTTGGAATGAATTTACTTCGTTCAGAATCAACCAGATCATATAGAAGTGAGATTCAGTTCAATGAGCCAGACTCTCCCGAGTTCATCAACAAAGATACCAGAAGATTCTTGTCAGAGAGACTAAGGAATGTTCTAAAGCAAGAAACACAGTTGGATGTACCAATGGTTTCCACTGGCGACTCTAAATTGTCTGTGTTTGATAATGGAATGGACAGGCTAAAACAAATACAAGGTATGTCGAAGTCTGGAAATGGGCAGAGCTACTGGGAAATTGTTAAAGATGAAGAAGAAAAGCAAGCTAGGTCTTTCAGGCATGGAGATGATGTTGGGCCGCTAAACAGAGAACTGTCCCCTAGAAATCTCATTAGGTCTTTGTCAGCCCCAGTATCAGGAACATCATTTGGGAAGCTGCTTTTGGAGGACCGCCATATTTTAACCGGTGTGCAGATCAGGAGGAAGCATGAAGGCATTGAAAATGGGTCAGTAGGCGTTAAAAAAAGGAAGAAAGAAAAGTTCAATTTGAAAGAAAAGGTTTCCAACATCAAGTATGGTTTGACACTTAGACGGAGGTTATTTGGCAAGAAGATTCAAGCGATGGTGGAATCATACGGTGTGGAAAATGATTCAGCAAAAGATATCTTGAGTGGACCGACAGTTGTTATGAACATTGGCGAGAGGCATGTAAGGGCACTTATCCAGTTTCTTGTTCATAAACTAAGAGCTCACAAAATACACTTTCCGTTTCTGATTGTTTTGTGACGATATATATTTCTGGTCATAGGAAAATCCTACTGAGGTCCCTCCCAGCCCAGCATCTGTTTGCAGCAGCAGTCATGAAGAATTTTGGAGGCAAGTGGACGATCTCAGCCCAGTATCAACACCGGATGTGACTTTGGGAGAAGATGATGCTGTACCAAAGGTCTTTAAAGAGATCAGTTCTAATTTGAATGGTATGGAATTCCCACTTTCTAGCATAAAGCATCTAAGCTTGTTAATTGTAGCTTCTGTTTTATGGCAAATTGGCAAAAAAGTACGTTCTCAGTTCCTTGATTGCACAACCAAATTACTCAATTAGTGAACAACTATTTGTTGATATCATTTCAACCAAATTTCTGAAATTCTGATTGTTTATCATTCATCAGAGCTGAGGAGACAACTGAACGAACTTGAGTCTGATGAGGCAGACGACATAACAATTGAACAGGAGCCTACTGAATATGAAATGGTGGATCTAGAGGACCATGCAGAAGGTTATATAAGAGATCTGCTTGTTGCTTCTGGTTTATATGATGGATCATGTGACAAATCCTTATCTAGGTGGAATCCATTAGCGAAGCCTATTAGCAACTCTGTTTTTGAACAAGTGGAAGAATCTTATAGAAAGTTGGCCAAGGAGAATTGTAGTGCTATAAGTGATCAGGATGAGAAGAAGGTAGATCACAAGCTCTTACTTGATTTGTTGAATGAAGCACTTTCAATCATTCTTGGGCCACCGGTGACCATGTCTAGGCTGAGGAGAAAGCTCGATGGCTCATCCTCATCGCCACCTGCACGGGGGAGGAAGTTATTGAATTGTGTGTGGGAGACTATCCGTACCAATTTGTATCCTCAAAGTGATAGATGCTATTACTCACTGGATAGCATGGTTGCCCGGGATCTAGGATCAACCCCTTGGTCTGGCTTGATGGATGATGAAACTAATGTTTTGGGAAGGGAGGTGGAATGTGACATTATTGGAGATCTGGTTGAGGAAATTCTGAGGGACATGCATCGATGAAGGTGCATGCATTAATGAGGTTTTTTTAAGTTTTTACATTGTGGTGTTATTGTGAGAGTCAGCAGGTTATATGTAAGTAGGAGGAAAGGATGAAGATGGGTGTTAGAAGCGGCATATGCATGGTATGGGGGTGAGTGAGGTTTATATGGTGATTATTACAATTTTACATGCTGATGTTGAGGAGGGGTTGCCGTGCATGCTTGGTAAAGGTGAAATTGATGGGAGATTGGACGTCCATGTACATATAATTTGTCACATAGAGGTTAAGTTGGATCAGGTTTATACATATACTGTAAATCATTGCATGCTTCTATTAGTATTTCTAGAATTTTTGTTTATAAATACTATTTATTTGGCCAATTTGTTGGATGCAGCCTTTCTGAACTAATAATACTATTGTCTAACATTTCGGTTCCTGATACAATTGTCATTCGTTTGTCAGTTTTTATAAGTGAGTGAGTTTTTCTGTCATGGTACAATGTTTTGGCATGGAAACTCATCTGATCAGATCAGCATATATCATTTTTTGTAAGATTCGGCTAAAAATATTAACATAAAACAAGCCCAAATACATGGGCCTGAACGGATCAACGTCTGATCAAAGCTAAGACTGTAAGCCCAAGTAGTGGTTTTCATACCTAAACGATGTGGAGATTGGCGTTTTGATCCCTTATCTCTTTTACGTTCCGCGTATGCTGCCTCCAGTTTCTTCCTCATCGGTTCCCTTTTCTCTGCAGTCAACTTATCCCCCTTAACTGAACAAACTCCAAGCCGCCACCGACCACCACTGTCTTCGTTGGATCCTTACACAAAACCAAACCGATCTTTCCCTAGCTTCCACGCCAAACAAAACGGTCAAGAACCATCGAAGGAATCTTCGAAATCCTCTCTCACTACCGAAACTTCTGCCCTCCGATTCTGACAATTGCACCGTCGGATGGAGTTTTTTTCAGAGTATGTTGTTTTGCTCTCCAAGCCGCACCTTGCCACCATTCTGATTTTCAAAAGGAACATTCCAGCCATCACCCTCAAATTTCAGTTTTGAAAACCCCAATGCTCTATTTCTCGACCCCTAGCTGGATATTCTCCCTCTATGAGATTGTTTCCTCTTGGCCTCAGTCAACTCTCTCAAGCTCATACTGCAAGGACTCAAAACGGAATCAAAGACAGAAAGAAAAAGAGGTAAACCTTCTCCTGTGTTTTTTCTTGTTTGGGAAGTGATTTGGGATATTCACTGATCTCTTGTTTGCTTTGAGAGGAGGTGATGTGAAAGCGGAAGTGGTTTTGGAGATGGCCGGAGGAATTGACGGTGAAGAAGGCAGACAACAAAGACACAGGTAATTTTTCTTTCTGCTTTTCAAAGGAACACAACTCTTGATTTGTGTTGTCTTTTTTTTTGTTTAATTTTGAGAAAAAGAACGGTTTTCTGGAAATCAAATGGGCTTAGGAAATAGAAACTGGAAATGAAAATGATGATGGGTGATGGTAAGGAAAGCTGTGATTTTTGGGCATTTGGTATGTGATGAACAACGGTCTTTTAACCTTAGTAGTGGCTGTTTGATCAAAGAAGAGGGAGGATGAGCTCTTCTTTTTTTATTTCATTCTGTTGTTTTTTTTTTTTAAGAAAATGATGGATTTTGAAAATGGAAGGGTTAAGAAATTGAAACTGGATGTGGAAGAATGGAAGGGGAATTTATTTTTCTCTCCATTTTTCCTCAGTATCTACTGCCTCTGTATGTATATTTCTGCTGAGTATTTATGACTGCTCTCTCTAAAAAAATGAACCTTAAAGAACCTTAGCAACTCTCTAAAAACCTTTACAACCTCTCCTCTCTGTGCTTCTCTCTGAAACTTTCCCAGCCATCCCCCCCTTCTCTTTGAGTGTTTCACATGATTTTATATTGCCTCTAACTTGATCCAAGGGTTCCGGTTTTCTTCCTGAAAGGCTAGAATTTTATCATGAATAATGCCGAAATTCCCCACTTGCTCTCCAAGTTTCTACCTCTGTCCTATGCCTGTATTTTGATTTGCAGAGAAGAGCAGGGAGGAAATTTCATTTTGTCAGCCTGTGAATGTGTCAAGGCCAGCCAATGAGGAAAGAGAGACGTGCTGTCTCTCTAAATGTAAAAATTTGATCATTTTTCATTTTTTTTATTTTTTCATATTTCAATTTTTTTGTATTTTTATGAGAACATAAATAAAAACAATTTCCTTTCCTTTAATTACTGTCTAATTCAATTTCATTCTCAACTTAAAAATTCAACATCGATTAGCTTCCAATTGAATTAAAAGTTAGAACAAAATTGGACTAAAAAGAGAAGTTAGATTTGGTATTTTAAGCCCAAATTTGGTGTCTACAGTTATATTGACATTATTAAAAAAAGGGTCTCAGATGGTTCATTGTGGTTCGTATATGCGTTTTCCACTTTTCTCTTTCTGATGTTCTATTTACTAAACTGATTTATAGAGGTGGATCACTTCATGGTTACTTTCAATTGGTTAATTTAATGATTTTATGGCCAATCAAGATTGAAGCTCAACATTGTGCTTGAAAGTTTTGTTTTGTCCTTTTGTAGGATCTCTATGTTGTAAGGTTTTATAATCGACTGGATGAGTCCAAGTAAGGAGAAGTAAGTTTGTTTCACACAATTGTATTGATAATGATTGCTAGATACTCACTTTCATTGTAACGAGATACAACATTCTATTCTAAGGAATCTAAGTTTTGATGACTTGGTATGCTAATATAAGAAACGCTAGCATTGGTTAATACTGTAACTGAGGGTCCTTGGCATAACTCTTTGACTTTGACAACCACTTGTGATAATTTCTTAGACACTCCTAAAACAGTTGAAAGGAAAACTTGTTGTCTCTGTCTTTGGCAGTATCATTTGCTCTAGAATGCAGGTTATTTTGATATCAAGAATTTTTTTGTTTCATTAATAATGCCATATTTTATTTGTTTCTGTAAAACCATGGTTGTAAATCCCTCGTGTCATATGGTGAATATATGAAACATTCACTATGAAACAATTTGTTGGTTCTCTAAGGATGTCTATAGAATGGGGCAAATGGCAACTTGCCACTTGTCTCTGTCGAGATTGGCTCCTGGAGTCACTTTCTTATTACTAGTTAGATAGTTAGATATTTAGATGTTCTATTCTTGTATACTGAAGTAGCCCATAACTAAATTTTGCTTTGCTTCAAGATTGCTTGTTCAGCAGCTGGAGAAGCGCAAAAATGGATGAAGCATTTGATCATGCCAAGAAACAATTAGAAGGAAGCCAATTAAAATGGTTTAGTTCGTATATTCAGTTGCTTTATTATAATAGAATAATTTGTTTGCTCTGATAATTTCCTATTATGTGATTGTATCCACTTGCTGTCTGTTTTGACAGGCTGATCAGTATGAGCTTTCAAGAGGAGGTAGTACCAGAAACAAATTAAACATGGAGGTTGAGTAAGCCATTTTTCCTTGACTATTTTGCTGTAGTAGTCTTACTGGAGTTTGCAATGATAAATATTGATTTTAGATAAATTTCACTGGTAATTGATTGCATTTATGAAGATTGAGGGACTAAGAATGGAAGCGTACTAATATATGAGAAACATTAAATGCTTGCTATGATGTAACACAAGTTAAGGCTAAATTTTGGTTTTTGGTATGTTGGCAGTTGATGCTATTCTCATATATATGTTTATGTTGACTCTCTGACTGAACCAGAAGTATAACAATCATTTGCTACCTGTAGCACATTCAAGTTGATTCCTTCATGCCTCCACTTGTTTTGCTCACATCTTCTTTATAAAGAAAAAATAAGTTACTCTATTTTATTCTGAAGTATTGATTTGGAAGGCCATTGACCTTGAGTAAGGTGGTATGCACATGGACTAAAAAGGCTTATAAATTTTCAATATTCTTTTCTTTGTTACTACACACATCTTATGTGTCTCTTGCTTATTTCTGTAAATGTGAATGTTCCCTGAAATGGATAATTGGTTTATTTTATAAAAAATAAATTCTTGAGGAACTCTATATGTGAAGACGTTGTTACGACCCTCGGTTTTAGCAAGTATTTAGTATGGTGACAAAGATACATTCTAAAATGTTCGTGTCTTTCAGCTTCCGGAGGAAAGAAAGCTAGATTTGCTTAAAGCATTAGCAGAAATATCAAAAATCATCTTACGCAACACCACATGATTCATGCCAGATCCTTCTTTCACTGCTTCAACTTTTACAGGTGTTTGCATGTTTTTTCTTGTCATATCTTGTTGAAATCTTGGAGTTTTTGTAGTAACAATTGTCTCATGTATGTGTATATCAATTGTATTCTTGCATAAATCTTTTTCTTCCTACTTTCTATCACAAAAGTACATGCCTCCGACACAGTCTGGAAAAGAAATGAACTTTACCTATGTTCAATGCTTGTTGTTTGCATATCACCATTCAGCTCACATGGTTTCTTTTTTAAATAACAAATTTTCTCTCATTAGGTTTCCTAAGTTTCTATGACGCAAGGGTTATATGATTATTATTGTTCCATAGGCTCCCAATGCCTCAAATAACCTATGTGGTTACACAATTCTTACTGTTCAACCATATGATAGGCTTGTGAAGGACTTCTCAGAGTATTATAAGGACTTCAGTGAGAGGTAATTATACACTACCAGAAAACATGTCTATAGCGACGGATAAATATTGCGACGAACAACTTCGTCGCAAGAAACCTCTTTCTGTGACAAAAGTTGCGACAACATTGCGCAAACACATCACTCCGAAAAAATTTGAGATTTTCTGCTATTGTGACGACAATTGCGACAAACTTGCGACAAAATTGTTTTATGTCGCAATTTTGGTCGCCATTGCTTTGGTGGGAATAATTTAATTGTACGCGGGAAGCCTCGCGACGAACATGTTTCCGTCGCAGTTGATTTGGCGGTATATAATTTTCACGGAAAAGCCCAGAGACATATCTGCAACAAGCATGACGACGAACAAACGACGTACACGAACGCCACTTTAAGATGAATTACCCAAATAAATGGCATTTGTATTTGCCATGAGCTGTATTTCGTATTTAATTTTAAAACTTAGTCGTGATATGTCCCGGACTTTAAAATTTTTATAATTTAACTAATTAATGATCCCAAAATAATTAAATATTTTTAATTATGGAAACACATAAATAAATTTAATTTTAAATCATAGTTCTTTTAATTAGTAATATTCAATTTGAAAATAAATAATTTTAATCCTAAAAATAAAATTTTTATATTTTTTTTATAACTAATCTTCACCTTAGAAAATTTATAGCTAATTTTTTAATTTTTAATTTAGTACTTTAGATTATTAATTTTCATATATAAATTAAATGAAAACACATAGTTATAATTTAATTAAATTTACCTCATACGTTTTTAATCAATTTACCAATATAGTAAATTTGAAAGATAATTAAATTCAATCCTAAAAATATAAAATATTATATTTATTATATTTACACTTTGAAAAAAGTTCGAAATAATTATATACGACGAAACGTTTGTCGCAATATGAGTAAGCGTACGTTGCAATTGATTAACCCTAGGAGCCCGTTTGGTATAGAGATTTTAATTTACTTTCCCTGGAAAGTAAAGTGAGAGAATCACTTTGATAAGTTTGGTATGTTTTACAACTAGGTAAAGTTATGATTATTTTGGAATCACTTTCCCTTGTACTATGGAAAGTGATTCTAAGGGAGGGGGGTGTCAAAGTAGATTCATTAATACAAGGGAAAGTGCTAAAATAACAAAATTCCAAATATGACCCTATTTAATCACTGGCGCCAACTTTGCCCGCCTATTCTTTTCTTCATCAGACAATGCCCGCCTATTATTTTCTTCATCAGACGATGCCCGCCTATTAAATTCTTTACCAGACGATCTCCTCCTCTGCTCTCCCCTTTGATTTTCTCTTTTTTTGCTCACTTTGAACAGGTAAAAATCTTCTTTGCATTTAATTTCTTTCATTTTTTTTTTTGCAATCTTATGCAATCTCAACTTATTTCTCTTCTTAATCTTTGCAGCAGCCTATAGGATAAGTCGAGACTCGTCAATCCCAGGTTTGGTGTTCATCCACTTCTTAAAATTTTCCTTTGATCTTTTTTCTGTATTTGTTGTTGCTTTTGTTTTTCTGGTAGTCTTGCAATTTTTGAATATGGGTGTTTAATATTTTTGTTTATATTCATCATAATGAAAGTAGTACAATCAAGCTAAGTTATGGTTTGAAAAATACTCAGAATGTCTTGTGAATTACAGATTAGTATAAAGAGTCAAGCAGCAATCTAATTCTTTTGTTAAAGGGTTTGAGCATGACAACCTTTCCTAGAAAAACTCTGTAGCTATTAGTTTATCAACAGGATTAAAATTTTGTTGCTTCCACAACTCTTTTTGGGAAAATCTATTTTAGAATATGAGTGTCGATTCTGCTAAAGGTATTTCTCTTTTCCTTGTTGTTTCTTAGCATTCATTTTGGATTATAGATTGATGCTGAAGTCTGTTCAGTTTTATTCAAACCAGAGTGTTTCGATTGAAGGATTTCAAATTCTGAACCCTTTGAGCACGTTTAGATACCATGGTAGCTAATTGTTTGAGAATAGATAATATTTGTATGCCCCTATACTTTTTCCTACTGCTAATATTTGTGTACATTAACAAGTTAGATAAGTATACAAAGATGCACGTCAATCCTAACATAATAGGCAAATAAATTGTAATTATATGTTTGATACCTAAACTGTAGTGATTGTCGATTTGGTTCCTAAAGAAAATAAATTGGCAAACCATGCAGTAGGACATGGTTTAGTCAAAGGGGTGGCGTGGCAAAATACAACATGTGGGACATGGTGCATTCTATTTGTGTAAATAGTATATGGATTGATTGTGAAGTGAACTATCTTTACAACAATAACTAATTTAATTTAAATTATTCATAATCTGCCTTTCTTTTTTTGTTGATTACTTAGTTGCCCACTTGCCCTGATGGATGACACTTTCCAAGAGGCAAATGCTTTGCTTATGGCTGCACATGCAATTGTTCTTCATGTCAATAACTTGCTCGAAATCATTAGTACAATTGTAGAACTACTCCGCTTAAGGTTAAAAAGTAGAAAGCGCAAAAGAATTCAAAGTAGTAGTTATGAGAGGCAAACCATTAGGATTCTAAACTTTAGAAGGATGATATTTGACAACGAAATGACTTGTTTTGAGAGCATTAGGATGGATAGGGCAACATTTTACAAATTATGTAATGTGCTGGAAACTATAGGAAAGCTTGCACCAACCAAAAATGTGAGAGTTGAAGAAATGGTGGCTTTCTTTCTTTACATCCTATCTCACCATGCTAAGAATAGGGTTGTAAAGAGAGAGTTTGTTAGGAGTGGTGAGACAGTAAGTAGGCATCTTCAACTTGTGTTACACTCCGTGTTAAGGTTGCACCATGAATTGTTTAAGAAGCCAGAACCTGTGCCTCAAAACTCTACAGACTTTCGATGAAAGTGGTTTAAGGTATAATTAAATTTTTATGAAAAAAAAATTGTTACTTAAATAGTTTCTAAATGGATCTAATTTAAATATTAATTTGTATGTTTCTTCAAAACTTTAGAATTGTTTAGGTGCCTTAGATGGGACACACATAAAGGTCAATGTTTTGCAAGAAGATAAGCCTAGATACAGGACAAGAAAAGGAGATATTGCTACTAATGTACTAGGCGTATGTTCACAAGACTTACAATTCATATATGTATTACCTGGTTGGGAGGGTTCGACTGCCGACTCTAGGGTACTTCGAAGTGCCATTTCCAGGCCTAATGGACTAATAGTTCCTGAAGGTAATAATTTAAAACTAAAATATAACAAAATTAGTTTCAATTTTTTTTTTCATTTTAACTACATACAAACTAAAACATTTTGATTATATAGGTTTTTACTACCTATGTGATGCTGGATATACGAATGGAAAAGGATTCTTAACTCCATATAGAGGCCAGCGTTACCATGTGAATGAATGGAGACAAAACACCCTTCCCCGAACAAAAGAAGAGTTTTTTAATTACAAACACTCAAGTGCAAGGAATGTTATTGAAAGATGCTTTGGACTCCTTAAAATGAGATGGGCAATACTTAGGGATAGGTCTTGGTATCCTATTAAGACACATTGCAGAATTATCACTGCATGTGCTTTGTTACACAACCATATAAGAAGAGAGATGAATGTTGATCCATTGGATGCTGAGTTGGATGAATCTTATGTGGATTCAGACCCTTTCTCAAATACACAAAGCATCCAACATATTGAGCCGTCTAATGAATGGACGGCCTTTAGAGATAATTTAGCTCAAGATATGTGGAACGAGTGGCAAGCTAGTAGGAATCAAGCTTGATTTGAATTTGCTGTTTCTATTTTAGTTTAAATGACATATGTTTGCTTATTTGTACTGATTTTAGGCTATTATGTAATAATTGAACAAGCGCGCATGCTTGTATTGAAGTTGTACCTTATTAATTCTGAACAATTTTTGAAATTGTGCCTTATTAATACTGTTTATGGTGGTTGTTAATAGATCTTAGATGCAATAATGTTTTGAAAAAAATATTCTTTTACTTGGTTTTGATCTAGATGTGAAATTTTATATCATAGAATCTATGGCCTTGAAGCCCTCTCTGTGTACATTGAGTATATTGAAGACATTGTAATTTCTTCATTACAAGAGTGGACTAACATGAAGTCTCCATTTAAGCAGTCCATATTCTGTCTGGTTGATGTGTAAGATATGTTTGTTTCAGAGATGACTATTTAAACTTTAATCCCAAAATTCTTCAATCCATTGATATGAAAGAACCTAATTGAAACCAATTGATTTAATTTTGCTGTGCAAGAAAAGATAATTTTTTTTTAAGGTTAAGGGATCATGCATGGATCGAGGAAGTGTTTACTGGATGTGTTGCTATGTCGTGTCTCCAATAAATGGATTAGAATGGCTTATGATTTTTACCTTGTTTTTATTTTAAGTTCTTAACTTATTGCACTGTTATGTCCTTAAAATTTCACTCCTCTTTATCCTGGACAAGTCTTTCAAGTTTAATATATCTTAAGGGTTATTAAAGTGAATGAATCAAGAAACTGTAGGCCCGTGAAAGTCTAAAGTTTTCATCAAATATGAATGTTTCTCTTCCTTATCTTATTACTGCTGTCCTCTGCCCTTTCTATATATATTTTTTTAGCTTGGAAGATGCCCTATTGTTTGATTCTATTTATGAAACAGAATCTACCATGAATACCCAATCTCTGTTTAGTTTAAACATGTTACACTGATAGTACTTAACAAGCAGTCCAAATAGTCTATATTTGTTCTTTATATCAGTATACTATTATACTATTTTACACTGTTAGACACAGGGTTGTCAATGTTTTTAACTTAAAAGTTGAATTCAAACATCATGAAATTTCAAGATCAATTTTCCTCATTTTAATATGCCTTTATTTTGATGTTGAAATATTACCTTTTAAGTAAGTTTGATATTCGATATCCATGTGACATATGAATGATTAAAGTTTATGTTAACTTTATGCTAAACTCGAATTATTAAAGTTAGATTTGGTTAACTCTAAGCTAGATCTTGAAAATTATGCAGGGAACTATGGTTGGGAATGGACAACCAAATATGGATGTATCAACTCCATCAAGCTCAAAGAGTAATAAGAGGTCAAATCATCAATGGACTCCATTTGAGGACAAAATCTTAGTTGAATGTTTCTTGGAACTTGTCAACCAAGGATGGAGAGCTGACAATGCGTTCAAGAATGGTTACTTGGGTAAGCTTGAGAGATGGATGGGTGAGAGAATTCCCGAATGCAAACTTAAGGGAGATCCTCATATAAAATCAAGACATAAGACACTTAAAGCTCAATATAGGGAGGTGAAACTTATGAGAAGCCAATCTGGATTTGGATGGGATGATATTACCAAGTGTGTCACTTGTGAAGATGATGTTTGGTCTGAATGGATTAAGGTAATATGAAATTAATTAAAACATGTTAATTTATATAATTTGTCACTAAATTTTTATCCTATTTGCAGAGTCACAAGGAAGCTGCTGGACTTAGAAACAAACCCTTTCCCTTTTATGATGAACTAGCCTTGGTTTTTGGGAACGACCAAGCACATGGTGAAGGTGCTGAATCTGCATTTGAGTCCGTTGAAATTTTAGATAAGCAGCATACAACAGTAGAGGTGGCTGAGGCAGCCTCTAAAGCATACAATACAAACAAAGAGACTATAGGCGATGACTATTTTGGAGTTGATTTGGAGGTCGAAAACATAAATGAAGCTGTGTTTCTTTCTGATAATGGCTGCAATGAATCTTTTGATAGCGCAACTAAAAAGACTCGTGAGCAAAAACATGATTCGAATGTGCGTCCTAAAAATAGGAAGAGAAAGGCATCTCCAGGTGAATCAAGTGACGAGTCCATTAACAGTCACATTATCAAGCTTGCAGACATTTGTGATGCTACAAGATCAGAAATCGGTAAGGTGGCAACAGAAATAGGTAAGGTGGCAAAATATTTTGAACATCTTTCTGCCAATGTTGAGAACAAGCCACTCATTTTTGAGATAATCTCTGCTATTGATGGTTTAACTGCCGATGAGGCTATTCAAGCTTATGGCATTATCTCAGCTGATAAAGGGAAGTCAGAATCCTTTCTATCCCTCCCCAATGAAGCAGCACGGCAGATGTATGTCAAGGGAATCATTGGTGGTCTAATCTAGATGTTGGTTTTTATTTACTTGTTGATATGACAGTTTAGATTTAAGCTTGTGTGAACTTACTTTCAATTGCTGGTTTGGTTGAATATTAATGGATTGTGGTATTTTGAATGGTTCATATTCTTTTCCTAATTCTTCTATTGATGGTACTGATTATAATTCCTTGAACCGATGTGCATGCACCTGTGGCTAAAGTTCTTTGTACAGTCACATCCTTTGTATCGTCATCAGCTATCATTTGTGAATTTCTTTCATATTTGTAGTTGACCATTTAGAATGCTTTTGCACAGAAAAGTTAATCTTCATTATCTTAATGATTCTAAAGAATCCATGAAAAAGTGCCAAAACCTTGTTTTGGAGTTAAAGCTACAGTCAAGCAAGTTGCAGCGTTCCTTTTCATATTTCAGACATGAGAATTGTTAAAAATATAGCTTTGTATGGTTATGAACTTATGAGCTAAAAGCCAAACTATTTCACAAAGAACATATTGGATTGAGAGTACGTAGTCTTCAAAAAATGGTTAAACAATGGTAAGGATATATTAGACAATAAATAAAATTTTTCATGGAAAGTTTAAACTAACCAAATGTGTCAAACAATTTTCCATGAAATTTAATTATAACTTTCTATCATTAAACCAAATGTGTCAATTTATTTTTCAATAGAAAGTTATTCCCTAGAAACATTCTCTATGGAATCACTCTCCCTAGAAAGTTTTTCTAGGGAAAGTACCAAACGGGCTCTAGAAGTAATTTAGGGATTCGACTTTTCTTCATTTTCTGCCTATGCTATCTCTCTCCCTGCGTCTGCTCTCGAGTCCTCTCACAACCAAGTACCCACCCGGATTCCGACCAAATTTCACCGGATTTGAAGCAGCGTCCACCCCCCTTTTGTTGTTTCCAACTTTCTTCTCGAATTTCCACTGGAAATTTGTTTACAAAATAGCTTGAAAACCTTTGAAAATATCCAAGCCATGTGAAACCCTTGAAAATTTTCTTAAGCCGCCACTCTTCTACCCTCCTCCCTCTTCCCTCCTCACGCTTCCCTACTTTCGTCTCCACCATTCGCCAAAACCTATCCTAATTGGCCCCAAAACGAAACCTATTCTCTCTGTCTTGGTCGCGTTTCACCATTTCCTCCATCGAACCACTTTTTCTTTTTCTTAATTTTATACTTTTTAAGAATCGGCAAGCTTTAATACCACACACAAGTTATATTTCATTTTTTTTTCTTTCAATTAAAGTCTTTGTTTTATGTACTAAAATCTAAGATTTCTTGATATTATTGTTGTCCTTGTAGATTTTCAATTTAAACGAGAATTGGAGCCTTGGTGTTTTGAAGCTTTGCTGCTGTAGTTAGTTTCTCAAGGTAAATCGCTTCTTTATCTGCTTATGTTTTTCAGTATTTTTAAACGATTAAGCATATTTGTGGTAGTTTGTCAAGCTTTGCTGCTGTAGTTAGTTTCTCAGTGTTTCTCTCTGAATCTGCAGCGATTGAGCATTTAATATTCTGTTTTTTTAATGATTGAGGCTTTAATTTGCAACAATTAGCTTAGGAAGCACAAACACTAGTACTCGTCCATAAATTCGTACATTTTCTTGAAGGGAAAGTTCGATGATGTTCAATTATCCACAAAGAGGGTGGTGGTTTTGTTTTCATGCCGTAGTTTGTGACTAAGAAAGGTAGTGTGTTAGTAAGAAAGGATAAAAAATGACTTCAAATTTCATATATTTACCTTCAGATTAAATTAAATAATATTCAGATTCCAGCAATTTTATGCCCTGTGGTTAAGTTGATGTTTTTGTATTACTTCCCTGTTTGAAAAAAACTTTAGAGTTAACCTTTGTCCTTACGTGACAATGCTATCATTTTCAATTGACTTACAGATCTAGTTGCTGTAGCCAAGACTGGAAGAATTATCAATATAAAGAAAGGCCAGTTCTGTGCTCCTTTAGTGAGTGTTCTGTTTATATATTTATATACTTTCACTAAATTCAAAACTCTATTAATGTGTTTGATCACAAACTCTCTCCTATTGGCAAACTCCACTTATCTGTTCTAGTATGCATGGATGTTCATTGTAATTGTGCTGGTTTGTAGGTCATGGTTAATTCTGCTGAGAATATTAGATTGGATGGGAATCCAAATGTCATGGTTTGTGAGAGGGGCAGCATTGGCTATAGTAAGTTATTCTATCCATTTTAGTTAAAATGGAATAAGAAAGCAGCATGGTCTGGTCAAAGTGCTTATTAAATGTTGATAACTATCGGATAATAGATCAATAGTATTATTTAATCTCAGTAATTTATTCAACTAGTGTTCATTGGCTAATTATTAATGATTTTCCTATAAATATTGCAATGCTTCCATTTGATATATGGTTTCTGCCCTCGAATGCTGAAGTGAGTATGATGGTTTTGATATTGAATAGAGTAAGAAATGTCCCAAAAAACTGTACTGGTATGGTCAACTTGTCTTTAGTTTTTTTATTATTTACTATAATGGAGTCTTTCCTGCAAAGGGATTGGATTTAGATTGGTATCCAAACTCCAAAACTGTAATGGCCCATAAAGATAGAATATCACAGGTCTTATTATGTTTATTAATCATTTAATAAACCCTTTTATAACTTCTTCTTGGGCATTATGTTCATGAATTAAGCATCAAAATGAACCCATTTGCTATAATTGAGCAAAATTTGCATGTTTAAAACTTAATAATAATTAGGTGGATGGCGAAGAGTAAAATTCAATTTTGACTTTGAGACTATTAAAATCCTATTTTGTTCTGGTGTCAACAAATTTCAAAAAGAAAAAAAGGCTCAAGGCTCACTGCCCTAGTGTAGTAGAAACTTGGATTTTTTTGTAACTTTTTTTTAACTGTTACACTTCAATAAATGGTTGTCTTTTTTTGTTTAAACTTTTCCCTTACAATAGATAGGTCAAACCCTTATGTTAAATTATTAATTTTTGTTCAGAAATACCAATAATTCTTTCCTGCTAGTGACTACATGCCCTTGGGGTTAGGTTAACCACTTAATCTGGTATACTTATACATACAAGAACCTTTAAACTAGAAGGTAGGTGGCTCCGACCAATCAGCTGGCCAGAGCAGCCCAACCTATAAGGATCTAGAAGGTCTAATGTGATGTTTGAGTTCTAAATTATTATATACCTATCTCAATGGGTATTAAGTAGTAGTAACTCAGTTTTATTATGTGCCCTCTACCACTTGTCCACCAGAGAGTGTGAGTTGGGACATGAATGATGGATCCCAAGTTTCAGGGCAACCCCTCTCCCATTTAAGTATTTATCAAAACAATGGGAGGTCCAGTTCACTTAAGGTATTTAATATTACTTTGTTTTTCTTTATAGAAAATTATATTATACGCTTCAACTTTTTCTTGCTTTCATGATGGATTCTATACCAGCATGACCTACGTCCCCTTTCTCATAATTCCTAGTTTTCACAATTCCATGCGGAGAAAATTGTTCCTAAGGTGGTTTATTTTTATTCTTCATATTTAAATGTAGATTTGATATATGTAGCTTGTGTATTGTTTAAAGTTATATGTTTCTTGTGGCACTTTGCACTGACAGTTTGCAAGGGACAGTCTTGGGCAAATAAAAATCTTGATGAAGGTAGTAAATCTTCTTGTTATTGTTTAAAGTTATAATGAACCTTTCTTCCCCTCAAAGCTACTTTACGTATAAGTGTTTGAAAGATAAAAAAAGATGCCGATTCTTTTCTCCTCACTTTAATTTGATGAAATTTTGTCTCTTTATAACTGTCACTATTTATTTGTGTTTATGAATATAAGTATGTAAGTATGGATCTTTTAGACGACATATTGCTTGTTACTTTCATCTTAAAGTGTCTTGCAATTGAACTAAACATATATTTTTTTTTGGTCTAGAGTAAACAGAAGTCGAAGCACAGCAATTACCTGATCTGAACTATTTAGGTATATCCTAGGTGAAGGTGAAGTAGATTAGATAGATATATGGTGATGACCTCTCTTTTTCCCTCCCATTTTGTTCTCAGTTTTTGAGATATTCTCATACCCCATGTGTGTGTGTAGAATCGATCAATAATTGAGATGTTTGCAAATGACAGTATGCAGAAAAAGAAAATTAAGAAAATTTCGAGATGCAATCTACAAATGAACTTACATAATTTGTAAACAAGCAATTCTTTTAAGGTCACCAATGACACCACTGTTTAATTTTAACATAAATGTCCAAGTTTACAATCAGTCTGTAATGCTCCAAGCAAAATTTGTAATGTTGTCAAACCTATCATCCTCAGCTGAATTGTTATAATTATTGTTGGTGAAGCTTCTTGTGTACTGTTTATACTAACTTTTTTATGTCATTTCAATCCAGATTTGAGTACTAACTTTTTAATTATCGTGTTGTTTGGTAGGTGTGAATCTCCTAGTGACGTACTTGTTTTCCTGATTGGAGAGGAGGCACAGCGAAAGAAGTTGGAAACATGGGGGAATTAAGTAGGACCTGTTAAAGCAGTGCCCTTTTATACAATGCTTCCGCCAGCAATGCAGCAGAAGATTTTTGAACCTATTCCGTCTCCTTTGAAGGAGGATGACCCTCCCGGAAGGAAATATTCTATAGATGGAATTGTTTATGTTATTGACCCAGGCTTTGCGAAACAAAAAGGTTATAACCCAAAGTTTTGTCCTTACTGGTATCTCCGATATCAAAAGCAAGTGCACACAAAAGGTCTGGTTGTGCTGGAAGAACTGAACCTGGATAATGTTTCACGCTCTACACTTGTAAAGAGTTTCAATAATGATCTACAGCTGCAGATCTGGTGCATTTTGATTTTATGGACTCACCTGCTTCAGAGACATTAATGCAGGCTTTGGAAGTATTGAACTATTTGGGAGCATTGGATGATGAAGGGAACTTAAGAAAAGTTGGTAGAGATCATGAGTGAGTTCCCCTTGGATCCTCAAATGTCAAAGACGCTCATTGTTAGTCAAATGAGATTCTTTTAACTGCTGCCATGCTTTCAGGTATATTTATTAGTTTCCTAGCATGCTTTTATATGTTTATGTTGAGTCAGGTGGAAGTAGTTGTTATGGGACTCTATCCTTCTTAATGGCACAACACCAGATGTTTAATTGTTTCCATGCCTACATTTGCATGCATTGATACGGTTAAAGCTGTAATATGTCTTAGGTTGTCATCAGAAACTTTCTTGTTTGGATGCACCATAGGCTTTCTAAATAAGTCCTGATGTGGATTGTTGCAGTTTCTCAGTTTATCTTGTGAAACAGATAGTCGCACTTGTCTTCGTCTCACCTGTATGCCTCTTCCAACCTACTGTGGCATCTTCTGTGATAACCAAATTCTTTCTTTCCCAGTTGCTTTGTACTGCCTAGGGAGGCACAAAAAGCTGTAGATAAAGTGAAAGCTAGGTTTGGGCACATCGATAGAGATCATCTTATGCCTTTGAACGTGTACAATGCTTACAAACAAAATAGTAAGTACTTGTATCCCTTTCTTTAAAGGTGAGTCAAATTTAATTACTAGCATCAATTGATCTGAGAGTTTTATAATCTGTGAAAGAACCGCAGATGAAGATTCATCTTGGTGCTATGAGAATTTTTTCAACCAGAGTATTTGAAGCCAGATTATAATGTTAGACAGTAGTGCACATTAACCTCAAGTTGTGCAGCACTGATTGCAACAGTTGTGACTACTATGTCAACAGGAGAAAGGCTATGCTTGCTGGATACTTCATGCAGGTAGCTCACTGGGAGCGTGTGCAGGGCATTACTTTACTGTTGAAAAGAACCAAGTCAGTACCACTATCCTGTATTCTTTTTTTTTTTTTTAACATGCTTTATTTCCTGTGAAAGTCTTTTCTAATTCTTAACATCATGGTTGGGATGTGACAAGGTTTCTTCCACTGTCTTTTTGCAGGTGGTGCACTTGTGTCCACCAAATTGCTTAGATCACAAGCCAAAGTGGGTCATCTACAGTGAGTGTGTCC
The DNA here is from genome assembly GCA_030664755.1 of Microcos paniculata. Lineage (NCBI taxonomy): Eukaryota > Viridiplantae > Streptophyta > Magnoliopsida > Malvales > Malvaceae > Microcos > Microcos paniculata. Next base: position 35,349,418 of record CP131463.1, read on the forward strand.
TGACAAGTTGAAATTTTGTTTGCATTGTGACTGACATTTGTGATGAATGGTTAGTCTCTCTTTTCCTATAGCTGTCACTCTTCTTGCTGTTTGATTGTTTCTTCTTGGTTGTGATCTGTGGACAGAGCGTTAACTTATGGAATCCAGGACCTTGAACTGGTTCTTTAAATTTTTGTTTTACCAATGGTTAATTGATATCATTCTAACTAAACTAGGATTGTGAAAGAATGTAAAATTGTTTTGTTGACAGTAGGTTGTATTTTTAATTAGTCATTATTATATTAGGGGACTTTAATCAATTATTTGTAATATGAGCATTATAAATGCGTACTGTCCTATCCATATGAGAGTGTGTTTTGCATAAGATCAACTCATTTTCGCAAATTTAGTGAATTCTTATAAAGTTTAAATATTAGGATAAAAATACTATCCTGCCCATATGAGTATGTTTTGCATAAGATCAGGCTAGACTGATTTGTCTCCCTCATGAACTGTAAATTTGATCTGGTTGTATGGAATCATTTGTATTGGGGGTGAGGGTGTGCTTGTTAGGATGGGGGTTAAGTTTAAATTTAGAGACAACCATCTATGTAACTGTCCATGCGAGGTTGTATCCTGTATTGTAGTTGTACTTCATATATGTATGTTTTAAATCTGTCTTCTAAAATCTCTCTCTTGTTGTCATTTGTCCCTTTATTTGATTTAGCTTTCCTTTTTTCATCCTTCTATGATAATTGCTATGCAATGTTTAGGAGCGTTAAAAACAACCTGTTATCTGGACCCATTCCTCTTGGAGGATCTGTAATTGAAATAAGTTGGAGCTGTCTCATGCTTCAAGGCATAAGTAGAGCTAAGCAAGTATGTGTCTTACTGATTTCTGTTTATAGTTATTGCTTCTCTTGTGGCTTGTGCTTTACTTTTGGTTACTTCTTGAAGCTGTGTGCAGATTCAGAATTGGTTCGATTATTGCAGTCACAGATGTGTTTGAGTTATGTGTCTTCCCTAGGCATGCCCGGTTAGTTCTATATTTCTTTTGATGCATTAAGTTTTGTTCAGACCTGGAACATGCGATCTTACAAATTTTGAATTTAGTGCAGTGTGAAGCATTATTTCAAACCTGTGAGAACTTTGACCATTCAGCAATGATGGAGAGAGTTTTAGGACCTCTTCTTGAGCATTTAACGGCAACGTTTGCAGTTGATGAGGCCAATTTTCACATATGTTGCTCTCTGTGGTCTCCTTCACCTTTTACCCATGGATCTTGCAAATCTTCCCCTGAAGTCCTCAAAAGCAGAACATCGCCATTGCCTAATCCTTTTTTTTTTGTGTGATGCTGGATTCTTTGTGGTTTTACGTGTCATGGATTTTGTTGATTGCATGTTGTGAATTGTGTTGCCATTGAGTTGATTTGTGTCCTGCTGCTTATTCTCTTTCCTGCTGCTGATGCTGATTATGTTTCTTCTCTTTTGTAGTATTTTCTCTATCGGAGCTGAGCTTCGGAGCAACGGTTAAATTTATCGTTTCGTTGAAGCTTTTCTGATAAAGATGAAGGTGAGCTACTGCCATGGTTCACTTTTTGTTTTTAAAATTCAGTCTTATTCTTTTTGGGTTGTCCATTGTATTTCCATGTTAAGAATTAGCGTTATAAAAAAATCAGCTATATCTCTAAATTAATAAGATAAGCTTAGTTTTTTATATATTAAAAATTTACAGCACTCAAGTTATAGAGTTCTAAAAATTCTTGGTTCAAGTTGTTCTATTTCTTCTGCTTTTGATTTTTGGGTTAGATCTTCTATGTGTATGGCAGTTGCTCTTTATTTACATTGTTAGCCATTTCCGAGAAAATTTGAGGAATGTTTCAACTCTTACCATTATGATGATTGTTTGCTGTTGCTAATATTCTTTCAACTTTTGGTGGCTGTGTGTTTATGTTATATCTCTTTTGCAATTACTGTGTGCGCCCCCTTTTGTGTGGCAATTGTGTTTTCCCTTGGCACTGCTTTGGTGGTTTGATGGCTGCTATTGAGTTGTGGTTTAACCCTTATGAATTTTCTTCTACCAGTTTGCTTGCTGTGATGATGTTAATTTTTCTATAAATTTTTCTTGATGTCAAACTACCTTTTTTTGCAGTGAATTCAACTGTCTCATAATTGATTTCATATGAAAAAAATAGAAATGCTTCTCTTTTAACTGAGTTTTTCTTAATTACTACCTTTATTGTATCTTCTTTCTTTTCTTCGTCTTTCTTTCTTCCTCTCTTTCCAGCTTTTTTCCATAGTCTGAGCTTTGATGATATTTTAGTACTGACCTAAGATAATGCATTTTTCCCCACACAGGCTTTTCTTTAACCAGTCTAAGCTTATAGTTTTTGGCTTATAACTGCAATATCTTATTGAATGTTCTTCATTAGTTTGTCTTTGAGGTTGATTTAAAGTTCATTGCAGCATTCCCATTTTCTTTGATGTACTAACCCTAAGACACATTTTCTGTTTCGTTTCAGCATATCCATGCGGTGACAGGAGCGCGTGGCAGAGCTGCTACAGTAGGGTGTCCCCCCCCCTCCCCTCCCCTTCCTCCACCTCCTCCTCCTCTCTCTCCCCCTCCCCCTCGTGTGCATGGGTTGGGTTGCATTTGCATTATCACATCACGGCGAGCATGCGGGTTCTGGGAAGCGAGGTTGCATTAGTTATAGGTTGTATCCGTTGGGGGTTGAGTCTCATCTACATCACGGCGTGCATGCATAAGGGTAGTGACCGTGTCGTGGGACAACCTGAAGTGTCCGGCTGAATATTGAAGTTGTAAGTTATTAATCTTGACTTTTCAACATTTGCAACTGATTTAAAAATAGTGCTTTATTTTCTTGACCAACATGCTGATGTCTTATTGTAATGAACTTGGTCTCTCAAGGAGTTTCAGATCCTGGGAAGTTTGCTTACCGTAAGAGGCTTGGCAGGTCTTCTCATTTGCATGTTCAATGCATGAAGCTAGTAATAAGGGTATGTTTTGGTTTTATATATGTATAGTTATGTTTGTCTCTGTTCATTACGGTATATAAGGTACGATTTAGTTTTTGTGATTTGGTTTTCTGATGTTCTTCCATTTATTTATGTTTGTGATGAAATTAGTCATTCTGCAGTAGTATGTACAGCTGTTGAAAACCTTCTTTGTGGACAGCCCTGCATCAAGGTAAAAAACTGCAATATCTTATATTGAATGTTCTTCATTAGTTTTTTCTTTGAGGTTAACTTAAAGTGCATTGCAGTATTCCCCTTGATGTACTAACACAAGCACATTTTCTTTTTCATTTCAGCATATCATCAGCGCCTGGAGAAGCTGTTACAGTAGGGTGTCCCCTCCCATTCCCCTCTTCTCCCCCTCCCCCTCGTGTGCATGGGTTGGGTTGCATTTGCATTATCACATCACGGCGAGCATGCGGGTTCTGGGAAGCGAGGTTGCATTAGTTATAGGTTGTATCCCTGGGTTGAGTCTCATCTACATCACGGCGTGCATGCATAAGGGTAGTGACCGTGTCGGGGGACAACCTGAAATGTCCGGCTGAATATTGAAGTTGTAAGTTATCAATCTTGACTTTTCAACATTTGCAACTGATTTAAAAATAGTGCTTTATTTTCTTGACCAACATGCTGATGTCTTACTGTAGTGAACTTGATCTCTCAAGGAGTTTCAGATCCTTGAAAGTTTGCTTACCGTAAGAGGCTTGGCAGGTCTCCTCATTTGCATGTCCAATGCATGAAGCTAGTAATAAGGGTATGTTTTGGTTTTATATATGTATTGTTATGTTTGTCTCTGTTCATTATGGTATATAAGGTGCGATTTTGTTTTTGTGATTCGGTTTTCTGATGTTCTTCCATTTATTTATGTTTTTGATGAAATTAGTCATTCTGCAGTAGTATGTACAGCTGTTGAAAACCTTCCTTGTGGACAGCCCTGCATCAAGATAAATAACTGCAATATCTTATATTGAATGTTCATTAGTTTTTTTTTTTTTGAGGTTGATTTAAAGTGCATTGCAGCATTTCCCTTGATGTACTAACACACACATTTTCTTTTTCATTTCAGCATATCATCAGCGCCTGGAGAAGCTGTTACAGTAGGGTGTCCCCTCCCATTCCCCTCTTCTCCCCCTCCCCCCTCGTGCGCATGGGTTGGGTTGCATTTGCATTATCACATCACGGCGAGCATGCGGGTTCTGGGAAGCGAGGTTGCATTAGTTATAGGTTGTATCCGTTGGGTTGAGTCTCATCTACATCACGGCGTGCATGCATAAGGGTAGTGACCGTGTCGTGGGACAACCTGAAGCGTCTGGCTGAATATTGAAATTGTAAGTTGTCAATTTTGACCTTTCAATATTTGCAATTGATTTGAAAATGGTGCTTTATTTTCTTGACTAACATGATGTTCTACTGCAATAAAGTTGGGACAGGATTTCTCAAGGAGTTTTGGATCCTGGAAAGTTTGCTTTGCGCGCTTCATTGCATGAAGCCAGTAATAAAGGTAAGTTTTGGTTTTATACATCTATTTATTATGTGTCTCTCTCTGCATTTCATTAATATAAGGTGCATTTAGATTATGTGATTTGTTTTTCTGATGTGCTTTAATTAATTGTTTTAACAAATTGCATGGCATTTGTGATTTGATTGAATGTAGTTTGTGATTGGATGGATATGTTTTTGTTGGTGTGCTTTCTTTATTTATTTTATAGTGTTAATTGTTTCAAGGTAATTTAATGAATACAATAGTGGTGCGGCATTCCTATATAGCTTTAGGTTAATGTTCATTTAGGTGCTTTATGTATTGAGAATTATTTGATGTAAAACAGTAAAAGAAAGGGGGTTGTAATTGTTAGAATGTATTATTTCAAAAGCCTTGTAAAGGAATGTGTTTTTGCACCACTATTGTAAACATGAAGTTACCTTGGCCATTTATTTCCTTTCTTATAAATTTATTGGCACTTTTACCCTTTTTTCAACTGCTTTATGAACTTTCGCCTCTTTTACAACTATATTTTTTAAATCCTTTTCTTTTTTTGATACATTGCTTGGTACTAAGACCCGGGAGAGGGGGATGGCGATGGCAAGGGTCGAACCCTGCCTTGGTGACCTCTCAAGCCTCTTAGCCACCAGGCCAAGAGGCAGAGGTCATTTTTTAAATCCTTTTCAGTTTTTCACTCAAGGCTCTTGAGCACCCGTATGGGTTACTATTTCAGGGCCAAAAGGACCCCCAGTTTTCTGATTGTGACGCAATGCCCAAGAAGTTATATTTCCTAACTCGGCCAACCCAACAACAACCTTCAAATGGTTTTTCTTTCCTTTTCTTTTTCTTAAAAAATAGTAGTACAAAAATAGTTGAAGATGTAAATAAGACAACCATTATTGGCCAATACCGAGAGAGAGAGAGAGAGAGAATTCAACGATATTGATTGACCAGCCAGCCACAAATGTGAACGTGCTGTGGGAACAAGGGATTATTTTACCACATCCTCAAGAAAAAGATGCTGTTTTGGTCATTAATTATTACTTATATTGTTATACTTGAATGCTTTTACGTGGTAGGAAGATACATAGAATCGAAAAAGTTGATGCCAATCATTTTGTCACAAGCAAAAATAATGGAGGATTACTAAATTTAATTAATTATAATTTGGGATCACTCCCAACAACTAACCATTGAAAACCAAATTGACCGAAAGTTGACCACTGACCATTTTGTTCGACGTAAGTCACCAGTTAGCACATGAAAACAGCCGTGTAATGCAATTCTTTATGATTCATGAAACAAATCCTCCATTGTTATTTTCCCATCTTCATCCCAAACTATAAATGTCCTATCAGGCTTTCACATCATCCATTGTTCTCCTTTTTCTTGCTTTCGTTTTTGAGTTTTAGTATGTAATCTATTGTTCCTAAACGCACCTGCTAGTTCATCAAGCTGTTTACCTTGTTTCAGGAATTATTATTAAAGTGCCTTAAAGGTCAGAAATTTTCAAGTGGTTCATGGACCACCTTAAAGTTTTGTAAGATGCCGTTGACTTTTGATTTAATTGGCTGTAGCCTGTAGATTTCATGGTAATATTTAAATTCACAAGCAAAACCCCCCGAAAGGCCCAAAATAAAAAAAGATTGGAACGCCATCCCCTGGCCCAAGTAAAGGGGATAAGTGGAGAATCCGCTGAAAGTGATATTTTACTTGTGAGTCATTAATTGCAACTCATTTCTCTCTAGTTTCAGTGGTAAGTGAGGTGAAGAAAATTGTTGTTGTGAGCCTTTTCTTTTTAGAATTTTGACTACTTTAGCTTTATTAAGCAGTTAAAGATGCCAAACTTGTTTAAGCCAAGTTTATCAGGCTCCAACAAAAATGCGTTATGCATATATATATATACAAATATATACACTTATTGACGTTGTTGGAGTGTAGAGAGAAAGGAGATGAAAGTGTTGATTGAGTAAGAGAAAAATGGGGAAAGACGGAAAACGAGTTGGGTGAGGGGAGTTATTATCATATAGGAAAAGAGAATAAAAACGACGTAGTATTTGTCTAATAAGACAATTCCCGCCGTGCCGTTGGTGAAAATGATGCCACTGCCACAGTGCCACTACACTTGGATTGGACTAGCTTCATAATTTATATCCAATCGAGATAGATCGATCCATAGGCCATAGCCCATAGGTGCAAAAAGATTGAGGGTGTGTGTGTGACTTGGTTTCATTTTGTGGGTTTTGTTTATTTTAGCTGCCAAGATTGCAGTTTCGGTGAGCTCAGGCCGCTGATCTATAAGTCTATTATTGTGCAAAATAGTGAAATACTCGCCACCAACTGCACATTGAATTTGAATTAATTAATATGTATGTTTTGTATTTCCAACTATTAAAGAGATTTACCCATTTATTCTTAATTACCAAGAAAAAGAAAAGACTAGCCCTAGCCCAGCAACATTATTAATTAGACACGCAATAGATAGCTACAGAAGCCCATAGAATTAACCTCATTTCAAGTTTGGTGTTGGGTGAACAAATTGACATGCAATCACCTTTGCCTTGAAATGAATTAGAGGCCCAATTTGTTTGCTGCACATCTCTCTCTCTTCAATCAATGAAATTGAAGCCCAAGAAATAAGTATCTCCTTCATTTTCCACCATTTATGTACTAGTACTAGATATATCAAGGAAACATAAATAAATGATGGAAAAGTGGAAAAGAGAAGTTGTCTATATAAAGTTGAACAATAATGCAAAAGTACCTGTCCAAATTTATATTTTATATATATATAAACCCCCAATTAGGCTAGTTGAGTTTTGCTTCTCCTACTTTGTAATTAATTTTCCAAATGATAATCTATATGTAAATTACGCTTGGCCAACAGCTGGTATCATTAATATATAATATTCCACATAAAATCTGGGCAAATTGCCTTTTAATTAACAAGACTCGAGAGGAAAAGAATTAATAAGAATGAGAGAAATCAGATGTGGCAATTCATTGTAATTTGAATTGGAAGTGATTGTGAACAAACTAAGGTTGATGATATTGATGGGTTTGCGCATTTTGATTGAAAAAAGTAGGTAAAAGCGCAAAGAGAGACTAAATAAAAATCCAAGCAAGGCCGACATCAGACGATTTCCCACAGGATTAGAATCATTGATTCTTAGTGGAAACCACAAAAGGAAAAAGTCGGAAAAAGACAGAGGCCCACCTTTTTTTAGAGCACTCTCGGAATTAATTAATTAATTAATTAATAATCCTCTGAAACTTGACGTCTGATCAAATTCATCTCTAACTTTTTGATTTCTATGGCTTCTATGATCTTTGTTAGGTACACCAAATGAGAATCCGAGAAAATTAAAAGCAAAGGAAATTAGAAAGGTACTACTAGTATAAGAATCCAAGACAACCTATTTTAATTATTATCCCTGTTATCAAATTAACTGTCAAATATATTTCTCATGCCGCGCGAGTAAAAATAATTTAATGTATATTATCATTAAAGCAACAGAAGCAAGTGAAAAAGAAAAACGGTGTTTCTTGAGATCCTCAATGGCCCTTGCCAGCTTTGGAAACTAGCAATAATAATTAGAAGAATGCTTTGGAGCAACTTGAACAAATTTGTTACTAGTAAACTAGATAGCTAGGTGATTTGAGTGTATATAATATTGTGATTTTATCCTGGCGGGCGGGGTGAGTTGCGAAGCACCAAACCTCACCAACCTGGGCAATGGCGATGGTCGGTAAGTAACATGTTTGCAGCTCAACTTTGACGACATTGGATTGGTTAACTATTTTTGATGAAATATATTAACAATGTAAATTAACAATTAGAGGATGGAATGTGAAAGTGTGAACACTGTGAAGTGGTCTGCAAAGAACAAGAAATTAAAATCTATTCAGAAGTAGTGTGTGTGTATGTATGAGCATAAGATAAGATAAATGGTAGTTAATTTAGAGGGAACTAGGTATATATATATATTTTGAAGAAAATAAAAATAATTTTCATTCATGATAAAAATAAAAAAAAAAGTACAAAATCATAATTAAAATTGAAACTGATTACCATAGACTTTAGAATCCACAATGTTCATCACATGTTGACTCCGACGCACAATCGCACATGCCATTCCTATATACTACTATATTAATACTCCCCACACCATCATCCTTAATTCCTTATGATACAAAAACTTACTATAGCTGCAGTGCAGGTTGACAAACAAGTCTCTAATCTCTAGCCTCGTCTACTCGTCTTGTATGGTACTATTATATAATAATAATAACAATAATAAACTGAGAGGAGGAACAGGAAGAAACATTATGATGTAGCAGAGCGGGAGAGAGGAGATAGCATAATTCCATGATTAAATTAATTAATTTCATTTAGTCGGGTAATAATTAAGATAGATTCCGGCAAAAAGACAAAACCCCAATCAAGGGTACGCTTAAATTTAGTGCTACTATTATGCATGGATTGGGTGGAGGCACATGGATGTAGAATCAGGCCATGTTCTTGTGCCAAAGTAGTAAAACCTTTAAGCACTTGTAGAAAACGACATTCCCACCTCCTGCTTTTCTACATATTTATATATATATATATATATATTAACAAAAATTAGGCAACCCCTGGACCTGGAGACAAGAGCCAAAAAAAAAAAAAAAAGAAACGACACAAATTTAAAGAGTACATTTAATAATTAGTTAAATTAATGAAAATACTACTAGTAGAGTTTAATGAGTGAGCGACGGATGAACCCCGCATCTGTTGACTTTTAGTGGGGTAGACAGACCGACGGACACTTGTTGTAACTGACCACGCTCGAACTCTCAAGTCTGAACCCCACCCAGTGAGACTGAGAGGTGAATTTTGGAGTTTGGATTTTTTTTGGATATTAAAACTGCCAAAAGTGCTGAGGAAGGAATGGTATTGTTGACAAAAGATGCCAAGTGGACAATGGATCAGAAAAGTCAAAAAAACAAGAAAAGGAAAAAGAAACTGCAGCAGGCAGGCAGCAGCAGCAGTACTCGTGTCTCCTAAAAAGTTGTTTGGGCGGTCTGACAGAAATGCACTTGTGTCAGTCAAAAGCGTCAGGGTTCAGTGCTCCAAGAACAGCCACAGTGCCACCCCCATCCACTCCACATCGTCTTCTCTTGTCTGACGCACTTGAGAATGTTAGCAAACTGCTCTGCTTCAAACATTTCTTTTTCTTCTACCTCCTAATCACGTCCTCATGAAAACTAGTACTACTAACTGTTTCTTTTTTTATTAAGTTTCTTTCTTTATTTTTTTCACTTGTACAAAGAATATGCTTCGTCCGCCTCGTTACTTTTATCTTTTTTTCATGTATTACTTTATTTATTTTTTATCTTTAAATCAATTCACACTTTTTATTATTAAAAAAAAAGACTCACAAACATTGACGATAATTTTAAAAACTAATAACTTTTGACTTTTTTTTAAAGAAAATTATGAACAGTCAAAAAAGACAAAAATAATATGATAGAGGGAGTTAGTTATAAGATCATTTTTCTTTTTATTTCTTGATTTTTACTATATACCATGTGTCATCACTCCTCACTAATATTTAATTGTGTGGGAACAGCTCATATTTGCGGCTTAATTTTCTTTAGGCACCTACATTCCCGATTCTCGTTCCTATAATATCAACACTTTGTTATATTGAGTGAAAGAAATTTAATATTTTTTAAGTAAAATTTCGAATTCGAGTCTTGTGAATGGAAGAAAATATGTTTGAAAGAGTTTCTCTTAATTTGGGGTCTGAGACGATTCAAACAGAATTAATCATAAAACTATTAAATGAATACGGATATCTGTGATTATATTACTCCATTCGTTCCTTATTATTTGACCATAACATAATATTCCTTTTTATTTGTATTTTTATGGTTTCAATAAAATATTAATTATTCATTTTTAAACTTATCATTCTTTGAAATTGTAGACACCATTAAATATAGTAGTTGTACATTAAGCCAACTAAATTGTAAAGAGGAGAGAGTATGAAATACACTTAGGGTAAATTTGAAAAGTGAAATAAAATTTTTATAGAATTTTGTTACTTACCTAACTTTCTTAATCGAAAATATTCCGTTATTGGAGTTAGATAATAAGGAACGGAGGGAGAGAAAAAAAATCTCATTCCCATAATAGTAGTATTATTACCACTACTAGTACTAGTACGGAGAAATGATTCTATGGACTCGGTTCCATGATAGTTATCATGGAACCAAGACTTGGCACCAAATTTAGCCACTAGTTTGAAAAAGTTTAACCCCAAATAAAAATTTTTAAAATTTTGAAGGTAAGTTTCCAATTAATGACATTTATTGAGATATGGTTTAATTTAAATGTGTGGTTATAATTATACAAGGTCTTGGTTCCGTGATAATTTCCACAGAACAGAATCCATGGGATCGTCACTCACTAGTACGTATTAGTAGTAGAATTTTTTTAATTAAAATTAGTAGTAGCAATTGGGTAAAGCACAAAATCTGTAATAAAATTGTGATTGTAAATCATTATCAAAGTAAAAAAGAAAAAAAAAAGGGTAAAAGAATCACTTGTGATTATGATTGTTTGTAATTGTGATTCAATCATAAATATATAGAATTTTATAAAGGAAATAAATCAAATGATTAATTTTGCGAATGATTATGGTAATATTTTTTTATATAATCACATATATCTAAATATATTTTAATAATATATTATTAATCTTATTTGAGTCTCATTATTTCTATTCATAAGACTCAAATCTGAAATCTTATTTAAGATGATACATTAGACCTTAAATAAAAAAAATCCTCTTAAATCTATCTTATCTATTCATAATAAGATTCAAATTCAAAATCTTAATTAAAATGTTAATGATATTATAGTATAAACTATCCTCCTCTATCCATAAAAGGGTCAAAAAAGAAAATAATATACTAATAATTAAATATACTAACCTAAATCTGCCTCTTGTCCCACAGAAAGAAAAACAGAAGAAGAAAAACATTCATTCATTCTCTCTCTGTCTCTCTCTCTAATAGTATTGCGTAGAAATAGAATAGACCCTAACCAGAATCAAAGGCGCACGAGGCGCGTTGTGTTGCTAACATACGCCGCAAAGGGCGCAAAGCACCGCCACGCCCACGATCCCCCAACATATATACTTCTGCTAATACAAGTAGTTGTTTTCTTCCCACGCCAGGCCACGCCACGCCACGCCTACTCTACACTTTTCCGTCCATTTGTGGGTTTCTTTTCTTTACTAATTACTACTAGTAAGTCTACTACTAATAGTACCGCTTTTCAAACTTCTCTTTTTCTTTCCTTTCCTTTTCAGTTTTCACATAGAGACAGAGAGGAAAGCAAAGCAACATTTAATCAAAGCCAAGACTGAGACGAGGGTTTAATTTATGAAGCATATGATGGACTGGGAAAATCAAGATCAAGAACAGCGACCGCAACATCTTCCTCTTCAAGACAATCCCAACCAGAGAGACAGTGTTAATGGAGGAGTAATGTATGTCAAAGTGATGACCGATGAGCAGTTGGAGACTCTCAGGAAGCAAATTGCCGTTTATGCCTCCATCTGTGAACAGCTCGTTGAGATGCATAAGAACCTCACTGCCCAGCAAGATCTTGCAGGTCTCCCTCTCTTCTCTTGTCTCTCTTCCCCTTCTCTCCCCTTTTATTTATGTACTACTAGCACTATGTGCCTAGCATACCCCCATTTTATTATTATTACGTCATGCCCGACTTTTCATCATTTGATGGCTTCTCTTCTCTGTCATGGCCTTATAACCCTCTTCTCTTCCTTTTTGTCAATGTATTATCTGAATATTAGTATATCTATACCCTTAGTTTGTTTTTTTTTTTCTTTCTCCGGGTCCTTGGTTTTGTGATTTTCAATTGTACTAGCAACTGGGCAAGGCTACTTAGTTCTGCCCTTTGATTTTCTTTTTCAGTATCTACCTTGGCCCCTGCCCGTTCTGCTTCTTTGATCAACCTCTTGTTGCTGTTCAACTGTCTAGTGTTCATGGAATAGCAGGGGACCTGTGATTTTTAAACTAAATAATGTCCGGGCTCCGTGATTGAATCCGGATCACCAGATTCTCAAGGGGACAATAATCTTTGTCATGTCTAATTGTCAAATGAACCCTGCTTCCTTTAATAAATGTTGGGTCAATTTTCGTGTACTGATTTCATTTGGGTGGTTGATTTCATTTTTTCTCTCTTGTTATTGCTTAACCTATAATATCCCCCTTCTAATGCTGAATAAGTTAAACAGCCGACCAAATGATCATTGATGCTTATCTGTTTTCCAATTACCAACAGTATATCCCAATCCCTACATTTCTTCCTTTGTGAGAAATCCACCAAACTTTAGGGGGCCACCGAATGAGAATGGGGGCAAAATCTGAAAAAAGCTTTTTCAAAGAATTATGGTAGGAGCCCTTTATTGCAATCAACTACGATCAGCTTTCTGCTCATTTATCCTTCCGATTTGTTTAGCAGTATATAATTTCACTGGTGAACCTTTAATATAATAACTGGATATTGATAGTTTAGCTTGTGTTGATCTTGTTGAATCTTTTTAGCTTTAGTATCAATAAAGCTGGCAAACATAAAAACTTGATGGTTTTTGAATTTTTTGAAACCTGATGATGCCATATAAGCTGTCTCAGACTCTCAGATGCTTGAGAGTTTAGATCATCAATTGTGACCATGAATATTTCGATTCCCAACTATATACAACTTATCTTCATAATTACACTCTAGCGATTTCTCATTATGTTACTCTATGTTGGCCATGAAAAACTAAAAATCAAATACAACCTCCGCTGCAGGTGGCCGGCTGGGAAATCTCTATTGTGACCCTTTAATGACATCTGCTGGGCACAAAATTACTGCCAGACAGCGGTGGACCCCAACACCTGTGCAGCTTCAAATTCTCGAACGTATCTTTGATCAGGGAACTGGAACTCCGAGCAAGCAAAAGATCAAAGAGATAACCTCTGAACTCAGCAAGCACGGCCAAATTTCTGAAACCAATGTCTATAACTGGTTTCAAAATAGACGGGCTCGATCTAAAAGGAAGCAATTGGTTGCATGCTCCAACAATGCTGAATCAGAAGTAGAGACAGAAGTTGAGTCACCAAATGAAAAGAAGACAAATCCAGAGAATCTTCTACCCCAGCAGAGCCCTCCACCAAGGGCTGAAGACTTGTGCTTCCAAAACCCCGAGATGTCCTCTGAACTGCATTTCCTGGGTGTACTGTCCAATCCAAGTACCTACCACGGTTAGCATCTGAAGTTCTCCTTATCTTGCTATGTCATTTGAAACATTTTGAGGTGGTAGAAAATATCCTGACATGTCTAACATACCAATAGGTAAACGAAATATGTCTTCTTCACCTGTATTCCTTGATACATAGTGTTTTTTTCCTTGTAAATTTCTGTCTTCCACTTGAACTGATGGTTGGCGATCAGTAGCATTTTCTTCTTAGGAAGGTCTATTATAAGAAGAGATATATCAGCAAATCTTAATGATGCTATGGTCATAATAGGGCCATAATAGCCAAGGCTTCATTGAGGACCACGAGCAAAGATGTCTGCATAATACTTTATTGTGTATGATGCTAGTTTTGGATTGCAACTGAATTGTAGACTTCAAAGTCCTACGGTCATAATAAGGTCATAATAGCTAAGGCTTCATCGAGGACCACGAGCAAAGATATCTGTATGATATTGTGTTGTGTATGATGCTAGTGTTAGATTGCAACTGAATTGTGGACTTCAAAGCCCAAAGTCCAAAAGCAGAGATCTTATTACATCCTTATTTGAATTGATGCAGGAGATGATCATCTGTCTGGAAAAATGGGAATGCCAGGGAGCTACAGCATTTATGAGCAAGCAGAAGACTACAGCATGGCTGGGTGAGAGTCAGTTTCTCCACCTCTGCCTCAGTTTGTTTGGAAAGCCGTGAATATTATTACTACTGGAAGCAAATGCCAGAGAAACACTCTGGTTGTTGGACTAAGGACGAGGCAACAAGAATTCGACCTAATTACGGAACCCATAGCATGCATGCCTAACATAGTAAAAGCTAATACATGTAGTTTGAACATAAAATGGTCTTTTGCTACTATCAATTCTGAAATTGAGTTTATGGTTGTGCTTTCGACTTTTGTCTGCTTGGTTATTTTGTTAATAGAAATGACTCCACGTATGCTTTGGCAAATTTGGTGATAAAATTATGATCATGCTTAGTTCGTTAGTCCGATTTGGATGGTTAAACTGAGGATTAAAACATGAGACTTGGACATTAACATACCGAAACAAGGCAGCAGCAGAGATATAAAGTTATGGTTACCAAGTGAGCAGCTGAGGCATTGACAATGTAATTTTAACTTAGTGGGTTTTGAAGAATGATTTGCCCCGTCGATCAAGCTGGATCACTCTTGCCTTTGCTATGATTAGCAGAATTCATACGTACTTTTGGTGTAGAATATGGCTATTTCTTGCTGCTTCTCTCGACTCTTTCACCACCATTTCAAAAACCAAACCACCAAACCAAAAAAAGATGCCTCGGTACCCAAAATAGTGCTTATAATTAGTAAAGGTTAAATCAAAATTAACGCTCATCATAGATTACTTATCAGCACTAACTGGAACAACCCCAACCTCCACCGTCACTTTCTTAAGTAGATTATTGGACTTGACTTAAGGCTTAGTAATACTACATATACAATAGTCCTATATAAAATAGTAGTAGTAGATTCAAATAGACCCAAAAGTTCAAAACTTTTTCTTTGGATGAATGAGAATCAAGGTTAAACAGGAAAAAGAGAAAAAAAAGAAAAAAAGACAAAAGAAAGACTCAACTCTGTCACAATCAGCAGGCTGGTTTCGCTATGAACAATTGTGTTTTTCTTTTTCACCAAAAAAGATTTGTGTGTGTGTGTTTTTTTTCCCTTTTGGTATTTTAGTTTTGAATTTGACATAGACATATATATAGTAAATACAGGTGGTTAGCATAATCGTTTCAAACGAGGGAAGAAAAGGAAAACAAAAAGATCCTAGCTTTTCTTAACCACCGCTCAACGGAGTGGCTCCTCCCGCCTCCACCATGGGTCCATCGTCGCCGCGGCCTCATAGTTGACGTGATTCTATTCCTAGGGCTTTCGACTATGAAGGGTTGATTTCTTTGTAGCTATTACTGTTGTTAAGTTGATTCCTTTTTCAAAGTTTGAGTCTGTTTTTTGTTTTTAATTGCAAAAAAAGGATGGGCAAAATGATGTCCGTGGCTAATTCCCGATATAGTTACATTAACGAGGGTAAGTGGCCTTCTGGGTCCGTCGACATTCACCATGTCATAGTCCGAAAGAGCTTTCCGAAAGCTTTCTTTGTAGCCGCTCTGCTTCCATCGATAGCGTGCTATTTCTTCTCTTTCAAGGTATGAACTTTACGAATCAATTGCCTTTCTTTTCTTTAACATTACTAGTACTGATACGAGTTATTGGGGAAGTGAAAATGACGAATCATATGATCTTTTAGGTGCCTAGCAATGCTATTTTGTAGTTTTAGAATGGTATTTCTGTTTGATGAACACCATTCCCTTATTCAGCGGCTGCGTGAATTAACAGGAAAATTCGGCCTCCCTTCTCTTGTGGAGCTTTCTGCTGAGTTTACTTCTCCTCAAGTTATTGCTTTGGAAGCCTGTTGTCAAAGGTTTGAGCCTCTTGAGCTGCTCCTCTCAGTCCTCTGGTGTGCCATTGTCTCAATTTCTGTCAACCGCACCGTGATTGATGCTTAATCCCTGTGATTTAGAATTATATTCTTTTAATCTTTTTGCTCAAGTTGTGTGTTTTAAGCTTTCAGAGTCTGTCATCATAATGCCAGCTTTTGGAGTTCAGCTTGAAACTCACTATTTGAGGTAATTCTCAAGCTCTAATTCTCAAGAATGAAGGTTGAGCATATTGAGATTCTGTTTTCTGGTCTACCATCAATATAGGAAGATATTGCTTTAGGCATTTGTTCTTTTCTCTACTCTTAGCAAGCTGATGAGTCAAACAATTTCCAGACTTGATTTCTGAACTTCCTTTTTCAACGGGTGTATCAGATTGTAATCTAAGAAGAGAAGGGAAACATCTGCTCTTGCTCTGTCTCACACATTGGTGTTATAGGCTGTTGTTCGCCATTAGGCTTTGGTTGTTCTTTGTCCAATTTTTGCATTTGGCATTGCTCTCTCCTGGTCTTAACGGTGTTACTCAGGCAGTTCTAGTTTTCACTTTAGTAGACTGCTTATTTTTCTTTCTTATGTTGAAGAGAAGCTAGATATGTCAAGCAGCTTAGTTAATATTCATGAATAAACCCTCTGGATATTCTAATCACAGCCTTTTACGAATAGTAGTTGTAACAGCGCCGTTGCCAACATTATTTTTTTTTCTCTTTTGTGTACTTGTAGCGGAAGAATACTTCGCAGATTTGTTCCTGCTAGTGAGATTTTGAAACCTGTATTGGTAGAATGTGTTACCCCAGTAACTTGTTACTGGAGCCTCTCTTTACTTGTGCGTGGGAAAGAAGAGCTGATGTTGGTATTCAAGGTAAAACATTGGAAGTAGTTCATTTCATTCTCATTTACTTTTTCAGAAAATGGAATGGCCATGGTGCTTATGTTATATGTCAGGTGGTCTAACACTCATTGAATAGATATCAAGCAATGGGAAAATTGTCTTTGGGAGTATGTGTATAGTTGTGGTGTTGTCAGGTGCATACTTGCATGGTTATTTTGGGATTCTAATTGAGTTGGGAAAATTGAATTATTATGAAGGACCTCCGCCCGCCAATGAAGATGTTGCTTCCCGTATGGAAGGCCTTGTGTGCTAGCATTGACCACGAAGAAAATCCAGTCACATACAGGGAAGATGATTGATGCCAATGCACATCAATTAGCAGAAGCACATTTAGACTGTTACACGTTATGGAAATAGTGGAAAATGCATCATCGTCAAAGTTGAAGAAACTAATTAATATATTCTCGTAGAGAGGAGATGATAGGTGAACAGTATTTTCATTATTATTATCATTTTTCAGTTGCTGATAATACAATTGTACCCTCGAATTTCCTTGTAGCAGGGTGCTGATTCGTTTTGAAACTTTATTGATTTTGGTATAATACGATTTATTTGATGCTGAGTGCTGACTATCATATGCTGGGGTTAAACTAGAGATGTAAAGTTCAAATGTCTTCTTTCTTTAAGTGACCGAGAAAATAGCAATACCTACCTGGTAGGAACTAGGAAGACAAGGAATTTGCATGCCCGAGAGAGAGAGAGAGAGAGAGAGAGAGAGAGAGAGAGAGAGAGGGAGAGATGGTTTCGTGTTTGTTATATGTTCCGATGAAAGTTAAGAGACTTTAAAAAATGTCGCAAACTCCTGTAATTGTAAAGACAAGAAGAAAGAACGAATGGCGCGTTTACCGCTTATTAATTCCATATCAAACCAAATAGAATGATATTATACACCACCCACCAATACCCAATTGATTACTGTTTAAACCTATGAGCTTAGAATACATCACACAAAGGAATGTTACACCGCACCCATTTCTTTACTCTCAGAAAGAGAGAGAGGTCATTCAAACAATTTGGTTAATGACTCTGTGAAAGCAATTTGGCTTCTCATCACGCTAGCTTCTTGCTGGCTTGATATTCGCAAAGCGAAAATAGTCACTCCGCTCCACTCGCCCTTTAGGCATGTTACTTTGACGTCGTTTGGTTGCCACATCAACTCATTTTTGAGAGTGAGTTTGGTTTTTCTTCAGCCAAATACACTCAAGCGCATGCTGGCTCGTTCAAGGCTAATGCTTTGTCGACTTAGCCCATGCCATAACTCCCTTGGACCATCATCCATCACTTGCATCTTAGCTATCTGCCTATGCAATGCTTCCAAATTCACAACGGAGACAGTAGTTGGTCGCCCATGAGCACACTGCATGTTCAAAGTTTCCAAAAGTTATTCAGCTATGGCAGGAGGAGGGTCTCTCTCTCTCTCTCTCTCTCTCTCATGTGCAAATGCATGCAGATATAGACAAAATGCAGGCAGTCAAAATCGGCAAAAATATCTCGCTATGTTATATGTTTAAACTCACTTGGAAGCAGAGGGAGGTCTGCTGTAGCTCTTCAACAATTAAGGAACATTCTGAAGGTAGCAAGGAGTCTCCGAACATAATTGCACCTTAACAATGGAAGCACGTGTTAAGTTATGCTGAAGGAAAATTTATTATCCATGCACAAGTTCTAATGCTAAACAATAATAATGAAGGCTATGTAAGCAGCTGACTATATAGAACTCAAAATCAGATATAAGACTGAAAGACTCATGGTTACCTCTAGAGCTACACTAGAGAAGTCTCACTTGACCTAGCATTGGTGCACATGGGAGTGCTTGTGCAGATCAATATTGCACTAACCATTGTAACCATGTAATGCATAACAGCATAAAATTTCCTCCCACATGGATGAGATTTGAATTTGATTCCCAAACTTGCAACTAGGATGTTATACTATGTATATACCTCTGCATGCCTTGAGATTAAGAATTCGAATGACTGATGGAGGCATTGTTGATGATCCATCTGTATCAGCGAGCTGCATATCATATAAATGCAACAAGAGTTAGAAAAAGGAATTCCTTTATTCCAGAGTGAAAGGGAAGGGAGATGGAGTAAGTGTAAGTTGAAAAAATTCTGGTAAGTAATGAGCCCTGTACAATTACCTGATGAAGAAATTCTAAGAGATCAACATCAGATAAATTAACACCTAAAATGCAGGGTACCTGTAAAATTTAATCAACATCAAAGTTGACCAAAACAGAAGAGGCAGCTTAAAATTGCACCATAAGCAAACAAAGATATGGAGAATATTTCAAGGAATAAGTGTGCTCCTTTGCCTTCAAAAAGATTATAAAACAAATCATTTTCCCCCAATCTTTTTTGTTCAATCAAGGGAGTCCCCAGGCCTATTGACTCAAGACTAATCCCTTTCGCATTGGGAGTGTGAAAGGTAAATCTCTCGTACCAGGTGCGCTTTTGGGGGATCGTTTGTGTTCTCACCTTACCAGGGAAGAAGTGAACACCAACTTGACCAACACTTGTTAGGTTTCCCCCAAATCTTCGAAATTATGAAAAGGTGTGAAAATTAAAAGTAGGGGTGGGGGGTAGGTTTGCCTCCATAAATTTAAAAGGAAATGTAATGGAGCTTAACTGCAAGAAGTATGACAACAGCTGGCTTATGACAAATAAGGTTCAAATTCCTGCATGGTAGTCAAAGTGTAAAAAACAAAATCAGGAAGCTTGACCAGAATAATAGCAATGAATATCAGAAGACAACAGATGAACATTAATGAATGATTTTTGTAAGGTGGAACTCTAGCCAAGTTTCTTTACAGCAAAATAGACGTGGACCTCTGAACCATGTTTTGCCACCAATTACATCCAGGATTCATTTACTGCATAGAGAACAGTATGTGCATAATATTTTGATAAAGCAGAATAGAAATTACTTCTTGAAGGGCTTTGAATCTTGGGTGTGAATGTTACAGATCCAACCCCAATTTCTTATTAATTCAGAATAGTTGAGCAGTAACTGATAACCAATCTCTGGCAGGATCTGTTATTTGACAAGGAAAAAGTTAACCACAGAATCAGAGGAAAAAAACAGCATCATTGCCAAGGTCCCAGAGTAAAGCTTTATATAGCATCAATGGCATACCAGCTCTTGCTCTGTATCCAGATAGGTGACTGTCTTCCCTTCCCCAGATAAAACCTAGTTTTCAACACGTCAACTTAGTTTAAAAAAACAAAAAACAAAAAACAAAAAACAAAAAACAAAACAAAACAAAACAAAAGGCAATACTTCCACAGATTTGAAGTTGAGAATATTTTTACCTTTTGACGAAGTTCTTCTAGTCGAATTCTTTCATCTGCAGCATGCTGCAAAAGAGAACAATAACTCGAGTTGATCACACTGCCAAAGTTTCAGTAGTATCTATCTGGGTCTGCAAGTTAATGTTATTTTATGTATATGTATGTTCAAATCAGCATATAAAATATCTGCACTTATCATCTAGGCATCAAATTCATGGGTTACCATATGTATGCATTAAGATACCTTGTACAGGTTTATAAATGGTGGTTGCAACTAATTGCTCATCAAGTAAAGTAATCATCTAGCTATTGTCACAATCAACATTTTTCTCTTTCAAAGATCAGGAATCTTCAGATGATCTTCATCATGACTAATTGACATCACTGCAGATAGTCAGATATTCCTAAAGGAACCTCTATTCTTTTAGAAGATCACCATCTGATAAATGGTAAATCGATGACCTTATGTTTAACAGATTTGTTGTAAATATATGAACTTTGGGTACCATTTTTCAGGTAGACTGCAATATTTAAAGCACACAACATGTACCCAAGACGAGTAAGTTTCAAGGAATAGAAGAAATGCAGATAATGGACCTGATCAATAATAGCAAGTGTTGTCCCAGCTACAATTGGAATGAATTTCTTATCCACCTGCTGCAGAACCTTAGCATCACCGAGAGACTTTTTATCGATAGAATTAGAAACCAATGATTCAGTAGCCAGATGAAGAAACCCTGAAGCGATATCAAGTATGTTATCTTTGTTGTGAATATCACATAATTTGCTGTTGCTCTGCATTAAGTAAAACAGTAAATATTAAATGATTACTAGTGAACATATATGGAGCTGAAAAGTCATCAGCAGCTAACATAATTGATTAGAATTGCCAAGGTACCCAACTGTATTCTGTGCAACACCATTCCGCCATTTGGTACCAGAATCTACTGGTTCCTGATTATCCTTTGAGGTAAATACTGAAAGCCAAGAGAATAAACAAGGGCATGTTAATCTGTCAAGCAGTACGTTAAGTTTTTCCTTGTTTGTAAATTAAACAAATTTTCACAAAAACAAAAACTTATGTATTCAATGTCTATTAAATCTACTACGATGTTGTTAAACTATCATCCTCTTCAAGTTCACCTACTACAATCAACACCAGTTGTGTCATAAGAACTTATGCTCCCATACAAGTATTAACTTCTACTTAAAAGAACAGAATTACCTTGTGGTGAAACAGGTTTATGATCCTCTAGACAATGATGTTGTTCAAAGTCATTCCATTTTTTAATTATGGTGCCAAACACCATATCTGACTCATTATTCATATTTGATCTGTTGGCAAGCCAAAGTGAGAAAATGATTCACCCAATTAAGAAAGTGAGAACACTAAAGTTTCAGCGGCAACATCAAAGTAACTTCCATGAGGAGATACCAATATTGTAGTACCTAGTCTTTCTAAAGCTTGGTTCAATAAATAGATTGTGCACACCAGAATATTGTTGCGAAGGCTCCTTCTTAACAGTCTCTGCAAATTCACAGACATTGATTATACTAAATCATTAAGCAATCCTTTGAACTGAAATATACATCATCAAAACCACCTGGAGAAGTGAAACGACCACGAACTTCATTTGAAATGGGTTCCAAAGATGCTGTCAGCAAACAATGATGTAAAGAGATAAACCTCCTCTTGTGGCTGCAAAATGGAGGAGCTGACTGGCTTCTTCTTGATCTTTTATTAGGAATAGGGTTCTGGTCAAAACCGTGAGATTGAAACCGATCTCTTTCTCTTTTATATTCACTAATACTTGAGTCTGAACACAACCAGTCTCTCTCTTCAGGTACTATGTTGGATTGTTCTGGAGAAAATTTATGATTTAGATTGTGTTGTCGAAGGAATCTATGAAAA
This sequence comes from Microcos paniculata, assembly GCA_030664755.1. Lineage (NCBI taxonomy): Eukaryota > Viridiplantae > Streptophyta > Magnoliopsida > Malvales > Malvaceae > Microcos > Microcos paniculata. Next base: position 35,371,774 of record CP131463.1, read on the forward strand.
TCTCTACCGGATTTGGCATAGTCAATTTCTTGCCCAGTGTTTCGCCAATTATAGATGCATTTTTCTTGGCTGGAGCCACCTGAGGTTAGATTAAAATCAAATTGGCAGTCATTGTCTTCACCATCAAAGAAATGCCCAAAGTTGGTCCGTTCTTCAGATCTGAAGCTCCCTTCAATTGCAATTTCATAACTTAATTGCTCAAAGGGGTTTGAGGTTAGTGAACAGCATTCAGAACTTAAGGACTGATGAATGGAGCCAGATTGTTCCACCAGGTTGAGTGAATCAAATGGAAGGCCAACAGAACCATCTCCACCTGAAAGGAAAGAGTTTGCAGAGGCTCTTGTTAGAACCTCCAAATCTCTAGAAATCCCACCTTTTCTTACAAGTGTGGGATATATTTGAGAACATGATTCTTCATCCTCCCATATGGCCGTTAAAAGGTGATCAAATGTCTTGTCACAGAAGTCAACTTCCAGCATGTTAAACCTTCCATTTGAGCAAACCTGCTTCTTTATAGTCCGAAAGCTACCAATTCGTGATTCAATTTCTTTCTTGCTTTCAACCAACTCCCTGTCTGGTGGTAGGTTTCTTTGGGAGGAGCAACTTTGTAGAAAATTTTTGCTGGTATTCTCCCCATACTGTAAATGATTGCAAAGTTCATGATAATTAAAAGGAAACATTCTCCTAGCCGTTCCATTGGTCAGACCACCATCAACCATAGGAGGTGTATTACCTAACTCCAAATTTATACTATTGTTGTTCACATGACAATTTGATCTTCCGGAAGCGGTGAATCTATCTTCCAAGGAGTAATGGTTTGCTAAAAAGTTATGCAATGTCTGAGGATGATCACTACTTTGGTTTACAGAAGATGTGCCTTTGGCAAGTGAATCATCCCAGGTTTGAAAATCTGTCCATTGAACAGATTTAGAATCATCCGGTTGATCATTAAATCTTGTATTATTCCCATGACACTCCTCAAATGGAACGTCTTCATGGTCTGTATGAAACAAATGATCTACAGTTGAAGAAGAAGCGTGATACTTTTGAGTGCTGCATTTCCTTATAAAAAATTCCGAGTCCAAGGATGGTCCACAAATAAAATCTGAAAAAGGAAAGGGTAAAAATGTATGTGAAGCATGACAAAACGACAGCATGCAAAAGACAATAACTTCTTGTAAGAGCATAACTGGATACATTCATTCACATCAACGTTGAAAGGATGTTTGGAAAATAAGATATCGAACGATACCTTCCGCCAGGAATAAGACATTATCCTCTTCCTTCAACGTTTCAGCTTGTTCTAAATCTAATCCATCAGCTGCAGTATTAAGGTAAGAAACTGATTAATTTGTTATAAAAGTTTCGGAGTCATTATAAAAAACAACCATATAAGCAGTTTTTTTAGGTCAGTGTACCACATTTAATTTTTTTCCTCCAGAGGCGTTGAATTGCCTTCTCAATTAAGGTAATTATAGGTTCCCAATCCTGCCAAGACAGCAAAGTGAGATCATTTGTTGCTGCATTAACAACTTTGTGAGTCCAATATCTCATGTTACCATAAAAACGCAAAAAGCACTGAATAACTGTGCACAAAATACATGACAGGTGAATTATGGAATAACATAGATGAGCTTTTCAAGGCAATACGCAATTAACCTAATCTTACAATAAAACCAAGACATTAGTTCTAACAGTATAAGCATTCAGTCCATACTTGTATGCATGAGAAACAAGCAATCCCAGGTTTGTCATGGAGTCAAAAAAGGTTTAAAGTAGGTTTAAAATGTTTCGAACAAACATGAGTTCCGGATGTGATAGCATATCACCTTGAATTCAACATATGTCTTTGATGGTTCAAAGTTTAAATCATAGAAAGACGGAGGGCAACTAATATTCAACATGTATGATGGAGACACTTGTGGTCTGCTCCTTTTTCCTTTTCTGGTCCAGTTATTAGCCTTCTCTGGATCTAAAGAATTGGATGTAGTAGCCAGGTTGTTCAGCAACTTGTGAATGGGACCTTTGCAGACAAACCTGGAATTGATATCTGACATTGTGAAGGTAGAAACCCACAGGCAAGATAGACTACATCTTAATATAGACTCAATCATTATTGGTCTCAAATACTCAGAGGATACAGACATATTGAAAGGCCTGCCAGAAAATAACATGATATCATAAGAATGGATCTATAAGATAAAACATATTAAGATACTTGATCAGTTAATCTAAATAATTATTCTACCTTAACAGAAAAACTGTCATTGGGGCCAGATATGTAGCCTGAAAGCTTGAGGGAACCATCCGTAGCATTCAGCTTGTACAAAGAGGAAGAATCCTCAACCCCAAAACCACTTCTCAAAAGTGACAAAGGAGAAAAGGAAGGATGTGTACTGAGAAGCTCATCCTCACTTAATTCAACAATAAACAAAGTTATAAAAGGAAAAAGAATAGAATCACAGAGCTCCAACTAAGAAATATGACAAGAAGGTACCTTTCAATGTCAATCACATTGAAGTCAACCATTGGGTGCACAAGTGCAATCCGGAATACACACTTTTTGATAGAGTGCAACACCTTCTTAGGGCTTCAAATTCAGCATTGTGAGGCACATCGATTCATTGGAGAATACATGCGCACAATTAGTATTTCACTAGGTGCAATCAAGAGCTACCTCCATAAACTATACTAAAACTGTAAAGGAAACTGGAAAATGGAGATTAAAAAGATGAACCTGGATTGCATATGCTTCTTCCTAACAGGTTGGTTGTAAAATAAATCACGCACAACAACTACAAGCAATCAAGATATTAGTCAATGAAAAGGAAAAATAGGAATATGAAAAGGAACATCTTTTAAGATAAAGTTCTAAGTTCTTTTAAACTTTTCATACACCTGCTGCTACTATAACTTAGATGAAAGGCACAAGAAACAGGTAAGTTGTAAATAAAGCCATGTGGTCACATGAGGCTATCATTCCATCGGAAGAAGATTACTGTTCTCCTTTTACCCATATTCAATAGGTGAGATTTTGAGTGCGCTTTGCACATCTCAGAGTGATCTCCTAATACTGAGGATTACTTAACTGATCCTCTATATGTTTTATAAGTTGAAGTTTAAAATCATTTTTCCTCTCTTAGGGCTAAACATCAAAAGCTTTTAGAAGTAAGGTGAAGACATCTCTCTGACATACAGAAGATTTCAACATTCAAAGGCGTTAAAAGATCTTCAAGCAAATTAAAAATTCCCTGTGTGCTAAGAGAAGCGGAGACCAGAAAAATGTCTTACCTGTTGTGCCTACATCTTTCCTGTCATCATCAACTCCAAGATACAAACACTTGGATCCCTGCAAAGAAAAGAACCTAGGTAAGGATTGCAGTTCAAACTGAAATGTATAGCAAAGAGAAGGGGAAGAAAAGATACTTGTCACAAAATAGACATTGAGGGTACCTTAATGACCTTGCGGTATCCATTCGGCTTTCCAGAAGCTTTTGTTGCTATTTCTACCAAAGCTACGTCAGAAATGGAAGCAAGTGCTTCTCCTCGAAAGCCAAAGCTACAGCCGACAGCATCGAAATCAGCAAGATGGTAAAGCTTTGATGTAACTGCCAATGCATAATGAGCACCAAAGCAAGCAATAGGAGGTTGTGAGAAATCAAATTCAGATCCATATGGAAAATACAGGAGATGAAAAGCAAAAACGAAAAAGCATATGAAGGCAGGTGACCATATCTTTCTCCCAGTGACACCAATCCATCCCGAGATATACCAGACCCTAAAAGCAAACAACAGTAATGCAAGGTGAGCACGTATTAGGTTCAAAAATTTTACCAACAACCAAAGGCAGGGTAGTGGTTACCATCATCCATCACTTTGACATAGCCGCTGCCAATACTGACAAAGACGGACACCTGAAAGAACAAAGAAACAACAAGTCGTAACACACATTGCTTGTTCAGAGGAAGCAAAGCTTGTAGGTTGTTTATGGGATATTTTTGGAAATGAGACCTTGGAAGCGGCAGCATCGAGACTGTTGAAAATGAGCTCCTCCACAATGCGAGTCAGGTCATGTAATATAAGGGCAGAACGGACAGTACTACGAACAGGTTCCGGCAAGGGCTTAATGCTCCCCATTACTACTCTACGTCTTCACCCTAACAAACCGTAAATGACAGATTACAGAAATGAAAGCTATCAATTCAATTCGAACCGTCGGAAAAAAAAAGTAAAAAATTTCAATCTTTTCGTTGTTATAACTAAAATTTTGCAGTTGAAGGAGTGGTAAAAGGGAAAACAATACCTGGGCATCGGGGGAGGAAATAGTAATAATTGTGTGATTGGGAAGAGAAGGAAGCAAATGTGGAGAAGTTATGGAAAATGGTTAGGGTTACGGTTACAGGGAATTGGAGAGCGGGAAGCGTGAAGTAATAAGTAGTTAAATGGTAAAGCAAGGCTGGAAGGGGGCCCGCGGGATGACTTGGCGATTGGCCAGCGGGTGGTGGCGGGCAATGATTCGGAGGAGTGGTGCGGAAGGCAGTTTCAGTTGTTTTGTTTTGGTCGTGGACGGCACGTGTAAGAATAATTTAAAATATATTACTCTCACTCTCCCTATTTAACTGTTCATTTTTGTCAACTTATCATAATTTTGACCATTAATTATAAAAATGTATATATAATTAAATTTTTAAAAAATATATCTTGAAAAGTTTAAGATTTTTACTTTTTAAATTTTATCTTTAAAAAATTTACAATTTGATAATTTTATAACAAATAATGATCAAAATTGTGATAAGTTGATAAAAAAAACAGTTAAATAGGGAAAAAAAGTACTTTTTTAAGGTAATACTACTACTATTCTACTACTACTATATTATTATAGATAGATAGATAGATAAATAGATAATAAATAGATATATACGTGTAGTATACTTACTTGGATAAAACATACTAGTAAATAAATAAATAAATGGGAAATGAAAAGTAAGAGAAAGAGATAACTGTATATATAAAAATATAGATTAAAAAATAAAAAATTACTAATAAATTGGGCCAAAGGAAAAAAAAAAAAAAGTTGAATTCCAACGGCAGGTGAGTGGTAAGTATTTGTTTGAGTAATGTGTTAGGCTAGGCGTTAGCACTTAGCACAAGAGCGGAGAAAAGAAGAAGAAGAAACGGAAAATGATAGAACAGTAAGAAAACTCAGCAGCAGCTTTTGCGTAAATGGGTTAGGGCTTGGGACAGCTACTACCGAGAAGAAGAAGAAGAAGAAGAAGAATCTTTTATAATCCAAAAAAAATAAAAGAAGAAGAAGAACCAATGGCATTTCCCTTTCAGTTCCCACATTTTTACATAAATATATATATAAATATATATATATATATATACATTAGTATTTATTATAATAAAATATAGCAATGAGTAGAGTAGCAGCAGTAAATAGTTTTATTATTTAGATTTATTTATTTAATAAATATTATATATATATATATATATATATGCAACAACACAACACAAGATCTTCGTTTTTCCTTCCCCACCCTGGATTTCTTCCCCACCTCTCTCTCTCTCTCTCTCTCTCCAAACAAAAACTAACACCAATCTATCTATCTATCTATCTATCTATTACCAAAAGGAAAAAGGAAAAAACCCTAATTTCCTTCTTCTCAACTCTCCCTATGTGACACCAACCAACTCCCGAACCAATGATCAGGTATTGAATCAAAATTCAACCTTTTTAACTCTAATCTCTCTTTATTTTATTTGCTTAACATTAATTTTGTTCAATCATAGCTTCTGCTTCGCCTTACCTTTGCTTTCTTCATCTACTATTTCTTTCCTTCAATCCACGAATTTGCCTTTTCATTCTTTTGATCGCTTTCTTTCGTCAATTTCCTTGCTTTCTTTCTGTTCACTTTCTCTATAACCATCTATTCCGCCCAAATAATTCAACTTGGATTTCTATATTTGATCTTCCTTTTCTTCCCTCTCTATCATTTTATTCATATTCATTGCTTTTACCCCTGCTTGCACCTTCTGTCAATACCACAATCCGTAGGGTTTTCTAGTTTTCCTTTATTTATCTCATCTGCAACACAAATCAAACATCTTTCAATTCCGATTCTTCTGCTATAATCGCTCCAATTTTTTTTTTGTTACTCCTCAAATCTTTACCTTTTCTTTTGCCTTAGATTTTCTTTCTTATTTTTATTATTATTACCATCATCATTTTGCTAGAGAATTCAGATTTTGTTCTGGCTTCCGTTTCCTGTTTAACACTGAATCTAATCTATGATTGTATGATTATTGATGTTTTAGAGTGCATGTGATTGGGGCGATTGGATTATCCATGTAGACGATTTCTCATCCTTGGGTGTTTAAGATTCTAATCAATACGAACAGGAATGATGGAGGCTAACATCTGTGACATCAATCACTTGGATGCCGATGTCCTTCTGCCTCCTCGGAAGCGCCTGCTTGCAGGATTTAAGAAACAGGCTTCAAATGCCAATGGTGCTTCAGATCAGACTGCAGTTGCTTCTTCTTCCTCATCCCCTCCTTCCCCTTCACCCTCACCTTCTACTTCTTCAAGCGATGTTAATGCCCAACTTAATCATTTGTTGAGCTCCCATTTAAATAACCCAAATCTTTCTCCCGAGGAGATTTTCGAGTCCTCAAGCGCAGCAGCTGTCGCTGCTGCTAAAGCCGCAGAGGCTGCCAGAGCTGCTGCAGACGAGAAGGCTGCAATTGCAGCTAAAGCTGTTGCTGCAGCTAAGAGTGCTTTGGACTTGGTAGCTACATTTTCTGAAGACGCAGTTAGTAAGGACAGATACCTAAAGAAGAATAAGCTCAAGAAGCATGTTCCAGTTCAACTCTTATACAAAAAACACCAACCGATTGAGAATCATAGGACAGATGAAGAGTTAGCCCATAGATTGCACCGAGCAATCAACAGTTCTCCAAGAATCTCAAAGAGTTCACCAAATTCTGAATGGAGAGGGCACAAACATAAAAGACCCAAGAGCTTGCCAATTCATGATAAGAGCAAGGTTTCCAATGGGGGTATAGTACTCGGAGGAAGCCCATCTTCTACCTGCAATGGAGATACCATAGCAGGTGAAATTGATTCTGAGGACTCCATCCTGGACACCGTTAAAGCAGAAGCAAAGGGAGCCAAGTATGAAAAATCTGGGCAGTCGGAGTTGGATAATGGTGAAGCGGAATCAGGTTGTTCAAAGGAAAAGGCTTGTGAGGATGTGTATTCCCCTGGTAAAAAGAGGGGAAGAGTGAAGCTAAAAAAGTTGCCCTTAAGCATTTGTTCCTTTAGGGATCGAGTGAATCCCAAGGAAGAGATGATTACTAAGAGCTCTCCATTGACGGAAAAGAACTTGGGTAACCAGGCTGCTGCTGTCAAGCCCTTGTTTTCAATGGAACCCTCTGCTGATGGTGTTATTTCGATTGAAGGTACACCTGTCTGGAAATGCCAGGATTTTAAGGCCCCTGCTTGTATCAAACAAAACAAGGTCATGCAGTCATAATGTTAAGTCCAGTTCCCATAAGAGGTGGCATCGATGATAGAAGTTAATAGATGAGGTAGGATTTGTGGTTCTCTTTTTATAGGAATGACTTTACTCCATTTATCTTTTTGCTCATTTCTGGTTTTGTAACGAAGCTGAATTGACAGAATGTAATATCTGAATGTTCAATTGCTTGCCTTTACACATTACTAATAGTCCATGCTGCATAAAGTGACCGCGAGTCAGCGACCACATTTGAAGTTGAGATAAAGAGGAATGCAATAAATTTAGATGGTTCCCTGTTAATTTTTTTGCATATATAAATATATATATATATATATATATATCCTGTTTTCCAGGATGATTCTAGATGTATTAAAACTTTAATGCCTTGGGTATTAATCTTTTAACAGCAGATCCGTTATATTTCTCTCCTTTTTATAGTTTCTGTTATGGTTTTCTGTCTTCCTTTCTTTGAAATTAGTGCTGTTTGAAATTCCTTATTGTTGCTTATTAGATGCACTAATGGCATATAAAGAAGCAAATTTATAACTTAACGAGTTTTTTTTTTTTTTTTGGCAACAATTTAACGAGTTTAATGGAGGATGTTTTTGAGGTTGATCATTGATGTTGCTTGAAAATATAAGACAGCATAGCAATGGCGATAATTTTTCCAATAAAGATAGTTGTGGTTCAACAAAGGATTTTCCCCTTATTTTCTTACTATCTTGATGTAAATTTGACGAATTGAGGAATGCTCGTCTTGGCATGCTGTGTGGCTGTTGCTGAACCGTAGCAATCTATCTGGTGCTTCCTTGTTGTGATTGGCTTTATTGAGAGAGAGAAATGCCATGTCAGCTAATGGTCTCCTTCACGCCGTTCTGTAAGTCTAAAGTGTTTAAAAGTTTTTAACATTGAAGAAGTATATTTGCTGAAGTGAAGAGTTTTCACTACGGGACTGGTCGAGATATAGAAAGAGAAGCCCTTCAATAATCTATCTGTTAGGTGTGCGTTAATGGTTGAATCCAGGACATAATTTCTATGATTAAGCCAGTTCGTTCGACCCTGGGCTCTTTCTTTGTACTGTGTAACATCCCAACAGGAGGAAGAGCAGATGCACCTTATTATCATACGTAAGTGGCTGGCTGGCTAATGTCTACATTTTCTTGATTTATGCATCTCATCCTTGCACATCAAGTGTCAGTATGTCACCTTTGCATTGTATTTTCGAGGATTATTTTCATATCTGTACTTGGCTTGCTTGCCACTAATGGGTAAAGAAATGAAATAAACAGAGAGATGAGTTATGGAGCCAATTAGCGTTCATGGACATGGAGAGTAAATTTGCTAGATACCAAGACAAAAAAAATTTCTGAGCCACACCCCCCCACCCCCAAAAAAGTGAAAATTTGTTAAAATTATTAATTGCTGCCGCAAGACTAGTATATTTTGGAAATCGTCTCAACAACGATTTTCCTTTTTGGATTTGACATGAAATTCTGTAGTTCATATTACCAGACTACCAGTCGTATGGACCAAATTTATCACTACTTTAACCGATGACATGGGCCATATTTATGGTTTTCGTAGTTCGTAGTTACTAGTACTATACTTTTTAATCATTCCATGAATGTAGAATTATAATCCCAAGGTGCGAAGAAGCTCGAGCTTATTGATAGAACACAAGTGTAGAAGTCAGGAAAACGCATTTTGCACATATTGTGAGGTATGTTTCAATTATTGGTTATCCGTCAATTGTTCATGTTTAATGACTGGGTCCATCTCCCACTCCATCCATCACTTGACCAAATCAAATGCGTCAAGGAAGACAACCGCCTCAACGAAGCAAAAATGCATCCTGAAATTAACCTTTCCTCAAAAGAAAAAAGAAAACTTAAAGTTATCAACTGAAGGCTGTCAGTGTCAGGGTCTGGGCTCCGTTGTTTCTGCTGGTCCAATGATCTTGAACCTCAACTCTGTTAGCTACACTGTTTGCATGGCGGCCACTTCTTCTTTCAAACCAGCTTCAGACATTGGCCCACCAAAGACAACCTACCACCAGCACTACTTCTCCAGAGACCAGAGTTCACCTCGAACTCCCTCACCGCGGCCCCCATTTATGATTTACGTATCAGCAGCCCAACCTCCAAACCATCCTGTAAAAATTTTGTGGTAGCCCTCCAAAGTCCAACCCATTCAGTATATAAATACTTATTGGGACCTTTCGATCAAATATATCTCCGGTGACAGCTAAACCGATGGGGTGGGAGCAGGAGCGCCCATGCAATTGCTGTTCTCGTAGACAGTAAAAGTAAAACTGCAAAAGAGATGGAGGTAATGGAAGCATTCGCGAGTCACAAGCTCTATAGACCAAATGGTTTCTTCATTAGGTGCTGGGTAGCGCCCACTTAAGTCAAACAACTTGAACCATTATTCTTCTGACCCAAGTATGCTACGCCTACTAGCCAGCCGCTTAGTCCCTTTTAGCTTTAACTACCCTCTGACTCTTTTGAAAGTTGAAACCAAACTCTTCCCCACGTGCCAGCCAAAAGCACAAAGCATCCATATCCTTTTGCACCACACAAGATGCCCACACACTAAGCAGGGAGGATTCAAAAATCAACTCTGCCCATAACTTACAGCAGAATAGCGGGATCTGCAGTTGTGCACCATCTCTTGATTACGGGGTTGCTATCAATCAATGATATTTAAGCAGTAAATTAACAAATGTGTCGAAACACATAACACAAGTGCCTCGATTTTTGTTATCAAAGTTAAATCCCCTCGCCCATGTCATTTCCTTACAAGTTACTACTACAATATAGTTGTTACTTTACATTTAGTTAATCATTAATCAAAAAATAGTAAATCTTATTAAAAATGTCACAAACCCCAAAAATTTTGGGGGGAGAGAGAGAGAGAGAAGAAAACACAATCAATACTCGAACAGGTGGAGGGAAGGACATGAAGAAAATGATGTGGACGTGCCGACCTCTCGAATCCCTCATTCACTTGCCCACCTTAAATCTGAAGATTGCTCATTCCAACATCCACGTTAGATTGACCTTGCATCTCATTCTGATCCGAGCTCCTGAGATTAAGCCACGGGTGTTGCAGGCACTGCTGTGCAGTTGGCCGCTTCTCTGGTGCAAAATCTAGGAGAGGACAAAGAAACTCGGCAAACTCGTGGGCATCAGTCTCAGAGAACTTGTATTTGTCCACCAGCAATCGATTAAGTGGCCAGAACTTCAGCCTCCGAATTCTCTTCAGATCCCCATGCCTGTCAAAAAAATCCTTTGATCGAGCTCCTCCAATGGCAATCTGCAAGTAGAAGCATAAAAAGGAGTATGTATCAGAATCATTTTAAAAGTTGAAGAGGGCATTAATACAGAAACAAATGTACCTTTCGAGGCATCTTTCCGAGAAGTTCCATCATCAGAGCAAGGTGATCCTGGAAACAACACAATGAAGAATGTTATTCCCAGTCGTCCCTTTTCTCTTTTGATGATTTACTATTTCATTGTCATTAGAATAACAACCCATCAACACGACTAAACAAAAAAATAGTTGGTATATTTACAATAAAAGCTAATCAAAGACCAAAAAGAAAAAAAAAATACTAATCATAAACAATAATTAAAATCTCACTAAGAGGTACCTTTTTTAGAACCATAACACACTTCAAATGTAATTTTCAATCAATTGATTTTCCTTGTATAGAAACAACAGAATTATTCTGATTCAAGCTTTGTTCTACTTAGCACCTCTTTTTCTTATTGCTTTTCCACTATGAGAAGCGGGATACAAGAAATAAAATGAAAGATGCACTCTACCCTCATTGCTGTCATGCATGTATAATGCCTAAATAACATACATGCAAAACAAATAAAATCCAGGCCAGGCATCATTCCCATAAAATATAATAATAAGTAAAAAATGTCTTGTTTCTGTCTTTTGCCTCTCTCTTTTCTATTTCTGAACACATACCATGCATAAATAGGACCATACATAAGGAAGTCAGCATGTGCTCCAGTGACATTCCAAAAGCATGACGTATAAAAAAGGCGTACCTCATCCTCACTAAATCCTTGTCCACTTTTAGGGGTGAACATCATGTCACCAGTAGCAAGCTCAAAGGCTGTGCAAGCAAATGACCACATATCAACGGAAAAGGAATAACCAGCCCGAAGTATGACCTCAGGAGCTCTATACTGCCTCGTTTGAATTTCTTCTGCAAATTGTTTGTCAGCCCAGCATGCATTTCCAAAGTCCACCACCTTGCACCTTACATCAATCCCATCAAGACATCTTGCGCATTTTCCAGCTTCTCCTCCTCCTCCTCCTCCCATTGATGCTCTTCTTACAGATATATTAGCAACTGCTCTTCTTGCCCTCCTTTTTAATTTCTTCTCAATGATGTTCATGGTAGATCCACCATTTAGGGTGCCCCCCTCAGGCCTTTCAAGAATTGGAGTAAAGCCAGATCTAACTGGATCCTTGGCAGGATCGATGGTGGAAAAGAGAAGAATATTTTCAGGTTTTAGGTCTGTGTGCATTATGCCAAGTTCCCTATGCAAGTAATCCAGACCTATCAAAATGCATTTGCAGATCTCCCTAACTTTATTCAATTCAAGTCCTTTGTAACGGTTAAACCTGATTAATCGAAGTAAACTATCACCAAGAAATTCAAGCACCATACAAAGATGTTGCCCATTTGGGCCAGTGTGCTTAAAGTGGTCGATCAGGCGCACCACACATTTGGCATTTGAGGGGTCACCATCAGCAACAGACAAAAGGACTTCAATCTCATGAAGGGCAGCTTGAGCAAATTGCTGTGCGCTTTTCTGAATCTTTAAAGCAACATATTTCTGATAAAAAAAAAAAGAAATTAGGTTCAGATGATAAAATCATGCTCCAGAAATCGGATTCAAAATCAAAATAGACGAGAAGAAAGAAGAGAATGCAAGCATTGCAATATAACAAAATTCTGAAGTTAAAAGAAGGCGATCCCCTTCCAAATGTTATTAAGGGTGATGCAACAAATGAATCCTGAATCATGAAGATCACTTCTCAGGGAAGTAAAAATCCCAAAAGCTGACATATTCTATCAAGAAGAGAGGATTACAAAGTTTTTTTGCCCCTCGTTATTCAAATCAGGCCATGATTATCAGTACTTCGTATGAGATAAGTCAATTTGATCTCTGATCTCACAATAGAGAAAGAAGAAGTGAAACGGATGACGATATCGTAGAGATTATGAATATTACGACAATGATATATTTATTTATTTATCCATTTTAAAGAGAAAAAATAATCTTCCTTAAAAAAGAAAGGGCGACTGAGAAAACGGAAACAGCTCCGGAAAAGGAAATATAACGGTTTAATTAACCGTAAGAATCCATAAGCGAGTAAAATGAAATGAAAATAAAGGAAAGGGAAAAAAAATGATAGCGGCATCAATTCAAGACAAGAAAGGAGAAATAATTAAATTAAAAAGCGAAGATCTTAAGCAACTAAGCAGCAGAATCAAGAAATGGAGCCAAATGAATAAAAACAAGAAGCAGATCAAAAAAGCGCATAAAGCAGAAGAAAATCCCATAAATTGAAGGCAGTAGATACGATGATGATAAGGAGTAAAAAAAAAAAATAGAGATACAAGGGGAGGGAAAGAAGGGACTCACGGAGGAATGAGTATCGTAAGCGAGCCAAACAGTGGAGAACTGACCCCATCCCAGCTTCCTTTGTGCGATGTAACGACCACCCGCGAAGGGATCGCCGATCCTCACCGCGTGATATCCTCCTTTCCTGTATGAGTCGATTCCCTCGTCATCTTCCTCCGACCCCGATGACGACGAACACGACATCGACATCTTAGCCCGCCGATTTGATGCTCCTTTTGTATATTTGTTATATTGGATTTGGTTTTGCAGATGTTGTTGTATTTTGAATCTTGCGATGCGAAGTCCCTGTTTCGAGGGAGACTCTGTTTTTTGGTTTTACTTCTTTTGGGAGGTCTACCCACTCTGTTTTAAGAGGAAAAATAGTAGTAGAAAATTTTTTTTCTTTTTTTTTTAATTCTCTTTCTCCGGTTTGTTTGCTTTTCCTTTTGCTTGCTTGTTTGGCGGTGTTTTGAGTGCTTTTATTTTGGGAGTTTTGAAGCGAAACGGAAAGGGGAGGGCGAAGGAGGAGAGACGGGGAGGGAGTGCGCGCGCGCGTGTTAATTAATATGTGTGGCTTCGGATACAAGTATGCAAACAGGTGCCCCCCTCCCCACCTTTCTCTCTGTTGGGTTTTTTTTTTTTTGGTGATCTCTCTCTCTGTTGGGTTTTAACTTTCAAAATTGCCCTTTTTAAAGCTACCATACTAAAGCGTTCTCTCTCGCTCTCTCTCTCTCTCTCTCTCTCTCTCTCTCTCTTTTCTTCTCTGAAAACAGAGTTTTTGCTTCTCTCTTTGGTCTTTGCTTTGCTTACGTATAATGTATACATACAGATGGTAAAAGGAAAGAGCAGTTATATAACAAATAAATTTACAAAAAAAAAATAAACACAAAAGGAAAGGAGAAAGAAAGTGGTTGCTAATTACTACTCTTTTTTGTCCAATTTATAAGTTCATTTTAATTAATTCACACATATCGAGAAAATTGATTAAAGTTTAGTTAGTTTTAAATTTAAATTTATCAAAAAATGTTATACTAATATTTCAAAAATATCCTTATTTAAACATTTATCAAATTTTCATTAATTTCTCTATCTACTTTAATTATCTCTTTCAAAATAAAGGGTAAATTTGAAAAAAATTATTTAATACTCATAAATTCTCTAAATAAATATATAAAAAAAGATAACAAAAACTTCTAAAAATAAACATATAAATAAATAAGACCAAAGGAAGTAGCAGACTAGTAATATATACTTATATAGTAGTAGTAATTTGGAGTTGGGGGTTGGGAATTGAGCAATTGGGCATTGGGTTCAAGTTCATCCGTTCAATTGGAGTAGGTGGACTCTACTCCTCAATTTCCCTATTTCTTGGACGACTTGTTTGATCTGCCACTTTCCCTTTCTGCTTTATATATATCCCAAAGCAAGCTAACTTCTGTATTTCCGTCTTTGGATCTCGTGTGTGTGTGTATATATATTCATAATACTTGCCCAGGCTTCGCTTGAGTTTTGTTTTTGTTTTTTTTTTTTTTTTGGTTTGATGATTTTTTTAATTTTATATTAATAGTTTTATTTAAATTATGTAAATATGTATTTTTTTAATAAATATATTTACTAAATGTATTTGTATCTCCATCTTTATAGTGAAGCATGTTTTTCTAAAAAAAAATTTAATTGAACAATATAAGAAATATAAATGAAAATATCATTGTATAGATATTTTTTAAATGGTTTATTTTATTTTTGCTATCTTAATTAGAAAAAGAGAAAAAATAACAATTTAATTCTTTTCACACACACATATACATATATATATATATATATACACACACACACTATTCGAAATATCCCGTAACAACTCTTTTGTTATTAAAATAATAAAAAATAAAAAAATTAAATTAATTAAAGAAAAGAAACGAGAAAATGGAACAAACGAAAAAAATAAAAATTGAAATTAAAAAAAAATCAACCAATGGGGAACAAATTTAAAATAATTAGAAAAAATAAAAAAATAAAATAAAGAAGAAAATAAAAAAAATTCCAACCAAGAAGAGAGTATCATATGACCCCCTCACCCTTATTCTCAAAACACAATAAGAGATTTTATCTCTTGCTTTAATAAATAGAATATATATATATATATATATATATATAATAATCACATTTCTATTTCTATTTCTATCTTGGGTTTCTCTTTCTTTTTTTTTTCTTTTTCCAAACTTTACTACTACTATTTTTTTTAATACAACCACATATATTCGTATCCGTTTAACTGTTTACAATTAATCATATTCGAGTTGCATCGGATCCTAAATTGGAGAAAACTCCTCCAAACCTGTTTTCTCCATTCACAATACTCGAATCCGATACCTTACTTAAGGGGCTTTGTGCTCCTTTCATTCAAACATATTTTATCCATTCACAAAACTCAAACTCGATACCTTATTTAAAGAACATTAAGCTCCTTACATTCAACCCAATATGTGTTGGTAACTTTACTACTACTATATTAAGAAAGAAAAAGGGAAAAAAAAATAATGTCATATGAAATAACCTTAATTTGAAGCACTTGTTTTTTCCCCTTTAATAAAAGGGAAAGTTACATAATGACTTACTGTTATATATCATCAGCATCGGGAAATGAAGTATAGTGTGAATCTCTTACCCATAAAAAAAAATGTTTCCATAATGCATCAAAAACATAATCCAAGGCCTTATGTTATGTTTGGGAGAGCTGTAAGATCGGCTACAGTGCAATTAAAATATTACTGTACATATGAAATTAAAATTGTAACGGTCAGAATAAGACTAGTGATAAAAAAATATATGTTTGATAAAATAATAATGGCCGAATGTAAAATAATTATTAGGGGGCGTTTGGTTCGGGTAATCTGAGATAACCTTGGTTATGTGATTAGCTCCATCGAAGATAACCTATACATATGACCTGAAAGATTACCAAATTGTGTTTGGTTTAACATTTGTCAATGTTAGATTAATCTGTTTGGTTGGAGGTTATGTTTTTTATCAAAATTGATATTTTACTATAATGTCCTCACTTAAAGACTTGTAGTTTATTTCTTTTTTATATTATGTATCCTATATTTTTCAAGTCTTTTTATTTCAACAATTATATATGACTAACAAAACAAGTTTATCTTCATTGAATTTAACAAAATAATATTTATTTGTTTCATTAAATTAAATTATGCCTAGTTTACATAAGGAAAAAAAATATATGTTTCATACTTGAGTCTTGTGAAAAAATTAATTGGGTAAGTCATATGCACAAATTATATAATGAATAATATTTTAATGATTATATGAGTTAAATTTAATTATATTTATTTATGACAACAAAATTATGTTTATAATTTAATTGAACTAACGTATATTTAAATAGTTTAATAATTATATAAGTTAAGTTTAATAATATGCTTCTTAAAAAAATACTTAAAAAGAATGTTGTAATTCACCAATTACATTGGGTTATTGTGGTCCAAAAGAATAAAATAGTGAGGGCAAATTAGGAAAAAATTTAAGATAACTTGATTATCTCAGAATACCTAAGAACTTGGAGGTTATCAGATAACCTAATTTTGAGGTTATATCAGATAACCTGATAACCTTGGTTATCTCATTACCTCAAACCAAATAAAAGCATATAAGATAACTAAGGCCAGATAACTGGGGTTATCACCAAACGGCCCTTATAGGTACAATTAAGGAAAGAATATAAACAAAAGATGAAAAACAAGGGGTAATACAAAAAAAAAAAAAAAAAGGTAAGCCCGCTTAGCAAAATGCTCCGATCTAAAACCTCTGGGATGAAAGATCAATTGGCCACATAGCCCAATTGGTCTCCCATTGATAAGGTGTTTGCGAGGGCTTTTGGGTGGTTGGAGCAAAAAGTGCTCCAACTAGGCCGAAACGCCCCTCCCAAACATAACTTTAGTTAAAAAAAATGGAAAAACAACAACTTAACAAATCACTAACTTTCATTTCCAGGTTTCTATCCAAATATAATCTATAATATATATATATATATATATATATATAAAAGTATGAATATTATAAAAGTTTTGAATGGTCTAAAATATCATTTTCTTTCTGTATATTTCAGAAATACTATTGATGACATTATTGAATTAAATTAAAACTCTTTATTTATCTTTTACTATATATTTTTTTATATATTTATGAAATGATCATGATAGTAATTAACAGTTTTATTTTCATCATAATTAACCTATTACTATATTATATTGAAAAAATACTTTAATTATCATCCAAGTTCATATAGTTTATTTTATAGTTTAATTATCGTCCATTTTAATATAGTTTTTTTTTTAAAAAATTTTATTATTTTTATTATTATTTATAATGCATTATATCACATGAAAATTATACGTGACAGAGTGACTAATATATATAAAAGTATAAGTTATGTAAAATATTAATTCCTATTAAATATCTACTAGGTTAAATCCCTTGCTTCGGTTTGGGATCACTGCATTTCAAAATCAATAATAACATATAAGAAAAATTAACATTAACAACATTTAAAAAGTTTTTTGAAGTAACGTAAGTTAGTGAAAAGAATTCAACAATTCAATTGAATAAAGAATACTAATAACCAAAAAAGTTAAAAGGATATTAAAATATAGAATATATATATATATAAAACTTAGAGAGTAAAACTTAATGGCTCCATTATCTCTAATAAAAAGAAGCACAACTTCGAAGCAATTTAATAAACCTATAAATTGTATGTATAAAATTTAACAGGAAAATAAAGAATCCATAAAAACAAAAAAAAGAATCATTATTCACTCGTTTCCTTTGCCCACTCTACTATTCCTAATAAAGAAAAAAAAAGTTAATAAATCAACCAATTTATTTAATTTTATTTAAGTATTATTTATAGAGTTATTTCATTTTCTCTTTTCGTTTAGGATTTTTTTATCAATTTATTAAACGAGTCAATGAGTCAATGTTTCGGCAAAAAAAAAAAGATTTAATAGTTATGATATTGATAATTATATAGTAAAAATTATATGATAAATTTTCATATAACCTGCAGCAATAACGCGAGACTTATTGTCTAGTAATAATAATTTCATAAAAATTGTAAAATAAAAAATATACACATAAAATTAGACTAATTAATCGACTGTAAATTCAAATGTTTGACCATTAATTGCATCAAATAAATATATTAAGAAAATTGCAAATTGTTCTTGTATACTAGTAAGTGGTAAGGAACAAGGACTTGGCACTGAGCGGCCTCTGCCGCTGGCCTAATGGCTAATGGGATGATAGACGATCACGATACAACCAACCAAACGATGTCGTTTGCGACTTCAACCAATGAACGGTAGCCGCGTCTTAAAAGGTGGGGCCGGATTCGGTCATGAGCTTGGGCATTTTCATCTAAAATAGTTGTGTTCCGGTGCAAAGGAAGCACGCCAGTCTCTTCTCATTGTCGTTGCCATTGGCCTTTCTAGCTTTCGACTGTGCTCTGTTTATAATCTATGGATCCATTTCCCATATGATGTTCTTTTTCTCTCATCTGGTTTTTCTATCCAAATTTAAATTCCCGTTTGGTGCTGGCTGGATAAGCAATTGAAACAATGGCGGCTCGAAACCAGATTCCTAACAATACTGATCTATTCGATGCTTATTTTAGGAAAGCAGATTTGGACGGTGACGGCCAGATCAGTGGAGCCGAGGCTGTTGCCTTTTCTCAAGGTTCCAATTTGCCCAAGCACGTTCTCGCTCAGGTCATTTCCCTTTTCTCTTCCTCGTATTTCTCCAATATATCACAAATTACCTTTCTTCTATTCGGGTCTTAAGAGGCTTGGATCAGATTCGGGTCTTTCTTTCCCCCATTTTATACTGCTCCTCTTTAATTAGGTTAGGTGCTATTAATTATTCAAATTTTGGAGCTCTACTTCAGATTGGGCATTGATCATTTGATTAACTGCTCAGTTGGATGTCTTTGGAAAAAATTTTTTCTAAGAAAATAATTCCCATCCAGTTGGTCTTCGTCTGTTGCTTCTACATCTTGGCCAATAACTGGTGTTTGAGACAAAAGGAAAACGAAGCACACAGAATTGACATATGGATCATACTAAGCTTAACAATTCAATCTCATATGTATTCTTAGCCCTTAGTGAATTTTTCATTAGCACATTGGGAATTAATGTGTATTCTTCTTCCCATTGAGTATAAAATTAAAATATTTTCCAGATGGTGCAAGAGAAACTGATATTTCATAAATAGTCCAACTCCCTGTAAAAGCTTCTTTATTTGTGGTTATATTGTGGATGATTGCACAACCAACATGCTTTTTATCTTTGTTCTTCAACTTAAAGCATCATTTAGGTTCACATCTCATACTAAAATCCTTAAATGCCATTCAGCAGTGTAAAGCTTTGAAAAGACTGGTACACTAATACGAGAATATTTAAATGCCGTTCAGTAGATTGTTTCATATCACCTTTTCATTTTTTCAGAGGATTCTTCTTTGTTTAGTTTGACAGCTCTTTAGTGTGTGATATATCGTATTTGTTGCATTCAGTTGACTTTTGTTTATGCTTCTGTTTCATGCAGGTCTGGATGCATGCTGACCAGAAGGGACTAGGTTATCTTGGTAGACAGGAATTTTATAATTTCCTTAAACTTATTACTGTGGCACAGAGTAAGCGAGAATTGACACCAGATATTGTAAAAGCTGCACTGTATGGCCCTGCTTCAGCTAAGATTCCTGCTCCCCAGATAAACCTTGCAGCTACACCTACACCACAGTCCAAGATAGCAGCACCTATGCCACAGTCCAGTGGCACCCCATCAATATCATCACAAAGTTTTAGTCTCAGAGGGACACCTGGAGTTGGCAATGTGGGTGTAAATCAGCAGCATCTCCAATCACTGCAAAACCAGGTTATGAGGCCACCCCAAGCCATGCCTTCCAGCACTTCATCACCAGCCCAGCTAGTTCTTACAGCACAAGGGATGCCAAGGGGAGGTAACATGGTGGCTCCTCGTCTTCCAACTTCAAATTCCTCTACTAATTGGCAAAGTGGAAGCTCGGGTAGCCTCACAGCAGGTATTAATGACCAAGTTCATAGCCATGCTATTAGTCCTCCTACAAGCCAAGATGGATTTGGGCTGACATCACCAGGTTTGACACCTTCCATGCAACCAAGACCTCAAGCAACCCCTGGGAAGATGTCTTCTACTGCTCCAAAACCGCAGGATTCATCCATTCCATCCAGCCAATTAGCAGCAAAGGATCCCAAAGCATTAGTGGTTTCAGGAAATGGGTTTGCTTCTGACACCCTTTTCGGAGGCGCCTTCTCTGCAACTCCATCGCAATCAAAGCAAACCTCTTTGGCAACTACATCATCTGTAACTAGCTCAACTGTCTCAACAGCCTCAATTCCAGCTTCTGGGCCTTATCCTTCTGTAAAGCCAAGTACAGCTGAGTCTTTTCCGAGCACGCTTTCTCAACAACCTGTGGGTGGTCAATATCAGGGAGGTCATCTAACAGGGAAACAGAACCAGCAGGTTACAGTTCAAAGCCATACCGCTTCTGGCTCAACTGGGGTTCCCACTGGGGCTGGGAACTTCGCTTCTAGTCATTCAACTCAGTCTGAGCCTCCATGGCCCAAGATGACTCAGTCTGATGTACAGAGGTATACGAAAGTATTTGTACAAGTTGACACTGACAGAGATGGAAAAATTACTGGTGAAGAGGCCCGCAATCTGTTCTTAAGTTGGAGCCTCCCAAGAGGTAGGCTATGGGTGATTTTCTACCTTTGGCTTATCTACTACTAGCTTGTCTTGTTCTTTAGACCTACAATAGTGGAATGGATCATGTGATATCTGCATGGATATAACTGGTTAATCACTAAGCTTGAACTTTTTTTTTTCAGTTAATCTTTGAACTGCTATTCATCACCTTATAAGCTACTTGTACTTCTAAAGATGAGATTTTATTTTATTATTTTAAGTGATTAATAACTCTTTTCAAAGTGCTACCTCTATTTTTGGGTACTTGTTTTCTCTTTATTAGAGTGAACATCTCTTTGTGAAATTTTGAAGCACATATCTAGGATCTTGGGAAATTTAAGGCCGGTATTAACTGAAAAATTCATTTGAAGCCATATAGGAACATGGTAAAAAGTGTGGGAAAAACCAAGATAGTCTGATCAAGGGAAATGAGAGTTTACGCTATGGGAATAGGGCCAAGCCAGTAGGTCAGAATGAAGCAAAGTTTATGCCATTTTTCTTACCTTAACTGTTGTTTCTTTTTAAAATTGTCAAGATATAGATTAAAAAATTATTTAAATTTACCTTGCATAGGTTCCCAACACATGATAGAGCAGGTAGGCAGTTGTGAATGATTAAAACTACTACTGATGGATGAAATATTACTTCATACCTTTATAGTTTGTACTTTATTGCAATTAATTTTTAAAACACCCTGAATTGAAAATTTAAGGTTTCATATCCGGTAGTATTTTATGGGTTTTCTTGTTCTTTTCTGTCTCATTGTTTCTTTTTTGTTATAATTTGTCCCCTCCTCATTCTAAAGATAATCTAATCTCTTTGGTTGACAGCAATGAGTTTTGATTGTTAGGCTGTTATGGACTTAAGTGTTAATAGATCATTACAATGTTAATTTTCTAGGATTTAATTTTTCTTTATCCATTAGGTTACTCATTATAGAAATTATTTAATAAAATATTTCCAATGAAAGTGTGTTGAATATGTTAGTTAGTTGAAGCTGACTTGGTTCTTTAGTTCTGTATCATTTAAATTATTTTAAATTCTTTTCTTTCTTTCTTTCTCTTTTAATCATTTTAGTTCATCAATCTTTTTTCTTTCTTCTTCACTTTACATTTTCCCTTTTAACATATATCAGGTGTGAACTTGTTATGAAATTCTATAACTCTTTTATATTGATAAACATGTTTATATTTCTTTTAGAAGGCAATTATCGTGCGACCTTAATTTTAATATTTTTGGTGCTTCAGTGGTCTTAAAGCAGGTGTGGGACCTATCTGATCAGGATAATGACAGCATGCTTTCTTTGAAAGAGTTCTGTACTGCTCTTTATATGATGGAGCGCTATAGGGAAGGCCGCCCTCTTCCTTCAGTGCTCCCAAGTACTATCATATCTGATGAAAATCTAATATCCACCTCAGGTCATCGTGCAGCGCCATATGGTAATGCAGCTTGGGGGCCTGCTCATTATATTGTTTCCCTATTGTGTCATATTATGCAGCACTTTTGTCTTCCATGCTTTTCTCCATGGATCATCTCCTTTTAACAAAATATCTCAAACAGGTTTTCAGCAACCACAAGTTCTTACTGCTTCACGGCCACCTTTACCTTCTGCCAAGGGAAGACCACCAAGGCCAGTCTCCATGTCTCAACCTGATGCGCAGGTGCAGCCCATTCAGCAAAAGTCGAAGGTTACTGTGTTGGAAAAGAACCTTGTAGATCAACTTAGCCAAGAGGAACAAGATTCTCTTAACACAAAATTCAGAGAGGCGACAGAAGCAAATAAAAAGGTACTTCCTCTCAATCTTTGCCTTTTGCTCCTGCCCCTTCCTCCTCAAATAAAAAAACCAACAACCTTCCCTATTTCTTATTTGTTTTCTACTAAATACATAGATTTTAATTGCTATGATAATTGTTTTATATTTATTCTTCTTTTTCTCCATCAATGTTGTAGATGACAACATTTTGTGTTTGGGGGCATCATAAATGGTTGGATAGTGCGTCTTCAATTTAATTGTTCTTGAGATAGTTGTAACTGAGTATATGTAACTATGTATGTGCAATTGCTTTTGAGATGTTACATAATATAAGCTATAGCAATTTATTTTCTTCCGAGGCTCTATTTTCTCTGAAATGCCTCGCATGTCTTCCCTGGAAATTGTTTGACACGCCCTCGCTTTCTGAAGGTTGAAGATCTGGAAAGGGAAATACAAGATTCAAAAGCAAAGACAGAATTCTTTCGTGCCAAGATGCAGGAACTTGTGAGTATACTTCTTTTGTTATTATGATAGAACTGAAAGCAATCTAGTATGTACTTGTTAAAGACCTATAAATGCCTTTGAGGAATTATCTGAGTATGTACTTGTTAAAATCCTTATGTTCACTTTTGGTGAGTCTCAGATGTTTGATCTCCAAAACTGTTAAATTCTTTTGCCTTCTCATTTTCATTTATTGTCACTTGGCAATAGATCTTATACAAAAGTAGATGTGACAGCCGACTTAATGAGATCACTGAAAGAGTGTCTGCTGACAAACGAGAGGTAACCTTTTTTCTTTTGGGGGGTGGGTGGATGGGGTTTCCACAATCCGATTCTATTTTCTATATGAGTCTCTGTTGTTCGGGAGCTGAATCATTCCATGTTTCAGGTTGAAGCATTGGCAAGAAAGTATGAAGAAAAATACAGGCAGACTGGGGATGTAGCCTCTAGATTAACCATTGAGGAGTCCACATTTCGTGATATTCAGGTACTGAGGAATTTCCTATATTTTGAGTGATACCCAATGAGTGATTTGGCTTCCTAGGCATGGATGAATTTCCTTGCTGCTGAAACTTTTATGCACTTCAGTTTCATTAGAAGCTTTTGTGAGATTGAATTGATTCACTTGCAGGAGAGAAAGATGGAATTGTATCAGGCAATTGTCAGAATAGAACAAGGAGAGAGTAAGGACGGTTCTCTCCAGGTATAATCGGATCATAATTAATTAGATTGCTAATGGAGACAATGAAACTTGTCTTTAAGAGCATTATTTCTGTTGGCCTGTGCAGGATCGTGCTAGTCAAATACAATCAGGTCTTGAGGAATTAATGAAATCTGTTAATGAACGTTGTAAGCAATATGGATTACGTGCTAAACCAACTTCACTGGTTGAGCTTCCATTTGGTACAATATCCACCTAATAACTTTTTGTTAAGCATATTTGTTGTCTGTCAGTATGGTCATATTTGCTTGATCAATTTACTTCTTTCTGGCTATTCTATAATCTTTCCTGCCAAGAGAGTTTCTATTCTGAAATAACTTCTGCAAAAGCTATTTTAACTATTTTATGTTTAAGCTACTGCTCTTAATCTCCTCTGGGAATTGCTATGTACGAATGGTCATGTCATACTTTTTTTATTGCCTTCTCACATCAATCTGCATTGAGCTGAAAATGCTTGGATGGTTCTCTAGTCTCTCTTTCTCTCTCTCTCTCTTTTTCCCTAATCTGTCTAGTTTACACACACACACACACACACACACACACACACACCCACATAAATGTGTCCCTCATATGTTTATCACCTTATTGTCAACTTTTCTAAGGCTGGCAACCTGGAATCCAAGAAGGCGCAGCTGATTGGGATGAAGGTTGGGACAAGTTTGAAGGCGAAGAAGGTATGTGCCTGTTGGTATTTGTATCTTTACTTGTCCATCCTAAAATGTTTGTTGGATCACATTTAATGATGGACTTTGCATGTCCTTAACATAATGTTACTCACAAGTCAGAATGCATAGGATTAGATATGGTGCTTTCTTCACAATGAAGAGTAATACTATTCTGATGGACCATAACCTTTTCCTTTTGTGACAAATTGATGATACATAATGCTCCTTGCAGGGTTCACATTTGTAAAAGCGTTCACTCTTGATGTGCAAAATGTCATAGCGCCTCCGAAACCAAAATCTTCATCAGCTCAGAAAGAAATAGCTTCGGCAACTTCTTCTGATGCTAACAGCAATAAGGTTCCCAGTACAGGTGAACAGATCCCTGAAAAAGACTTGGCAAATGACCGAGGGGAGGATGGAGTAGCAAAAAGTCGTTCTGAAAGTCCAGGTGTAAGAAGTACAACTGATGAGCAATCTCAAGAATTCCAGGATTCCCATGTCACAAAGAGTACTGCTGCTGATGGTTCTCCCCATGCTCAGAAGACAAGTGATCCTTATGAATCTCCCCATGCGAAGAAAACTAGTGATGCTGACAGATCACCTGTTGCTAGAGAATCAAGGTGTGTTTTTACTTTGCAGTTTCATGTAGTTCTTTAAACTACTCTTCCCCGTTTGTTTTCTGCAAGCAGTTTTTCCTTGTGTGCATGTGCATGCATGTGTGTGTGTGTTTTTTTTTTGTTTTTTGTTTTGTTCTTTTTTTTTTGTCTTTGATGTTTAGGTTAAGGTGCCTTCACTAGTTGATGATTTGCTTGTGCAGTGATCATGGTGGTGCCGAATCTATATTTTCTGAAGAAAAAAGTTTTGATGAACCTAGCTGGGGCAAATTTGATATTCATGATACAGATTCAATTTGGGCCTTTGACAGTGAAAGTGGCAAGGTATGTGAGTTATTTACATAACACATTTTCAGATTAGATTCCAGATGGTTTTCTTTCTTTAGTCAAATCAAGAGATGGAAACCTATTATCTCTATTGGAAACTTGGGGCTTTCTTAGTTGCCTTTTTGTTCCAGTTCCTACTTTCCAAGAAAAATAATTATGTTTCACTTATGTTTGACAATTTTTTGGTTGATCTTTTGGCCAAGATTGGGTACTATCCAGCAATTTTTAGTTTAATATCTGAAAGGACCATTTAGTGTCAAATTATTTTATCAAAGGAAACTTTATATTGTTTTTATCTCTTCCTCGAATGTCAAAAGTTTTATTCTGTCATGCATTTTGATGTTCTTTCAGAGCAAAGTTCAATCTTTTTCCAATGAATGTTGGTTTGTTTCTTTGAAAAAAATTGTTAGAATTGTATAGAGAATCACAGGTTGGTCTCACAAGCACTTTTCATGCAGGAGATGGATCATGAGAGGCATGATGAGAGTTCTCTGTTTGGTCTTGGTGACTTCAATATAAAGCCCATAAGGACTCAGTCGGCCCATTCAGATAACATTTTCCCAGGGAAAGGTCCATTTGCTTTTGCAGATTCTATCCCAAGTACTCCTGCCTACATGGATAACATGTTCCATGCGCATGGGAAGAGCTCAACTCTTTTTGCGGATTCTGTTCCAAGCACACCTGCTTACGCAGATAGCATGTTCAAGGGGAAGAGCTCGTCTGTTTTTGCAGATTCTGTTCCAAGCACTCCTGCCTATGTAGATAACACGTTTAAGGGGAAGGGTTCATCCATATTTGCAGATTCTGTCCCTAGCACTCCTGCCTATGCAGATAACATGGGGAAAAGCTCATCTATTTTTGGTGATTCTGTTCCAAGCACCCCCGTGTATAATTATGGGAGCTCCCAGCAGAGGTTTAGTGAAGCATCGGAAGATCACTCATTTGACAGCTTTTCTAGGTTTGATTCGTTCAACATGCAAGACAGTGGATTCTTTCAATCCCAATCTCTCAATAGGTTTGATTCTGTTCGCAGCTCAAGAGATTCTGATCAGGGTTATGGGTTCCCCCCATTGAGGTTTGATTCTTTTA
Source organism: Microcos paniculata (assembly GCA_030664755.1). Lineage (NCBI taxonomy): Eukaryota > Viridiplantae > Streptophyta > Magnoliopsida > Malvales > Malvaceae > Microcos > Microcos paniculata. Next base: position 35,398,419 of record CP131463.1, read on the forward strand.
ATGCACATGATGGTCATGAAGGTGGGGCGTTCCAATCTCCACGACATTCCTTTGCCAGGTTTGATTCCATTCGAAGCACCACAGGGTTTGATCAGAGTCATGAGTTCCCACCATTTGATGATATTGATCCATTTGGGTCAACTGGGCCATTTAGGACATCATTGGAGGGTCAGACCCCGAGGAGAGACTCTGACAATTGGAGTGCTTTTTAGTCTAAGTTAAAGAAAGAAGAAGAAGAAGAAAGTTTTAAGTGGAATTAAACCGGCTGTTTTCCTTTTCATCTTAAGCCTTCTAGGTCAAGATTTTCCTCTAGTGTGTGGCGGCATGATTCATTCATTAGTATATAGTAAGTGATATAAGGAGTGATTATTGTGTCTGTATTTTTGGCCCGTGTGATTTTGCGAATGTCTTTTCTTTCGCTTTCTGTAACTTTAACACCGTAGTTCATTTTTTCCCCTTTTGACCTTCTTGTTTTGTACTTTGTTTATTATATCATTTTTTTTTCTTTGTAATACCATTTTTTGGACCGTCTGGAGTCTGGACTCTCTACGCACGTAAAATTCTTGTTTCCAAAATAGCTAGTGAGAATCATTGTACTTGAAGTGGATCCTAAAGTTTATATAAACTCGTTTCTGATGATAAATTGTTAAAGTTGGTTATGCAGTGGATGATTTTTCTGCCCATTCGTACAGATGATAACTTGAATTGATCTTCTCTATATTTATATTTATGGTATCCTTGTGTTTTGGGATTGCTTTGAATGTATCCCTTGTGGTAATAGCTGTAGATGTAGATGCAGATGCATCAGGATAATTCCAATTCACCAGGATGATTAGACAGCCAAAGAATTACTACTCCTATTTCTCTTTCCGTGTCAATTGGCTGAATGAAACCTATGCTCATTTATGAAGACGATAACTAATTAACACCCTAATCTAAATCTAATGGACCAAACTTCAAAGCCCATGCAACCTGAGCGGGATGGTGGTGGTTTTGGCTATTAGAAATTTAGAACCAGTGGTCATTTTTGCAAAAGAAATGTCCCAAGAAATAAACAAATTATCTCCAACGCATTCCAATTCCAATACTAAATACTACTACTAGTTATTAATTAAGTGTAATAATACTAATAGATACAATCAACAATGAACAATCCCAAGCCTTTTCTCTTCCTCGGTATGAAAAGAATTCAAAAGTGATAATCCAAGGGAAGGGATAGTGGATTCTTGTTAATAATAATAACACTAATATGAATAATATGATGGATTGGGCGAAAACAAAATCAGGAGGCCATGGCCGCAAAAATCTCCGTGAGAGAAGACCAAGTTCCGGAGACTGCCGTTATGACACCTAGAACCACAATAACCGCATCCAAAATGAACCCATTCCAGCTTAACTCCTCCTTGAATACCATCAAATGAAAGGATGCCGGCAACACAAATCCCAGAGTACAGCACACACTACTGCCCACAAGAGACAAGAAATCTGCAAAATTTGGAATCATCAGAGCCACCAGGCTCACTCCAAGAACCACTACCCACCTTAGCCACAAGCAGTACCTAGATTCACACAATCGCCTTTCCACCACCTCATAAACCGGGTTCATCATCAATGGGAACGTGAAAAACAGGTTGATACACAGACCCAGCTGCACCAGAGTGCTTACTATCCCTGCTCCCAGGTTAGCAGTGATTATATCTTTGGTTTCTTCACCAAAAGCAAAGTATCCCAGAATTCCGAATGCTCCATACAGGAAAGAGATGAATGCCATGCAAAAGGCCAATACTTTCCCAAACTTGTCTTTGTATTTGGCCTCTAATTCCAGTGGCAATATCATTCCCACTCCTTCAAAAGAATATACAGCCACACCCAGGCCATAAAAGAAAACTGAGATACCACCAAAGGCCTTCAAAGCCGGCCTATTCTCCAGGAAAAACGACACATTCTCAACCATCACCAACCCGACGGCTCCAAGATCTACCACATCAGCAAAGATGCTCAAAGGAGCCAAATGGGTCAACGTCGCAATGGAGTTCAACCCTAACTGGAATGGGAAACAAGCCCACAGATATAGAGTCTTTGGACTGAGTCCTAGAATATTGGCATGATTATTATTGAAAACATGGGCTAAGGTATTGGCAATAAAAATGAGATAGCTAACACAGAAGCCACCTTGGGCAAGCACTATCATGACATCAACAGCTAAGCGACCGAGAGGACCACAAACCACGAAGCCAAGATCACCAAAGGAGTTGATCTTGGAGAAACCATTGAGAGACTCCAGCTTGCGGCGGGTGAAAACCAAAAGCATCATGCAATAATAGGTTAGGAGGGCAACAGAGAAGAGCATAAGGGAGCCCATGAGCCAGCCCGTTTTCTTGAACGTGTAAGGAAGGCCGAGGACGCCTGCTCCCACTATAGCTATGAAGATGTTGGCAAAGGTCCGTGACTGGGAGGAGAGCTGGTGTGGACGGCTCAACAGTGGGGTGTCTTCTCTTGGGAAGGGTGGCACCTGCAGCACCTGCGAGGATGAGCTTGCTTCCTTATCAAACCCCATTATATAAACGACCCGCTGGTCTTAGATGTCCTATAGCTATATATATCTAGATATATGGAGATTTCTCTTTTGAGGAAAAATTCCAGTACAAGAGAACGGATGTTGAGAGTTGTTATGGAGGCGCTGCTTGTGCTTCTCAGATTGATGAGTCATGAGAGGCTTGCTGATTTCTTCTAAGAAGAAGGGGGGCACGACGGGGCAGGGGGTGTTGTTTACTGATTACCAACTTGCTTCTTAGATAGAGACTGCGGCCTGTCGGTACTAATAGACTACACGATTGTAATTTTCAAATTGCTGGCTTAGCCTACAAGTTGCTGGATGTTTGAGAGCTCCATCATCGTATATCTTGAGCTTTATTGGCAACAAGTAGTTGTAGGAATTTAAAAGGGAAGGAAGAAAAAGGCTTAGAGGAATTTGTACACAGAGTATCATATTGAACAGAACATATATTAGATTGTAGCAGCTGTTTCCTGTTTATTTAAATTAACTGAGAAAAGCAAGCCAACTATCCAAAAAGCAAAATTATCTAGCACGGGGAATGGATGGGGATGGAGGGTAGGAATTCTTCCCCTGACCCCGCCCTCTTCTGTCGTTTCTGGAGTGAGAGGGGCCCGGGGATTGTTTTGTGTGACTGTGTTGGTCCACTCACAGTAACTAGAAACGTGGATAAGCCAAGCCACCTATCTTGAATACTGAAGGCTGAAGTCGAGTTGCAACAAGTAGTTGAAAATTGAAGGTTTTTTTTTTCGCCAATAAAGTTGAAACTCGAAAATATGTTGACAACTTAGGCACGGAGGTTCTGAATCTGGGGTGCTTTTGTTTTGCACGGATGATATCATCGGGACCGGACACGGCCTATCCTCTTCTGCGGCATGCGGACCCATTTAAGTAAGAAGTCCTGAGTGTGCAAATATCAAATTCATAATTTATTGCCCATAACGACTACATCTACATCATCTATTCTGAGCGTCTGCCGAGTGCCGACCACCACCACCCTTGTCCTTTATCTATATAATATTATATATATATATATACACACACACACACTAATATAATCTCTTCTTCTTCGTCAGCGTTGTTGTCCGCTAGTTGTTTTTCTGTGTTTTGAGTGTCGTGTGATAAAGATAAGATAAGATTCACAATAAAGTATACTAGTAATTAATCTCTCTAAATATTTTGCTTCCTAAGCTACTGTCTAGTTGTTTATTCTTTCTCTTTTCTGTTTGATTATGCGTGTCCTGTGTCAGATCATAATATATATACGCACACATACTTACATGGTCTGACCAAAAAAACACATACTTACATGGACTAGCTCTAGCTAGGTCATCAATGGGCTAAGAATAATGAACACAGAATACTCTTTCCATCGGCCCTGAACATTTCCGTTGTAGATGTAGAACTACACACGTTTGATTAGGGGTTATGTATCATAATACCGATAATATATCCTTTAAAATGTAAGATTTTAGTGTTTGGTTTAAAGTTATTACATAATAATTGAGGTAATGTCACATTCCTTATACATCAACTTTTGGATGAGATACCCAAAAATCTCATATCTATTATCTACTTAGATATTCTAGATACCCAGATAATCTTAATAATTTTACCACTTTTGTCCCCTCTCCTTGCTCCTCTAGAAGAACACATTGACTTGAAAATACAGCAACATAATGAAGCCGGGCTTTTAAGAGCAGGTGCCCAGCCTCTTCAGATGATGGTGATGATGAGGCAATCAAGTAGATGGCTTTTCACAGCTTGAGGGGTGTTCCAACATTTTCTACTACTTTTGTTATGCGCTAATTAATTCTATATAAGTTTTGAATTTTAATTTGAACAAAATTAGTTGGGAAGAATATTCAAAGTTCTCCAGAAAAAATTATTTATATTAGCCTTCTTTTTAGAGAATTTATATTAACTTATTGTTATTTAAGTTTTGGTTAATTCAATTAATTAAAGTATATTTTTTTTGTAAGGAAGCACATTTTATATAATTTTTTTAAAATATTAATTATATAATATTTTGTTAAGTTTATTACTTAAATAATTTTTATTTTAGTCATGTTTAATTATTAAATTGAACAAACTTGCAACAATTGTACTAGACATTTAAACAAGTAAGGTTAAGTGTTGAATTGAGGGTATTATTGTAAACTATCATTTTTAACAGAAAATATACCTTCCAATCAAACAGGTTAATCTTCTATTTCGAAAATTTCAATCAAATAGAAATTGTACACATTCCAAGAATATGTATTAGGTTATGTTATAACCTGATAATCACGTAACTATAATAATTTAAGATACCTTAAATCAAAGTTCTAATAGTCAAATAACATTCCACGTCTTGAATAAAAATTGACTCGGGACTTGGTAGAATGACTTTTATATTGAAGAAAAAAGAGCGTCACCCTCCCCTCGTTTTCTCCTTTCCTTTTCATCCACCCATTCTATTCTACTTCAGTACTTCTACTCTTACCATCTGTAAGCATACACAGTTTGGCCCCTCTCATCAATGTGAGTATGCGACCAATCAATAGTACACCGATGACAAAAGTATCCCAAACTCAAACATCATGCCAAATAAGTTCAGTTCAGTCACTCTTCATGGCCTATATATATGTTTCCTGTCTGTCTCAGTTATCCAATCTAATAGGTTATTTACATGCAACGTTTTCTTGCTACTCAACCATTCTCTTTCTTGGCTAAGACACACAAGGACTGAATTCCATATCATGTCATCAGGTATAATACTCTTTTGTAACATTTGGAGCAAAAGCATTATAGCCTTTTGAATGTCTCCGTTCCTACAAAATGCATTGATCAACAAACTGTAGCTTCCTCGATCAGGTATGCAACCTCTTCCAACCATGTCCTCCATTAAGTTTAGAGCACTACCCACTTTACCTTGAGCGCAGAACCCACCAATTACAGCATTAACTGTTGATGCTATTGGAAAATAACCACAGCCAACCATTTTATTCATCAACTCAACTGCTTCTCGCACACACCCTTTTAGGCAAAATCCACGAATTAAGTGATCATAGACAAGAACACTCGGAATCCCCCTTTCCCCAGCCATCTGGTCATAAACTGTCTTTGCATCCTCAAGCCTGCCCTCGCAAAACCCCAATATTGTCAAGCTTCTATCCACAGCCCTAGGAAATAAATTTTGCATCTTGTGAAGGAACTCCAATGCTTCCTCCAAGCGGTTCTCCTTGTACAAACCATACAACACACAATTATAAGGACTAATATGCCCCCATGAACCGCCCTTAGTCTCCTCCATTAGCTCTAAAATCTTAAAGCCATCTTCTGTCCTACCCCCTGAACACAGTCCTTTAATCAATGTATTGTAAGTAACAAAGTTCCAACTGACCCCATCTGTCTTCATTTCATTGAACATGTCCAGAGCTGAATCTAACATGCCAGACTCACAGAAACCGGAGATCAGGATGTTGTATGTGTCAGCATTTGGGAGACAGCCCTTATGCTCCATCTTCTTTAAAAGGCGTTGCCCAAGTTTCACCTTTGCCACTCGACAATAACCCCTTATCACAGTATTATGAGCTACCACATCGACTACACCTCCCTTGCTTTCCACTCTCTCTAAAATCTCAAGGGCTTCCGCCGCACGACCAACATTGCAGAGAACTTTCAGCAACTTAGTCAGGGTGATGACATCCGGTACAAACCCCATGGTCAAGCTCTTCTCCAACAACACGAGAGCTTGAACTAAATTTTCCTCTTTACAATAAGCAGATATCAAGACATTAAAGGTAACATCATTTGGGTCCTGCATTTCATTCATCAAACTTCTTGCTCTCCCAACTTTGCCATTCTTACATAGAGCATGAAGCAAAGTGTTATAAATCACAGCGTTTGGCTTTACTGGGCTGGACTTAATGAGTCGCAAAAGCTTAAAAGCATCGGCAATTCTATTAGTCAGGCAAAGACCTTTCATCAAAATCCCAAAAGTGTAATCATCACCAAGGACACCAGTCGACATCATCTTCTCCCTATAAAAGTGCCTAGCCAAATCAATATCTTCCTTAACAAGAACGTTGAGTATTGAGTTGAAAATCTTCAACGAAGGGGTATTGTTAAATTTAAAAGCCAAATCAAGAACCTTGATGACATCCCTGATCATCCGGGCTCGTCCTAGACCTCGAACAAGAGTGACAAGAATATCCTCATCTGGGGGCTTGCCTAATGCAGTGGGCATTTCGTCGAGCAGTTCCTTGACAGTTTGGAAACGGCGGAAAGCACAGAGCTTGCGGATCAGAGCACGGTAGGTGGAATGAGAGGGGGTGAAATTTGGGAGCTTTGAAGCCCATCGGAAGGTTTCCAGGGCTGCTTGAGCTGATTTTTGGTCTAGTATCAGATGGGTAATATGCTCATCACTTGGGGCACCGAAGGAGGATGAAGAAGATGAGGATAAGAATCTTGAATGAAATCGGGGCAGAGATTCTAGATGATTATGGGCTTCTGTCGTTGACAAAGCCCAAAGTCTCCAACTCCAAGGATGTGGGAGCTTGGGCATGGGAAATGGGAAATGGGAAATGGGAAATGATATATAGTCGCTCTAGCTCCGACTTAACGTGTGGGGGGAAAGGTCTCCTCTTTAGGTTGATGACCACGTCCTGACCTGCCCTGACCTGCTTCAGAAGGAATGTTCAAGTTATAAATAGCCCCCAATTTTCTTCCTTGAAGAACGAAGAGTTTAGCATTTAGATAATAGAACTTGAGCGTTTATATTTCTAGATGAGAGGGCAGCCTCAAATCGAGAGTAGAGGTTGAACAAGATTTGCTATTCCAGGACGCAGCCAAGCCTGGTAGCTAGTCCAATTTAGTATCATCTGACAATACCAAAGTCATTGCGTTGGCAGAAGATGTAGTCTTTCATTCAGCCATCTGAGTGAAAGGACAGTAGTACAATTACATTTGAATATTCTTTGATTTAATCAACTTGCATTGCATTTTTTATTATCGGGATAATCTGATGACAAAATACAAGTACGCAAAGGTTTCCAATAAAACCATACGAAAGTATGCAAACTGCAAAGAGAAGGGAAGCAATGCATTGGATTAGAATAACATTTCAAGGTTGCAGAAAGAATTCATCCACGAAAGGCACATGTGATGTGAAACAACTAGCCATACAGACAATGTCTCGAACAGCAAAGACACAGAACGAGGTGACGAGGAGCTTGCAAATGACCGGATTACATTCAGACTACAGGTGAAGGGAAAAATCTAATCTAAGTCCTTGACCACCTTAATCCCCATAGTATTAGCAGTGCCAATGATGGACTTGCAAATACTCTCAAGGGACATGTACTGACAATAAGGATCCGACTGCTTAATCTTGGCAATCTCGTAAATATGTCGGACGGACAACGTGGTGGCGATTACGTGACCAGGGCGACTGCTTCCGGACTCGATGCCCGCTGCCTTCTTCAGGTACCAGGTGACGGAGGGAGACTTGACAGTGAACTCGAAGGTGTTGTCTTTGAAGGCGGTTATGGTGACGGCCATGGGGGTATCGGGCTTGTACTTTTGGGTTCGGGCGTTGAAGTCCTTGCAGAAGGCCATCAGATTCAGCCGGTACTGCCCCAGGGCCGGGCCCACTGGGGGCGCGGGTCGTGCCCCTCCCGCCGGCACCGTCAGCCTTATCGTGGCTGCCACCGGCCGCCGTGTAAGGATCTCTTTCAGGGTTGACATGCCTCTCTCTCTCTTTTTGGCCGTGGGTTTTAGTATTTAACTCTAGGGGGCAAAAACTGAAAGAGCGTGGAGCGGCTTCTACTTTCTAGTTAATGAGCCCGTTGGGCTCGAGGATTTCAGGTTTGGGCCATGTTGGATGCGATGGGCCCATGAGTAATTAATTAGCTTCAATTTGTGAAAATCATAGTAGTATATTTTTGGATAAATGGTAGTGGTGGACCGGTGGTGCTAAGTTGCTAATGCTAATACTAATTTTATTCCTCCACAGGGAGCTGAAAGCAAAGCAGTTAAGAGTGTGAAAGGGTGAAAAATTTCAGTTGCCTCAATTATTTTAAGCTTCACTTTCTGTGGTGCTACACTTTCTTTACATGTCTAATAGTAATAGTAATAGTAAATTGTTACTACACAGAGAGAGAATTAAAAACACAAGATTCCTGCAAAGTCCCTCAAAGCTTGCTGAGACTCTTGAGCTTGCCCGCTGAAATACTGAAACCAATCGAGATGGCGAGAGGCCAAACTTGTGAGGTTGGTCATGTCGTGATATTAATTACTAACTAATAAAGACATCCTCAACTCTGTCTATAGATATCCACATTCCAAATCCCAAATTCCAAATTAAATTATAGGAATAGGAGGCCAGCCCCAGGAGGCAGCGAGGGAGTTATCGCCAATTGTATAAACTCCATATGTGTGTGTATACATACATATATATATATATATATATGTTGTTTGGTCATATCACATGTTGTTCAAAACGCCCTTGAGGAGATCCAGACCTTCCGCTGAAATACTCCTCCTCCTATATGATCTAGGTATTTCAATCCGTGGAGGTGGGTCTAGAGAGAAACATACGACAAGAACAGTTAAATTATCGCATGTGTTGCGTTGTAGTGCCTCCTTCACAAGTGCTCTTGAGCACCTTTCTGGGTCATTATGCTGCATCAGCTCCTTTCGCGCCATTGTAACTGCACACTGGCTACTCATCACATCCCAAAGCCCATCACACCCCATTATCAAATACTCATCTTCTTCGGTTAGCAATATCTCTTCCAACTCTGGCTCCGAGCTTAAGGGGCTTTTTGAGCCTTTAGAGCCCTTGATATGCCAGTCTCCTAGAGCACGTGCTACCGAAAGTTGGCCATTCAGGTATCCATCATATATGACACCTCCTAGTTTCTCAATTCTTAATCTTTCAGAGGTGCAATTGGGTTTGTGGTCTTTAGACAGCTCAATTGCTCTTCCTCGTTTACCCAATACAGCTCGAGAATCGCCAGCATTAGCAATGAGCATGGTCCTGACACAAACAACAATCACAGGTAAAATCGTTTCAGCTCAGGACAACAATAACAGCACAGGGATTCAGAGAACCAACAAAATTAAGGAACCATACTTAATACTTTGCCCTTTCGAAGCCGAATAGCATAATGCATGCATGAATATCTAGTGTTATATATATATATAAAGAGGGTAGGTTTTAGGCTTTTAGCATAAGTTTCTTACCTTCCCAAGATTAGAGCAGTTAAAGCAGTGGTGCCAGAGGAGCTATCGAGAGATTTAGCATCTGCAAATGCATGATCAGCCTTCACAAAAGCACTCTTAACTGCCTTTTTTGTGCCAGTTACAAAATTGGAGTCTTCAACAATAAACTTGAGAATGTTCTCTCTGGTAAAAGATGCTGCATCAAGACCACCATGGCCATCGAATACCTGTACAATAAAACAGAACCTCAGTGCATCGCATCAATGGCCCGTCCATTATAGGTTCAAAAATGACCAACTGCTGTATAAAACTATATGCAAATGCTTTATAAAAGAGTATTCGTACTAAAGGTGAATACATCATAAGCCAAATTCATTTCACAATCACAATTGCAGCATTAATGGATTTCATTCATTGTGCACCAGAAATGCTACTCAAGAAATTGTTCCGCGCAAGGGTAAATGACAGAAACAGTCACTTAATATGAATTGAAGTATTCTAACCTAAAAGAAGTTACACACCCCATAAAATGCTCCTGGGGAAGGGAAGTTTGCAGCTGAACCAAGATACTGGAAAAGATTATCAATACATATAAACTCATCCTCCATATACTGCTTTGGTCCTTTCTCGGAACAGCTTCCTGAACGAAATACAGGTAAAAAGCCAGAATTCTCACTTAATGGTGGTGACATCAAGCCCACGGCGCCCATATCTGGTTCCTGCACCAAAGAGAAGAAAGAAAGATTTCACATAAATGTTTTAAAACTTTCTTGCATCAAGCTTAGGTGGCAATAGAATGGACTGAGGTTGGGTAAAACTTCTATTTTTATTTTACCTTAGAGACAGACACACAAGAGGCAGATAAAAAGGAGGCTAATAACTAAAAATCACTCCGTCAAACAGTAGTATCAATATCAGAAAATGTGCTATCACAAGAAGAATCTTCAATACAAATCTATAAGCCATTAAAAACGCTCTTAGATAGGTTGAAAGTAACTTCCCCCGGCATGGGCTTTGCAAATATAATTACTTGCACTTTTGCAAGACTAGTTCAATCAAAAATATATTTGCATAACCATACAATATCAATAAATGGGAGAAAATCAGCATTGGTTGTGTTTTCAATTTTCAGATGAAGATCATATTTGGTTCTATATTATATGGATCCGGCACAAAGCCAAAAATGGGAAAGGTTCCTCAGACAGGAAAGAGAAGACTAACCCGTTCAGGTAACCAAGCAGAGCTGGTGCAATGGCGCATAGCGGAGAGGTTTCGTGGAGGTTTGGCAGCGTTGATTTGGTTTATATTCTCCAATGAGTCTTCGTTTTCATCCTCCACTGGATTGAACCTGGCCTGCAAGCTTCGACCTTCCAGGTTCGTTGCACGTGGAGATACATCTGTAGCAGTGGCCATTGATCCTCCTCCGCAACCCATAAAAAAGGATAAGCAAAGCACACTAATCCATTTTTCCAATGGGAAAAGGCACTAGATAAGGTGACAGACAAGCCATGTTTAAGGTAATTTAAGTTGGGAAATGGTGAAGCTCTCGATCCAAGAATCGATTAACGTTCACTTTATACCAGAAGAAGTATGGTAATGGTAATCAAAAGAAGCTTGTGGAGTTGGAAGCTGGAAAATTTATGGGGGCGCCTGAGGAACCAAAAACAGCTCCCATTTGCCAAGTTGGGGTAGAGCGGTTATGAAGATTATTAATGTAATGTATGGGACAAAAAGATGCAACAACATAAACAAGCTTAGAATGTAAGAGAGAAATGGTAATACTGCTAAGCATTATTAGTAGTAGTAACAAAGAAGGCATAAAGGTAAAACCAAAGCATGGTAGTAGGAAAGGGAAAGGAGGAGGAGCATTTAGAGAGAGAGGGAACACATACAAAAGTCTGTTTCTGTTATAATAAGTTGTGGGGTTCCAGGTTTTGCGATCTAAATTGCAGGGCTTGAAAGGGATTGGCCTTTCGACACGTGTCTCACTTGCCTATCATTGACACGACCGCTTGCCCATCAAATCAATAATCATTTCCTTTCCTTGGGCTTTGCTTCATTTGCTTTTTCTACTAGTAGTAGAATTTTCCAATCCAATCATTGATCCCAGTAGTGTACTACTGTTGGTAACTTCCTGTGCGCTGGCTGCGCCCGTGTTCATGACTTCATGTCCAATTTTGAAACCAATGATAAGCTACAGATGTGGTTGGTAGGGGAGCGGTCAACTGTTCGAGTCAGGTGTGGTTGAATGGTAGCCAAAATAATACTACAACAGAAGTAATTATCAAAGATAATAATGTTATGAATGGTATCTTTGTTTACTAAATGGTACTACTACAATACAAACTAAAGAATAAAGATCGATAATGTTGTGGCAGTTGCTGCTTCCACTTCCACTTCCACTAGCTAGTTACAAGTCTGACTGTGATATACGTATTATTATACTACCATAATTTGTAGTATTTGTTTTCGAAACAAGAAATTCGATCACAATGGCCCTCTTAATTTGTATTAATCAATCATGTATCGGTTTACGTTATATTAATTATTACTTATTAAATTCGATCACAATGGCCCTCTTAATTAACCATGCATCTACCTTTTCGCTTTCCCCATTTATTTAAGCCAGCCTTTTGACTTCCTCTTACCTTTGATTTTTGAAATGCTTAATATTAGCAATAATTGATACAAGTATTTGGTTAGTTTTATTTGCCCAACATATATAACTCTCCTCTGCGTCTTATAAAAGTCTGAACTTCAAATGACGAATTAGTAGGAGTATAATATATAGGCTGGAATGGTAGCTGCGCAAAATGATGTGAGGGGGTGAATCAAAGTGCGTTATCATTTGGGAAGGCCAGTATTCTGGAAAAGAACGCACAAGGTAAACATAGCCCTACCGATCACCTTTGTCAACCATAAAACAAATACCAAATTGCAATACCCCATATTTCAAATTGAAGAAATACTACATTACTAGATTATGGCTAAATTTTACAAATTATACACTACCTGTGAGGACCGGTTAATGGTATATCAGAAGCATGCCAGTCCACTATAATTCTTTAGAAATTCACAAGACAACCAAACATCATTTTAAAAGGCATTCCCTTTGAAGTACTTCCGAAACCAGTCCTCTTCCCTGCAATGTCTACAAACAACTTTGTATACTTCAATACAGAGACTTGGGAATCTACTAGCAAAATAACCATCAAAGCCTTCTGGAACCGTCCCCACTAGGTTCTGCAATGGTAGCCCAGAAAATTGTCAACCATAGATAATAAATGTGTAGGAACTTAATATATGTTTTGAGGTTCAGGTTTGCATCTCCTAAATCACTCTTAACGTGCCAGATCATTAGACAATTCCCTCCCCTCTTTCCCCACCATTCTCCTCTCCCCCTCTCTTCTCCGATGTAAATTATTACCATAGCAGTGTTAGATGATAAATGTCTCACATGATACTTTTGAAAGAAACAACAGAACCAACACGATAATACTTTGAATGATTAAGTTCAAGTTGATGGCCATCTTAACTGCCGGGTTTAATTTCCTATCCTACGTAATAGATTCATAGGTCTAAAGCCTGACACGACTCATTGTCATGCTATCAAAGACACCTTTACCTATTCATCACAAACTAAACCAACGAGCTTAATTAGTTTAATGAACAACTACTAGGTTTAGATTCAAACCTGAATTTCTTTAGGAAGCTCTCTATAGTGATTCAACTTGTTTCGCATGACTCGCAACAAATCTCGAACACTGTCAAACTTATAACGGCGATAATAGCCAATGTTAGCAACGAATGCGGGTTCCATTTTCTCATTCCATTTCCCACCTAGAGCCACTGGTGCAATACTCTCCATCGCTTTCAAGATGTCAGAATCAGCCTCCCTGTCTTCTAATTCAACTCTGTCACTAGTGTCCCGAAGAAATGAGAGTCTTGTCTCAGGATTCCAGAATAGAGGATGGTGCAAGACCTCCAATGCATTTGGCCTAAAAGCAAGTTAAAAAAATATTATACAAACATATATATATATATATATATATAGTGGAAACCAGACACTAAAGAAGAGTTTACTGCACAGCAAGTATAAAGTTTATCGCATTTAAAAAACCTAGCCAAAAATTGAAGGTGAAAGAAAACAATCATCATACCTCAATTCAGGCTCAGGTTTCAATAAACAAGAAATTAGATCCACCGCTTCAGGGATATGCTCCACCAGAAAGAGGTTAACTCGGTTATTCACAACATTGATGTCGCGTTCAAGATGATTGCCAAATGGATGTCTACCCCGAGTGATGCAGAAAAAAAGGACACAACCCAAACTAAATAAATCAACTGCACGCGTTTGGCGTCCACGAAGAAGTTGTTCAGGTGCTTGCCAACCTGAACTACCACAACCTGCAACTAAGTTTAAATATAACAAGTTATATGGTCAAATTGCTAACAGATCATAAGCAGCATTCTTCTTGGGTTACAAATTCCGCAATGACCCAATAGAATATTTTAAAGAACTTAAATATTTACCTAGTGCACTGACAAAGTATATAAACCAACTAGGTCAGCAAAACTCAAGTAAATAGGAAAGCCCATTTCATGAAAGTATCACTAGCCAGGATAAATTTCAAGCGGAATAGATAAAATTAGGAGATTGACAGATAATGAAACCAATAAAGATACTTGCCAGTAGCATAGTGACCCAAGGATGACCGATCCTCAAGAAGACGCTTGCTAATGCCCATATCAGAAAGCTTTGCACAAATTGTTTTCTCCTTAATTATTAGCACATTTTGAGGTTTTAAGTCTCGATGAATGATTCCCAAATCATGCAAATGAGCGAGACCAGAAACGATATCCCTGTGTGACAGGTACAATATAGAGAATACAGCAAATGCCAAACTAGATCAAAACTGAAGCAATGAGGCCTATTTTAAGGGAACATTAGTACATTACCAAGGTAGGAGATAAGTATAAAGACTATGTGAACCTCATCATTTGACAGACAACTAAAGTCAAGACTAACCTCATCAGTTTAAGGAAAAGAGGCGATGGATGGCCATTTGCTTTCCACAAACTAAGATCCTGCATGATACCTTTCACAAAATCCAAGCGAATTTTATGCTCAATCATAGCACGTGTAGCTTGATTCTTGCTCAAGACTGAGTTCTGAGATGTATCTGGGCAAATTTGAATCAAATCATCCAAACTACAAGTGCAACGCTCCAGAGCAAGATACACAAAATCTTGATCATACTCCACTCCATACCATCTAACTATATTCGGATGCCGGTCGGATGCAATGAGATTCTGAATTTCTTTGAAAGCAACATCATGATGAGCTTGGACAAGGCGTTTCACAGCTACTGCTCGGCCTTCATAGAATCCCTCCAGGACAATTGTACCATTGCTTCCCTTTGCAATTTCTGTGCTTAATACAACTAGCTTGCCAATTCTACGTCCATCAGTGCCACCATCAGCAAGTTTATTTAGATCCAGTAACACTTTGTTGTCCCCATAAATGGGTGAAAATCCATCCTCACTTTCGGATGATGTGTGCTTATCCTTTTTCTCAAAAGATTCATTACTCTTTCCAGATCTCCGGGATTTCTTCCTCTTGGAAGCTCCTGTATTTAAGTGGGTACCAGGCTGGTCCTTTGATGCAGCAAGCTCTTTAGCTACAACAATGTGGTGATAGATGATGAAGGCTGCCAAAATTATGAGAAATAGAATAAAGAACAATACTACTGGATATTTGGAAAAAGTGATCTGGTCATCAGCATGAGGTGTTCTCAATTCATGTACATCAACTATTCTAGAATCATTATTCTCCATGGGAGGCAAAGGAACCATTGTGCTACTATCACTGTTATGAGAAAAGTTTGACAATTTATCAACTTTGGGTTGCAACAGAAGCTTTGCTTCAGGAGCAGCTGCTAGAAGCGTCTTATTGTTATGCTGGTCATCTAGCGATCTACCTAGCTCGAGCTCTGAAGAAGGCCCATTTGAAGCAGGCAATGGGAGCATTGGATCATCACAATGAGTAGTAGCTATACCTTCTGACTTATCATGCTCACGGATAACAGTACTTTTTGATTGACACGGAAATGGCAAATCGAAATCACTGCCAATTTCAAGAAGCTCGTTGCTTGAATTTAGGGTAGATGCAATAAAAGGAACATCAACATCCTGGCAAAGTAAAGCAGCCCCAATCTCAGCAACCATTAGACTCCATGAAATCTTGTCTGAGTTAGGATGGAAAGACTGCAATGTGTAATCAGTCCTTGTGATGTGAAATCGATGCTGAGCAGTTTTAGCAGCAGCAGACTTCAACAGCTCCTTATTAGCATTATCATTATCATATAAAAAAATCTCCTTTTTGTCACTCTCCGATGTGGATGGAGAATCAGGTGACCTATAAATGTGCAGTAGTTTTCCAGTCATAGCATTGACCACAAACACAGTTGTTCTCTTGGAGCCAAGCGTGATAGCCCCATCTTCGGATACATGAGGCATGTGTTTGACAAATTCTTCAACAGTGACAGATAGTTTCTGTATGTTCAACAATAAGATGAAACTTAAAGATAGATACGGGCAATGGCAAAAGAAATACACACACACATTTTTGAAGTATATGAAAGCTTGTGCAAGGATGGGGTGAATGCAGAGGATGAGAGGCTAAAACTATACATACATCACAACAAAATCCGAAGCAGAATGACAACAGTAAAGCATAATAGCACATACCATTTTATTAGAGTGGGCGGCATGTGCATAGAGCTCCCAGTCATCTCCACAATCAATGAAGAAAGCAGTGGTAGGTTGGGAAGTATTTTCATCGCCATTGTCAGAGGTGGATGGGGCCTGATAGGAAGAGTAGATGGGAGATCCTGAGGCAAACGACCAGATTACTCCCTTTGAATTTTTAGACCTTAAAACAATGGTACCATTGGCGGTAGCTGCTAATTCTGTTTCGTGCTCACTGTTTCAACGCAGTAAGTGCTGAGCAGTAGTAGTTTTAAGTTTAAAACATCCAGTAGGAATGGAAGAGAGAATAAGAATGCTACTGTACGATTATATATATAGTTATAGAATGTTAATTTTTTTTTTGGTACATTGGGCAGGGGAGGGGAAATAGGTCAACGGGGTTCGAACCCATGCTAACCGCATGAACACAGCTAACTCTAGCCACTAGGCCAAGAGCCCGCGTTCAAAAAAAAAGTTATTAGTAATGTTATAGAATGTTAATTACTACTAGTATATATCACTATTAATCTATTATCATAGTTATGATGTCATGAATAATGAGGTTCCAATTCCAAATCCTAATCCTTATCAGCAAAGAAAAAACATCAGCCAGTAAAGTAACTTGAAGCCTTGTGGAGGCTAGGCCGTGAAACATTTCAGAATCAAACTGAGCAATATAAAATTCAAGGAACATAACATATGCGAAAAGCTAGAAACATATTTGTAATCCTAGGACATTAGTACTAGTAAAGAAATTGAACAAATATGAGCGATAATAATGGTGATGGGAATAAGAAAGAAAACTAGTGTGAAGAAAAAAGATAGAGATTACTGACGAGAGAGATAAGAGCGATCTTGCTGGGAGCCTGGGAGGGAGCGAAGTTGAGAGGAGGATTGCGGCGGTCCCGGCATGGGCATGCGAGACGTGGATTGCGGTGAAGCTGAAGAAGGCGGGGACCATGGCTACGAGTAAGAAAAGAAGAAGCCTCATTGGGGAGATAGATTTGATGTTAGACGTCAATTGTTTAAATGATAGGGGAAACATACGGGATGAAATGAAATTTGGGAGAAGTGGTTACTTCAAGGCAAAGAAAATGTTGGAAATGAAAAATGAATATTCCAGTCTTGTTGGGACGCTGCAATTTTAGGATCTTGGACCTTTCTCTTGGCTCTTGTGTGTGTCCATCCAATTTGCCTAAAATCTAAGCTCGTTTTGTACTTTACAATTCCGTGGAAAGTTTAGGAGTGCAGTAGTGTTTGGTTGCAAAATGAATTTTTTAGTATTTGGTTTAGTACGTGAAATATGAAAGTTTTAATTAAATTATATGTAAATTTTTTTACAATGTATGATTAAAATATATTTTTTTTATAAAATTTATTTAAATATCAAATTTCTCATTTTATTTTATATCTTTTCTAAAAAAATAAAGGATAATAAAGTAATTTAAAAATTTTTGAACCGAATTGGCCAACCATGAGATAAAGCTCTCCCAACAATAGTTTTTTTTCATTCACAAGATTCGAATTCGAGGCCTTGCTTATGGAGAATAAATACCAAACCACTTGAACCAACTAATTATTAGTACAATACAATCCACTTTCACATCTCTCCCTATACAAATACTTTTCTTGGTCAAAGATAAAGTGATTGTAATTAACTACTTACTTTACATAATTAAAATTGACACCAAACATTATAAAGTTTTTGTAATCCTTAATTTTGTATGCAAAGTGATTAAATTGTATGAAACAAAATGGGCTCTAAATGCAACGACTTTGCCTTTGCCTCCTTTCTAGACGAGATTAATTATGTAATTAGTCCCTTTACTATACAAAAAATGTGAATTTATTCTATCTATTATGATTTGATTAAATTAAGTCCATCTATAATCATTTATCATTAAAATTAAGTCTAAATCACTAACGATGTTAAAATTTCACAGTTAATTATACTGACGTGGAGTTAACTTTGGTGACATGTACTTCTATAAAATGTTATAGAATTTTCATGAAATATCTTTTGAGTGTAATAATGAAGATTTTCACTAAAAATAATGAAATTAAATATTAAACATGAAAAAACAATGAAAAATAATTCGTAAAAAATTTCATGTGGGGAAAAAAGTTACTTGAAACTTTAAAAAAAATTTAAACACACATATCAAGTATTTTATATGATAAAAAAGGTCACGTTAATTGTTTTAAAACTTTTTAATGTACATATCATCATAATCAACATCACATTGGTATAGTTAACGATGAAAATTTAATATCATTAGTGATTAGATTTAAGTTTACAATAAATGATAGTAGAAAAATTTAATTTGATCAAATTATAACAAAGAGACTAAATCCTTATATTTTATACAGTAGAGGGATCAATTTCATAATGTTACCTTTTTCAATTATAAATAAATGTAAGTACTTTATTAACAAAACTTTTTCTAAAATTAAGATTCAAGAAAGGAAGCACCGAGTTCAAGCTTCTACAAGTTCTATTGGTAGACGATATGTAAATATGAAAAAACCATAGATGAAAGTACAATAAATCCATAAATTTTTAAGGAGATTGACGGGAGGGATTGATATTAGAAATGGGGTAAACCTGACCTCTCCGTTACTCCTAAACTTTTTCTGATAAAAAAAAAAAAAAGAAAGAAAAGAAAAGAAACAAGAATTCAAATATACCGCTACAAGTCACGGCCCACGGCCCACGACCTAGCCCAATTGGTTCAAGAAAGGATGCTACTGGGTTCAAATGGGGTACCCCCCCCGACTCCAGGTTACCAGTTACCACTTCTCCGAACAAATAAACCACGGTGCTTGGTTTAAAGTTAAGGAAGAAGCTGATGACTAGGCAAGCCAACTGTGGCTGTCGTAGAAAGTACAAGTAGAAGGGGATCGATTCTTTGCCTCCTCCGCGCCACAACTTCATAAACACGACGTTTCAAGCTAAAGCAGCAATTTAGAAAGAAAAAGAAAAGAAGCAAACAGGAGCAGATATTCGTTGGAGGCGGAGGCGGAGAAATCTGGGAAGAAGATGTTGCAGAGCAACACATTTAGCAGAAAAACCAAGGGCGGCAGAATAAAAAAGGTACGACGCCTACGTACCCTCTTATCTCTTTTTTATTTCTTATCATTATACTGCTATTATATTATATATAAATGACAAAGTTTATTATAGGTTAAAACCCTACGTAAGTTAAGTAAACAGGGCCTTTAGTTTGTGATGAATAGGGTGATGATGGTGGTAGTTTGATTTGTTAATGGCAGGAAGTAAGAGAAATATATCTCAGGGACGACATTTACTGTGGAGCTACTGCTTGCAAATTATGTGACACTTCGCGTGCTCGTTTAGATGCTTCTGTCATTCTCATTCTCGATACTAATGTTCTTCTTCATCAGGTTTCTTTTCTTTTTCCAATTTTTTTTATATACTGATTTCTTTTGTCATCTACACAATCAATATGCTTTGCCCCTTTCTGTTATTAGATTGACTTGCTAGAGAATCCCGCAATAGACAACGTGGTTCTGCTATCCGTGGTGCTGGATGAGGTTAAGAACAAGAACATGGCCGTTTACAATAGAATTAGAGCTCTATCCACCAACCCTCTCCGCAAATTCTATGTTTTCAGTAATCAGTTCCATAGGTCAGTTTTCTCACTCATTCTTCATTCATACCACCTCCACTAGTTCTATGCTTGTATTTTTCAAGATTACATTTCTATATCTTTCTTTTTCTCATTTTTTTTGGTCATTGACAGAGACACATTTGTAAAAAGAATGGATGGTGAAACCCCAAATGATTACAATGATAGAGGTTACTTTGACTCTTTAATCTTTCTTCCCATCATCCACTTTTTTCCGATTATATCCACCTTTGCCTTTCACATTCATTTCCTTCTAGATTTTAACTTGTTTACAATGTTATATATTGCGTCAGCAATTAGGGTGGCTAGTCTATGGTATCAAACTCATCTTGGTCCTTCCACACCAGTTTTACTCATAACCAATGACAGAGAAAATAAGAGGAGAGCTATCGAAGAGGGCATTTCCACTGACACAAGTATGCTTACTTCACTTACTTAATTAGGCTCCTTGGTCAACTTGATATTTCAGATATTGAGTTACTGCTACTGCTCTCATATCATCTCTATTTGCAAATTATTGGAATTATTTATTTGTTGGGTCAACTTGTTTCAGTTCAGTCATATGTTAAATCATTGGGTCAACCGGAGTTGCTTGACCTTCTTGTCCATCCCGCATCCGAATCGGATGATGTTGCTATGGAACAGGTTGAGGATTTGAGACCTTCCAAGAAACAAGTTGTTTATCAAGAGGTATTTCTGCTGATATTGCTTGCCGTCTTAAATTGTGAAGAGTGAATTTTGTTAATTGTCTTGCCTTGAAACTAATCGGTTGTCTAAGATATATCTTTTCTTTTCTTTGTTCAGCATAAACCCATGTCTGAGATTACTTTGGGTTTGCATCGTGGAATATATCATCAAGGAAAGCTTCGTGTTAATCGTTACAACCCATTTGAAGCCTATGTTGGAAGTGAGAGCATAGGTGATGAAATAATTATATATGGGCGTCAAAACATGAACAGAGCTTTTGATGGTGATATAGTAGCTGTTGAACTTCTGCCTCAAGATCAGTGGCATGAAGAGAAGAGCTTATCCATAGCAGATGAAGGTATTAGAATTTTTAGTTTTCTAGGTTCCTTGGAAAATCCAATTCATTTCCATGTACATAAACGATTCGTTCAGTATGCTGTCACCATTCTTTAATATTATGCAAAGGTGCTTATGTGTTTGCATCCTGAGCACAATGCTTAGTATCTTTTCTTGCTTCCTTACTGAACCGATAGTTTTTTATCATGGTCTCCCTTGCATAATGAGACAAAATATTTATCCATTAACATAATTTTGTTTTAAGCTAACAGTTACCTTTTACAGACTGAATACCCACATACAGCTATCACTTTTGTGTGCATGTTCAAATTTCTTATTGAGTTCTGTGTCCTCTTGCAGAGGGTGAGGAAGAAGATGATGTTCATTTAGCTCCAAGCAGTGCTGATAATGCTCCTGGAACTACAAATCCGGTATCAGGTTCTGCCGCTGAAACAAACTCCGCTAGTTGTCGTCCAACTGGCCGTGTTGTTGGGATTATTAAGCGGAACTGGCATTCGTAAGTTAACTTGCTACCATCATAAAATGATGTTCTTTTACCTGTTGTTTTGCTGGTGCATACCATAACCGTCTCCTTGACCAGGTGGGAGCCTGTTTTGAATTAAATATGCATGACTGTGACGTGTTTTCTTGTTTTTTTACTTCAGCCTGTTCAATTTTTATTTTTGTGGATTTCTGATAGCATGGACTGTTAGCATTCAGGCTATTATCTACTTGTATGGTTTTGATTTGTAGAGATTATGTACATGATATTGGAATGCATAATTATGCTGTTTTGATAAAGATCACGGCAGCTGACCTTTTATGTTACTTAACTGCAGCCTTTTTTAAATTACAGTTTTGGATAATGGAGTTGCAATCTATTCTTCATATACGCAGTTGTATTAGATCATGCATTAATACTTTGGTGGATTCAGTGTTCACTACTATTTGAATCCGTGTGTTCAAAATGCCTTTTTCTTCATTTTTCCCTGTTTATTGGTGTTATGCTCCTAGTCTAACTGATCACTTGCAGTTATTGTGGATCTTTGGAGCCGATGCCTATGCCTGCTGGTACTGGAAGCTTTATATCTGCCTTATTTGTCTCCAAAGATCGTAGAATTCCCAAGATTCGGATTCAAACCCGACAGCTTGAGAATCTTTTGGATAAGAGGATAATTGTGGCAGTTGATTCTTGGGACCGTCAATCTCGGTATCCTTCTGGTCATTATGTACGAGTTATAGGAGAAATAGGTGATAGAGATACTGAAAGTGAGGTATGTGAAAAAATTCACCTTCTCTCTCTCTTTCTCTCTCTCTCTCCACCTGTGTGATGGTAATTACTGAGATTATAATCCTTGTCTTTTGTGGTGCAGGTGGTGTTGATAGAGAATGATATAAACTCAAGGCCTTTCTCTGCCCAAGTTTTGGCTTGCTTGCCTCCATTACCATGGTCTGTGTCTAGTGAACATTTGACAAATTCCACCAGGCTGGATTTGCGATCTTTGAGGGTGTTTAGTGTTGATCCCCCTGGTGTGTATTCTAATGGATTGTAGTGAATTATGTATTTTACTGATGACATATGATACTCATCCTCTTGGTTGTGCAGGTTGCAAGGACATTGATGATGCACTACATTGTACAGCTCATCTAAACGGAAACTACGAAGTTGGAGTTCGTATCCTTAATAATTGGGCTAGTTACATGTTATATGAAGGAACAAATATCAGAGTTGACATGGATTTGCATCTCTTACTCATCACCTTTTATAAAGTTTTAAGATTTGAGGAAAAGAATCTTTCTTACTTATTGCTATATCTGGACTTAACTCCTTTCCATTTCCTCGAGAGGTTCATATCTGCTGCTCTCAATATTTCGTTCCTACTTACACGGGAATATAGATGTGCTTTTGTGCACTGTGGCCTGTTACTTTTCTCACAAGTTTTTCCCTGGAGCTCTTGTCCACCACCATGATGCTTCTCTTTTCATTATTTGTTAAACACATATGGTTTTCTTTAATAATATCTGATCAGATATTGCTGATGTAACAAATTTTGTTCATCCTGGCACCCCGCTGGATGATGAAGCTTCCCAGAGGGGCACATCTGTCTACCTTGTTGAGCGCCGAATCGACATGCTTCCTAAGCCTCTGACCGAAGGTAATTTTTGTCTTTCCCTTCCTATTATGTTTTAGAGTTGCATATATGTGAATTCATAAAAAGGTTTTGTTGGATTCTATACTTGCTTTTTCAATTCTTTCTCTTATACTAAAGTGCTAATGATCATCATTTGCAGATATATGTTCTCTTAGAGCTGATGTTGAAAGACTAGCTTTCTCGGTTATTTGGGTATGTGCTGGTAAATTCATTTACATGATGATAAGACTTGCTTTCTATATATAAATAAAAACTTTCTTTTATATCAATTCCAGGAAATGACACCTGAAGCAGAGATCGTCTCGACAAGATTCACAAAAAGTGTTATCAGATCATGTGCTGCATTGTCCTACGTTGAAGCCCAAGCTAGGATGGATGATAGGTGCTCACATGTAGCACTTTTGACTGATTGTTAAAGGACTAGCTCATTTTCTCTAATTGCCTCCCTTACCTGATTCATGGAATGCTAAGTTTTTCTTTTTCTTGTTTAATTGTTGTGTTTGTGTTTCTGTGTAACTAATTGATTGCTTTTGTGCTTTTGCAGTCGATTGATGGACCCATTAACTACAGATTTAAGAAATATGAATTCTTTGGCTAAGGTATTAACATAGGAGCTTGTTTCTAATTATAGTTGTAATATACTGGGGTTAATTGGCCTTTTCAGTTTAGAATCCTCTGACAAGTCCATTGCCATTATGACAATGCAGATAATGAGGCAGAGGCGTATTAATAGCGGAGCCTTAACTCTTGCTTCCGCCGAAGTCAAATTTCAAATTGATACTGAGACTCATGATCCGCTGGATATTGGTCTGTTGTACTAATGCCATTATTTCATCCTAATCCTGAATATCAATCATGAAATCTTAACTTCAGTTCAAAAAATTTCTTTAGGTCTATCAAATCTTAATATGCTTTCTAGCAGCTAGCAGGCCTATCAGCGTGAAATGATAGACTGCACCTGATACCAGATTAAAGTCAAATGACCTTTTTTTTATTATTATTGAAGCAAGAATGAGTAATTGCAGTGAGAGAATGAAAGAATATATGATGCTGATTATTTATCTTGACCCAATCATTTTATATGACAAAATATTGCTTTGAAAATTTAGATTCTTAATGTGTTATATTAGTTAGTTATAGGTGAGGTGCTGGATATTGGAATTAGAAAAAAAAAAAAAAGAAAAAAGTTCGATAAATTCTTGGCAGCTATTATGGTTCATTTGTCATTGATTAAAATTTGACAGTTTTCCTCATTTAAAAGAAAAAAGAAAAATTCAAAAATTGTTCGAAGCAGAATATGTTCTGTTTCTCTTGATGTTATGTTTTGGGAACTGTCTTATAACTAGAATGTATTTAATAACCTTTTAGTTTTGTCATTAATTAAAGAATGTCTATCATTTATTCTATTACTTTCATTGTTTTTGCCATTTCAAATTGGTTCTACACTTTTGCCCTCTTGTTCACTTGTTGAACAATAAATGGTAGTTGTTAATAATTTTAATAAAAAAAAACTCTGATAAAATTGCAAGATTTAAGATCCTATATACAGAAAGAAATACATATTTAAGATTTGCTTTAACTTTTATTTTTGTCTGATGTCCAAGTTACATTCAGGCATGTACCAGATTCGGGAAGCAAACCAAATGGTGGAGGAATTTATGCTTGCTGCCAATGTCTCAGTTGCCAAACAAATCCGTGATTGTTTTCCTTCATGTTCACTCTTAAGGTTAACTTGTCTTGAATATGCCACTTTTGCATTGTCAGTTTGTTAGAGAGACTTGCATCTATTATGGACCTTCTCTTTGCTGCACTGTTTAATTTTGGCTTGTTGGTTATTATTTAACTCTAAGGTTTATCCCTCTTGGAAAAATGAATTGTTCTCCGTATTGCCCGCAGAATTACACCCCAGTTGATGATTCTGGTGTAAATTTATACCCCTCGAATTAGGTTTGATAGGATTAATAAAATTGTGTTCTATATTTAGGAAGAAATTGGTCAGAGATGGTTTAAACCGTAAAATTAGCATTAATATATATATATAGGAAGAACTTGGTCAGAGGTGGTTTAAACCATAAAATTAGCATTGACTGTTAATAATTGTGAATACAGTAAACCATCTCTGATTATCTGTGTAGTTTTTAAGTTTCTAAATGCTTGCAATTTTTGTAGTAATCTATTACACGTGACCAGACCTTTTAACTCCATGGAATTTGGCTATTGGCTGTTGTTCGACACCTAGTCTGGCCTCTCTGAACCTTGTTTTCGGGTGCAGGCGTCATCCAACCCCTACTAGAGAGATGCTTGAACCTTTGCTGCGTACTGCTGCTGCTGTTGGGCTCAACTTGGATGTTTCATCATCAAAGCAATTGGCTGATTCACTCGACCGTGCTGTGGTAAGGTTCCTTTGGTTATACGTTTTTCTACCAGTACAACTGATATGCCACCTTAGATGGTTGCTTTTCATACAAATTTTCCTTGTCCAACTTCTAGCTTTAGTGGCTTCTAAAACTGTTTAATCTTTGTTACTTCAGTTATTTATTTGTTTGGCCTCTATCTCTCTAGTTAGTTTCTTACTTGGAAGAATGTATTGCAGGGTGATGATCCATACTTCAATAAGCTGATTCGGATATTGGCAACTAGGTGTATGACACAGGTAAAGTAGCAAGGATATTATGTCAATCTCCAAATAATTTTGGTTGGAGCCTATTATGACTTGTAATAATTTGCGTTGGATTACAAATAGGCAGTTTATTTCTGTAGCGGGGATCTTAGTCCTCCAGAGTATCATCATTATGGGCTTGCTGCGCCTCTATATACACATTTCACTTCTCCTATTAGGAGATATGCCGGTTAGTGAATAGAAACTTGTTTGTTGCTCTTCTCTCGCTCTCTCTCGGCGGAATGTTTACTGGGTGGGGAGACAACACTGAAAGTTGAATATGCAACCCTCCCCTCTTTGCAGATGTGATCGTGCACAGGTTGCTTGCTGCATCTCTAGGGATCGATAAGCTTCCATCAGTGTTCCAAGACAGAACCCAACTTACTAGTATTGCTGATAGTAAGTCTTGTGCTCTGTCATAACATTTCTAGGCTCTATGGATTTTCAAACATTCTTTACATGAGTTGCTTGCTTATGAGAACCACTCATGGCTGCCAGTTCATCTAGCTATTCACTTTTAAATGTTTGAAAATCATCATCACCCTTTGGGCAATGAAAATAAAGTTTCTACTCGCACCTTTCAGATCTGAATTATCGTCATAGGAATGCCCAAATGGCAAGTAGGGCCTCAGTGGAGCTCCATACTCTTATTTACTTCAGAAAACGGTATGTGCCTTAGCCTCTTCTCAGCCAAACACGCTTTGTGCAACAGCATGCACGTACACCAAAATTAATGGAAGTTTTTTATTTGTTGACCTTTTTCTGCTGCAGGCCTACTGACACAGAGGCCAGAATAGTGAAGATAAGATCAAACGGGTTTATTGTGTTTGTGCCCAAGTATGACCTTTGATCTTACGCTGGATTTTTTTTAATTTTTAGTCCCCCTCCATCTTTCTGTGCTAGAAAATATCCTTTTTAAGTATTTTTCTCCCCCCTTCTCTATTCGATTGTTACTTCAATTGTTTTGCATCTAATCAGTTACTGCCAAACCCCTCAATTGAAAGAAGGGAAAAAATGTTTTTAAGGATTTGATTAGCTCAAGTAGATAAGATGGAAAGAAAATCGTGGTTAGTGTAATTTGATCACTTGTCTTTAGTTGCATAAAATTAACAGGATGAGTGTATTGACAGATATGGTATAGAAGGGCCGGTGTACTTGACAACAAGAGGGGAGAAGGGAGGTGGGGAGTGGTATGTGGATGAGCAGCAGCAGAAGATTGTGAAGATGGACAATACCCTTTCATACAGTGTTCTGCAGACCGTGAGGATCCACATGGAAGTTGTGGAAACCCAACCCAACCGGCCAAAACTCCAGCTTACTCTTATATAGAATATGCATGATCATTAGATGATGACCATGACTTAGCTGTTGAAAAAGATGACGCTCTTCTATGGGAACATATATTTATAGACACACATACACAGATTAATATTGATTTTGATTCTTGATCTTGTTGTTGTGGACAATACAATTGTATGTGTTGTGTCGCCTGGAGTTGAATCTAATCTAGTTTCGTTTGATTCTTGCTAGTAGTACAGTTTTGCAGGTGCGCTCCTATAGGGCTTATTTCTTGTGAGCTCTCTTGGATCATCAAACAAACAGCAGTAGGTTTGGTTTGGTTTGTTTTGGTCCGGTAGGATTAGATATTTCCAAATTCCAGTGTTTTAGTGAATGGGGTGGGGACTGGGGAGGATCAATACAGGAAGAATACAATAATAATCATAGCAAAATTTCGTCATGATTATATACTGGTGATCAAAAAATTGCAGGGGATCGGCGACAACGAGACCGGTATTATAGGCTGGCCTGGCAATGGGCAATGGGCAATGGGCAATGGCACGATCTTATCCATCACAAACTGAAATGCCTTGATTATTTTCTTTATGCAGCAAAGTGGGACCACAAAAGGTGAAAAGAAATGTCCAAAAGTTATTCACCTAAATCAACGGCCTAAAACTGCAACCCCCTTGTTCGTTCACATGACTGTCAACGTGGGTCACATGGCAGAGGGAGGCAGGCCACCAGGGGGAGCACGGAGCACCTCTTCCTTCCTCCTCATCCATCCTTTCCCCGTTGAAACCTTTGAAGGTCCCACAATTTACCATCATGCCATCATGGCTATGCTCGCTCGCTCGCTCGCTCGTATATCATGATCCAACGTACACTTATATATGCATTTAAATATGCACAGCATGGTGTCTAGAACTAGAAATCGGTTTGCATTAATATCCAATCCAATCTAATCCACCACCAGTAAGGTATGAGTATTTCAAGGAGTATATATGTACTAGCATTGGTATTACTGGTAATTACCCAATCGGTTATCATGGAGAGTTGGACTGTACTGTCAAGAGCCATGACCAATGGACCAGGAGCAGGCTTACCTTCAGAATCATCAAATAACGCTTCTCCACTTCTCTTCTCCTCCTAAATACTTCTTCTTAACACTTAAATATATACTAGTACTATTTTTTATGGTAATAATATAGCAGTAGTAGACCAGTAGAATGCTGATTGCTGATTGCTGATTGCTGAAAGCTGAATCAAGAAAAGAAAATTACTACTTATACAGTATTATTATTATTACTCTTGAGCCTCCTCAATCTCATTCATTCCTCCCAAGTCCCATCCCATGCCCCTCCATTTATGATTTACCTCCTTTCCCCCCTCAGAAATCCAACACACACAGCCAAAGGCACAAACCCAATTAATTATTAATAAATTAATTATACAAACCCAAAACACAAAGAGAAGACGACGAGCACAAGTCAGAAATCTCCAGCAGACCACACCATCCTCGCCCTCCTGTTAAGAAAAGAAAAGAAACCCCCCAAAAAAAGACATCTATATACTACATTACCCTCCCCATTGCACAGGCTCCCTGGTCTCCGCCCATGGCTGCAGCCCTCGAGTGCTGGTCCAGCCGAGCCACCACCGACGACGACATGGTGGAGCAAGTCCTGATGCGGACCAACGACAGATCCGAGGAGAGTTCGTCCTCCTCTGCCTCTGCTTCCGCCAAAGCGGAAGTGCCATCCGCCATGCACAAACGATTTCAGAGGCTGAGCAGGAACGTCTCCGAGGCCATCTCCTCCCTCAAGAACTCGCTCAATCTCGACTCCTCCGCACGTGATCAGCACCTCCCCCCTCCTCCCGTTTCTGTCCATTCTGCTTCCTCCAAGGTCGAGACTTGCAGAAAAGTGGTCTGGGGTACAGTTGTACGGAACTTGACACAGCTTTATCCTGGGAGTCAGTTGCCTGAGAAGCTTGTCTCCAATATTAGGAAGCATTATGATTCCTTGCCTCTCAGGTTGCCTTGCTTTGCCTTGCCTCTTCCTGTAGTTTCCTTCAGCAAAAACTATAAACTCTTCTGGGCTTTGTATACTGGGGTAGTTTGGGTTTTGCATTTATACTTAAGTGTTATTTTTTATCCTTACATTTTGCTAAAACTTTCCTCTTTCTTCTTTCTCTCTCTTTTTCTCCTGGGGTGTGGTATTATGTTGACAGTTATGCACAGGCGGGGTTTGATATGAAAGAAGTGTTTCTACACATAAAACTGATAGAGCAGGCATCAGGGGATGATCACCCTGCTATATTCATCCAACAAGTGTCTGATGATGAGGTACAAGGTTCTATTTTTAAGCTTACATTTGCTTGTTACTCTTCCTTTTCTTGGTCTGCCATGTCTGGTGCTCTTGATACCGCTTCCATTTGTTGCAAGAAGATACAGATATTTGAGAAAAAAGGCTTTACCCTTGGAATCATTTTGTTCTTGGTTCAACCCTCCCAAGACAAGTTATTTAAATCCCACATCGAGAATGCCCTCAAATCTGCTGTCAAGAAGCCCAAGATGGCAGCCGTGAAGCTACCATTTGGGCTTTGTGGATGTCAGGAGGAGAATACCAAAGGGAGAGACTTTGGGGAAATTGAAGAAGAACCAACTGAGCAGAGTCATAGAAATGGGATTGAAAATCCAAATACAAAGATTCAGCTTCCAATGCCACTGCCCACTTCATCCTTTGTTGTATTGGTTGATGAATGGCAAACCATCCAGTCAGGCGGGGACGAGATTGGAAAATGGCTGTTGAACTCTGACAATCTTGAGTTTATCGATCAGATTGGACCCAACTCCTTTAAAGGTGTTTACAAGGGTAAACGTGTTGGAATTGAAAAGCTCAAAGGATGTGAGAAGGGGAATTCTTATGAATTTGAACTTCGAAAAGATCTCTTAGAGTTGATGACTTGTGGGCATAGGAACATTTTACAATTTTATGGTGTTTGTGTTGATGAAAATAATGGGCTGTGTGTTCTGACCAAATTGATGGAAGGTGGATCAGTCCATGATTTGATGCTAAAGAACAAGAAGCTTCAGATTAAGGAGATCATAAGAATTGCTGCTGATGTTGCAGAAGGAGTCAAGTTTATGAATGATCATGGTGTTGCGTACAGAGACCTCAACACACAGAGAATTTTGCTAGATAAGCATGGTAACGCCTGCTTGGGGGACATGGGTATAGTCACTGCTTGCAAGAGTGTGGGCGAGGCAATGGAGTATGAAACTGATGGTTATCGCTGGCTGGCTCCTGAGGTTTGTATGATATTAATTACTGTTCTGTGAATTTATGTTATCATGGCGCTTGAAAATTGGTCATAACCTAATTCCATCTCACCTCCCTGCGCACAAACTCTATCCCCCAACATTGGAGATATCCATCATGCCTGGTCAATTTCATCGACTACCATCGAGCTATAATAAATCATATTCACCTAGATAAACCTTCTCAGCAGTTGATTTATCACTTTTGGGCAATTGGCATTGGTTTTTGTTGTGTTGTCTGATGTTTTTAAGGTTCAACGTATGCGGGTACGACTCTTAGGATCAGTATAATCTTTGCTAAAATAGACTTTATGTCCATCATTGTTTGGGCATGCCTAACATGTCTTAATGATTGTTTTTGCTTTACACTTCAATATGGTTTACCTTTATTAATGTAGTCCTACATTCTCAATTAAACAAATCATCAACACTGTTAGAAGTGTCACTTTTACCAATTTGTCTAATTGTGGAGCCCGCGTATTGGAACCTTTTAATTTTAGCAATTTAGTCTTTTTCCAAACCTAATCTTGAAGGCCACTGTGTGCCGGCTACTTTGCCTGAAATTTTTGCCTAAATGATATTGATATTATGATTATCCTTAAAGCAAAACTAGAGGAAGTAACTTGTGATGTATTCCATATATTTCTGTGAGCATATAGGGATGCCATTTTCTTTTTTCTTTTTTGAATTATTTCTGTCTTTTTTTGGCATGTGTGGCTCTGTAAGGAGGAGGGGGTTCTGTTAAAATTTATTTCAACTTTAACTGAATGATTCTCTTTCTAACTGCAAGTTAGATCTCTCTTAACCTTTTCTGATGTTTGTTGTCTATGCTTATTTGGATTCCAATAATAAATTCGTTCATGTTTAACGTTGTTTATATTTGGTGTAAAAGAACAAGGTAATGGAACTAGGAAGAGTTTTCAATTCATTATATCATGATCTTTTTTAAGGCATAAGAAGCTTTATTCAGGGAAATTTTTAAGTACAAAAATGAACAAAATGGTAGCCCAAAACAAACCCAAGGACCCCAAAGTTGGTTGGTAAACCCATTCCTTACAAATTACTATCTAACATAAACCCCAGTATAATTTGATCTGCAAACATAATAAATATACTCTGTATGTCCGTTATGCCTTTTCTACTTCTTCCACCTCTTGTTCTTCGTCTTAATTTTTAAACTTGTCATATTCCATTTCTGTACAACTCGCATTGATCACTTTTTGGACCTTTTTTATTTGTTGAGTGCAGATCATTGCTGGGGACCCCGAGAATGTTACTGAGACATGGATGAGTAATTCCTATAGTTTTGGGATGATAATTTGGGAGATGGTGACCGGTGAGGCAGCGTATTCTGCATGTTCACCAGTGCAAGCAGCAGTAGGAATTGCTGCTTGTGGTCTAAGGCCTGATATCCCTAAGGACTGCCCACAAATCCTGAAATCTCTGATGACCAAGTGCTGGAATAATTGCCCATCAAAGCGACCACAATTCTCTGAAATTTTATCTGTGTTGCTGCGGCCCAATAACAATAGCAAATACTTATAGGTAAAATATCCTTTCAAAATAATTCATGAAATCTATCCATTCATGCTAAAGTGTTTTAGTTAAGGCTTCTTATGATGTCTTGCTACCATGTGTGAATGTAGATTGGGAAGTTCCTCGAGCAGAAAAGCAGATATAACTATATTTCTTCTCATTTGCCAAGATATGCCAACCTAAGTATATCTTTTTCTTTTGTCATCTCAAAATCCAGTGTTATTTGGCTACCAAAAAGGAAAGTTTGAAAAAAAAAAATGCATGTCATTACTGATTCCGTGGAATTGCCATCGTAGGATAGAGTTGTGAGAGTTACATTCAAGCATTTATGATAGAGTTGTGAGTGGTAGGAATATTTAAAGAGGTGTTCGTTGCATCTTTTTATGAGTAGGCATTATAAGTTGGTTGCAGAAGGCTAGAATTGATTGATTGAAAAGCGGAAAAGCAGAATGAAAGGAGATATTATGTGGCCTTATGTGCCTTCTGTTTTCGAGTGAAACAAGGAGCACTTGCATTTTAACTTCTCTTTTGTCTCCATGGTGGCTAGTTGAGGGCCCCAGAAGTGGTCATCTTGCATTTTTGTCTCAGGAAAGGTGAGAATCATCAAATACCCCGGTGTTCCACCATGGGGGAATCTGGTAGTATGGAATTCCACGTGGCAATTGGGTCTTTCCTACATGTACCAATGGTTTTAGATGATAGTTAATCAATGAAAAGAAAAAGAAAAAAATCGTTGGGGTGGGATTTGCATAACAAACCTAGTTCAATCTTGAAGCAATTTCATCATATGAGCATTTTTTGTTCCTCTCAAGTGCTGGTTATTAAAGGTACTAGTAATCAACACCGTATTTGTAATCTTCTTTACGAAGCCTTGTTTTCAGTGCTTTGCCATATGCAGTCTGTTTTTAGGATTTATTTATCTTGGTTACCAAGTATTAACTTCATTTTGGAGGCTAGTTGATGGCATCCGCATCATGTGGTCAACTTCTCCCTTCCACACAAGTTGAGCTTCAAAACCATTTTATGGAAAATCAGAGGAGGGCTAGTGCTAACGGTCAATGGGCATTTCTACTGTTAGGCACCTCAATCAATTTGATATTCAAACATTGATCAATTGCTACGGTAGATTTCCGGACATTATATTTATATGGATATTGTTGGATTTTACATGTATGAATGAGTTGATGTCCCACTTGCAAATTAAATAGTGTAAGTTGTTAATTCTGTCGGAGATGAGCAGCAGTGGGAGACGGTAAAGATGGCCAATTAGCCTTGCCCCTTGTTTAACACCGTTGTTGCAAACGGTGAGTGAGGATCCACGTTGGTGTTTGGACGTTAAAACTCTAGCTCTATGTGAAATTAGAAAAAGAGTATATATATATATATATATGGAATTCCTTCTATTCTGTGTGTTGTATATATGTCGGAATTGCGACAATTTGTTTTCATCTTGGCTATGATGATAATAAAATAAATTGATTTCATTCGCTGTTAGTACATTTTTTTTTGCATTAAAAAAATAGAAAAAGACGTCGTTCTCCTTTGAGATCCTTTTCCTCTGGCCTTCCGCTGTCATCACTCATCACCAAGTCACCAACAACTATGTACTACTACAGCTATTACAAATTACCATGCAAACTGGGAAGGTGAAAGCATCTCACATATCTCTGTATTATATATATATATATATGAAAATGTTCAATTTAGTCCATATAATCTAATTTAGGTCAATTTAACTCTTCATTATTAAAAAAATATAACAATCAAGTTTTTTAATGATATAAAATCAATTTTAATCACTAGACTTGTTGATATGAAACTAATTTTTACGTTTAGAATTATTAATATGATAATAATATGACAAGTTAAGTCATAAATTGACATATCTAATATTAAAATGACACTAAAACATCGATCTATAATTTGATTTGTCAGTCATGTAGACGTTTTGTTGACCTATTAGTGATACATACTATAAAAGCTATCCCATTGTCCAATTGGAAAGGATTAAAAAATTGAATGCATTCATGGTGACAAGTGTCCCAAATTAGATGGTAATTTTAATCATTATTTGTTGACCTATTAGTGATACATACTATAAAAGCTATCCCATTGTCCAATGGGAAAGGATTAAAAAATTGAATGCATTCATGGTGACAAGTGTCCCAAATTATATGGTAATTTTAATCATTATGGCTAATGGCTAATTTGGTGGTTTTTATTTGGTGATTAATTTCATTTGACTATTTTTTTTCAATTTATTTATTTTTCCTTTTTGTTTTCTTTTTCCTTTTTCAAAGAAGTCTAAGGCTACCTGCGGCTCTTTCTTCGGTGAAGTGTGGACATATTTTTAATAGTATAATAATAGAAAAATAGTTCTTGACCTTCCAATACTTAACCCTCCTAGCAACCCTCTTGACATGACTTTTTTTTATTTGTTAAGTTTTTATGAGAGTATCACAAAAGTTTAGCCCCTCATTTAATAAAATTTAACTTTACATTAAAATGTTACCATATTTATAAAGTAAGTTTCCTTTTCTTGATAATTATAATTATAGTATTTTAGAAAGAAAAATAATCAAATATGTCACGTCATGAGGGTTATTGAAGGGATGAATTTAGATGGACCATATACAAAACTCAATATAAGAATGGCAATATGATTAAATCAAAATTACCAGTTCTTTATTGCCTATTTGCCTTTCTTTTCTTTTCTCCTTCCTAGTCTAGTGGTCTTTACAAGATACTTCCTGTTTCAAAATATATGTCATTTTTAGCTAATTCACATGATCAAAGAAAATAGTTGTTTTTGTTAAATTTATATATTTTTTATTAACTTTTCTATATTATCCCTTATTTAATGTTTCTCTTATTTATGATTAAAAAGAGAATAAAAGAGACATACATTTAATGATAAGGATAGTTTTAGAAAACTATAATAATATTATTGGTTTTGTAAAAATGAAAAATATTTTAAGAAATTTTTTTTCTAAAAATAACATATTTTGAAATAGGATGAGTACTAACAAATATACGAGGTCGAACCCTCGGCCTGAAGCTGAGAAGCCGAAGCCTTGTTTCCTGGCCATTAGGTCAGGGGACTTCTCAACCTGTTTGCCTTTCTATTCTCATGTTTTCACTGTTCATAAAAAGACTTTGTTTTCACAAATCTTTGGGAGAGTGCGAGCCGCAACTAACTCTGTGCTTCGAACGTGATTTTTCTTGGGGTCAAAGTAGTAGGGCTGTTCAAAAGAACCAAAAAAATCGATAATCGAACCAAACTGATAATTATATTAGGATTTTGGATTGTTCATATGAAAACTAAATAAACCGAATAGAACCCGAATGAACCGAATGAGTTAAAATTAAAAAAATACTTGATTTTATTGGCCTAAAATTAAAAGATCCAAAATTTTTATAATCTTATTTAGGCTTTTGTAAAAGAAAAAAGTAAAAAATTAAATAGATTTCAACTATTCGAAAACCCGCAAAAAAATCCGAACCGAACTGAACCGAAACGTTAGAGTATTAAAATCTTAATATCCGAACCGAAACGTTTACACCCTTACAAAGCAGCAACTTGTATTTGTATATATGTATTGGTAGAATATATGAAGTATGTATATATAGATAAATGAGTACAGAATATATATGGATTTTGTTTTGTATGGTTTTCTTCTGCTCGGCCCAAGTGGGTTGGGTCAGGTCAAGATCCACATGAAGACGGTTGACCAAGTGGTGAGTGCAAGAGCCGCGGCCAAGTATGTCCAAAGGAAGAGGACCGAACACTCTTCTTGACCCACATCGAACAGCTGCGTCATGGTACCTGCGTCATGCAATTTGCAATTAGCAATTAGCAGCTCAACAAACTAGTAATTGATATCTTCCCATGTCCAAGAATCTCCCCCGTCAGGGTAGGGTTTAGATTTATTGGGTAAGTAAAATAAATAAAAAAGCCTTGTTTTATAGTACTAATTAATGCCCTAATGGTAATATTTTAAAGTAGTTCTAGATGCTACTATTTGATTAAAGAAAAATGACTGACCAATATTCATGGCAGGAGGCAGAGTAAACTGAATGAGGAGCACGTAGTGGAACAAGGGGTCGGAGGGGAGGAAGCCAAGTTTCCCAGCTGCTTTGACAACCCAAATACCAATAACTGGCAGTATAATGTATCGAACACAGACCACTCCCACTATAATCAACGGTTTAATTGTCGACGAACGCAACCCTTTATATGTATTTGCAAAAATTTAAAAAAAAAAATACATAAGAGTGTCCATAATAATTAAGTAATAAAGAACTAACATTATGTTTTTTCATCCTCCTTAATTAAAGGAGAATACATTGGTTAGGAAATTTACCTTGAATCAAGTTGGCTCCCAGTATGAGGGTGATGCAAGGGATCGTTCCATTCCTGCACAGTGGATGGGTTGGGTTATGATTTATGAATGAATTAATGTAGCAAATTAAATTATATTAGAACTAGCTTAGCCTTAGCTAGTTTAGTTATTATATTAGTTATTATATAATTATTATTAATCTAAGCAGAGCTGGGGTTTAATTAGTACGTACCCCAGCAGTTGAATTGAGTCTTGGATTACCCGTAATGGAGCTTCCTCACCGATCATAAGGTTTCTCAGCCATGGGGTCGAACCAAAGATGAAACCCAAAATCTGATATATACGCTCAAGACATGAAATAATGATTCGATTCTTTTATTTATACTAATATATTAGTATATGAAATTGAAAATGATGCTAATGAATATGGGGAAAAGGATCAGCAACTAACTAAACAAGGAAACTCACTGCACCAAGCGTTGGAGGTGCCATTAGCTCTTCCAAAATCTGATGAATAATCCCCGCCACTTTAACCCACAACGATCCCTTCCCTTTTTGATTTGGTCTACTTTCCTGGGTTACATTAATATTCTGCATGCCATTCCAATAATTAATTACTCATTACAATCTCCTAGCTAGCTTAACCTTATACCAACATGCACAAACTGCTCTTTCTTTTTCTTTTCCCTTTGTGCAAATGTGCAAATAATAAAGGCTACCTACTGCTTGGTTCTCTGGATCTTCCACCGATGGTGACTTTTTGTTTATTGTTGCCACTCTTATAGCCACCTCCTCTTCACTTTCTCCTTTCAAAAGCTGACTCTCTACTGTGGCATCTAACTTGTTGTTGGGTTCTTTTGAAACCAATTCCTCAGCTGCTTCAAGTGCTTTAAATTTCACAGCCGATGTTTTTACCATCTGGTAAGTGAAGGTCCAAATATAGAAACCACCCAGCTGCATTCATTAATGAACCAAAATCAATACATAATTGATCACAATCGGTTCGTTCCTACATCTTCTACTCACAAAAAAATGGCCCTCTCTTACTCACAAGAAGGTTTTAACCCCAAAAAAGGGGGGGGGGGAAAAAAAGGATGGCTTATCAACGATCGATCACATTACCGCCATGGAAAAAGATGCGTATGACAGTCCAACTGAGCTGCAGACATTCCGATTCCCAAACGGGCTTCCACCCTCATTACAGACTGCAGGGACAACTATAAGGAGAAGATTTCCCAAGTTCCCTAATTCAGGAAGAGCATGTACAAATTAAATAGTCAACCCCAATATATTTAAATTTCTATAAAGTTAAACTGAATATAAATGTAGCGGAATATATATTAGGCTGGCTTAAAGCCTGAAAATTAAGCTGTAAATCAGTCAGCCTTACCAGCTGAACATGTACCAATGATAAGCCCCTCCAGATGAGGCTTTGGTCTCAGTATCTTAACAGCAATCCATCCGACAATTCCTCCCACTAGAAAGGTAATCCCAATATTTACTGGCATAAACCACCTGTGAATTGATTATCAAACACATTGAAACCCGAAACCACCTAACTAATTTAATTTGAATGAAATGTCTGTATTTGCATTTAATTATCTCTTGTTTTTTTGTTCAAAATTTAATAAATGCCGAAGCAGATGTTATTTTCTCGCCTCTTATACATATTACTGCTGATTAATTAACCTTTCTTAGTTAGTTATTGTCATACAGAAAAAGTAAAAGTAACAAAGAAACACTAAATCACTCATTAAAGTATACCAAGAAATAATGTCTTGAAGCGTGACAGTCTGGGCGAGACTTGCAAACATGAGCGACGGTGTAAACACAACGAACACAAGCTGCGTAATTTACAGAGCGAAGCAAATTAAAAGAGAAAAAGCAACAAGTGGAAGAACACACCACATGTCCATTGGAAATGTTGAATTAAACAGATATAATTTCAGCAGCAGATATATAGTAAAAAACAAGAAAAGAGATTGTGCAGGTGTGCGGCTAGCTTGCAAGAATGGAAACAGTTAAATTAAATAATATTACTATACCTTATTCAAGGATCTCAGGGTGTCGGCTGGGAGAAGTTTGCAGTAATCAGTTGCCATCAGAGCTCCCACCATACTTATAATAAGAACTTGCAGAATTGGCATGGAAGCCGCCTCGAAGAGTGTCCAGAAACCCATCTTTATGTGAATACTAATTAAATAAGAATCTTTCAGCCAATTAATCTGTTTTTTTGGGACAGAAAGTGTATTTGGTGCAGCGAGGCGTTGTTTAAGTTTCTCCTGTTCGTTGATGACTATGCTTTGAACTTGAGCAGCATCTAATGATGATTTAAAACAAAAAAGGTTAAAAACGAAGAAGAAGAAAATCTAATAATGAGAAAATAACAGGAGGAAAATCCCGGGAAGCAGCACAGGGGAGGTAGAGAGGAAGAATACAAAAGGGAAACCTGAAAAGTGAACAAAACTAAAAATTGGGAACATTAATTGTACCGAAATTGCAGTAAAGGAAAACGTGATGGAACAGTAGTGGTAAAAGACATGGGAATGAAAGGGAGGAAACAACGGTGAAGGTAGGGGCAGTTTTTATTTGTCACCACGTTGATTCATTCATAATAATACTAATAGAGATTCATTCATACTAGTAGTAGTAATTCAATCGGAATTGCGTGGCGGCTGGCTGGCGGCTCATCAATCATGTTTTGTATTTGTATTTGTATTCTTGCTAATTAATTAAACGGCCATTATTACAGTCAGACTTCATGATAAACTATAATTAATTATGTATACACGTAAACGTAAACGTACCCTTGACGGCTTGGGCTTTAATTAGTTACCAAGTCTTTCCTTTTATTTTTATGATGATGATGATCACCATGTTAAAAGGCCAACGTACTTTGAGATATATAATTAGAGAAAAAGTGCATATAGTTATACTATAATGATTGGTGTAACTATACTGTACATATAGTATTCTTGGCAGGCAGATGCAGTAGCCACCAAATCTAAGTGGGGATGTCAATTCATCCCGTCTCCGGTGAGAAATTCGGCTCCTCGCCCGTTAATGACGGGGACAAAATTCGATGAACGGGACGGGGATGGGATGGTGATTGCCTTTTATTCTCTGGCAGGGCCTGGGTCGAGGACGAGGAATACCCTCCCGTCACGTCTCTGTTCCCAAATTCTTTTTTTATTATATATATATATTATACTTATTAGTTATATATATTTAATAAAAATAGATAAATAATTTTTTTGTCGTAGATATATATTATGTATATATATATAATATTATATTTATATTATAGGTAATATATATTATGACATATAAATCTAAAATGAAAACCAAATAACAAAACTAAGTTTATTAATAAAAGACATGCTTAATATTATATATTTATTATGTTTATGCAAATATATTTATTTGGTTTATGTAATGAATAATATTATATTTATTATGTTTATGTAAGTTTTTTACGGAATTTTCTATGTAACAAAATAGTAAAACTTTTGTTTTTGGTATAACAATTATAATTTTTTAAATATACAAATCGGGGATTCCTAGTTCCCCGTCAATTCTTTGTCAGGAGATGGATAATGATAGTCAGGGTCGGAAACATGAAATATATCCCTGCGTATTTCCCGCTTGGTGGACATTCCTGACAAAAAGGAGAGTCTCTAAATTTGGATCGGGAAAAGAAAAGCATATTCTATCTTAAATCTTACTAATCGTCTAATTACTAGTACATCAATCAAGTTCATGAGGCCTTGTTTGATTTTGACTTGAGGTCCAGGCCACCCCAAATCCAAGTGAACAATTAAATTTAAATTGGGTTAAAATGATTGATTACATTCGATCGCATGCATAGTTCTTCTTTTTCCTTTTCTTTTTTAGCTCTTTTTAAACCTGATGAATTTGACGTCTGAGTCTACACTTCCGAATTTATCTGGACTTAGATTGATTACTTTTACTACTCTATATATTAATTCTCTGCCAAAAAAGAAAAGAAGGATTAAAGCCTCACGAGTATTTGATTCATTGAATATTCCGATATATATTTTGGTACATATACTGATTATCTTTCTGTTAACGTTGTTTTCAGTTTCACCCCCGAAAAAAACAAAGAAAGAAAGAAGAAAGAAAAAGAAAAATAACCTTTATGTTAGAACTTAGAACAGAGGTTTAGAGAGAATTCTCTGTTTATTTAGTAGTACGTAGGAGCAGTAGATAGAAAATGACAAGAGATCCACAGGTCTTCCTAAGTCCTAACCCTGACGAAACAGCATTATTATATTTTTTGTTTGCTACTCAACAGCATTATTATATTAATATGCCATTGCTACTGCTGGTCCACACTTGACACGCCACGCTCACTTACTAGAGAAATGATTAAACAGAATAAGTTATCACATAATTAAAACGTGATATTAAATTTAACAATTAATTTTAAAAATTTAGTTCTCAAATTAGTAATTTTTTTTTAAAATTTCAGAATAAATTTTAAAAATTAATGATATTTATTATGATACAATTAAACTTAAATATGTAATCATACTTATACTACATCTTCATTCTGCAGTAACTTCTGTAAAATTGATTTGGTGTGATCATCACTATGTTCACCAACCACGATCTCAACCCCCAAGGCAAGGCTCTCCGGCTCCTTCTACCTAGCCCATCCAATATCTTATAGTACTACTAATAATAATTAAATCAATTATTAATTATCTACATTATTAAAGAGAAGAATATATCTTATAAAGATCATAGAAGGTATCATGTAAGATAAAAAAAAAAGAGAGAAAAATGATTATAGAGAAATTTGAAAATAATTTTTATTGTTTTTTAAGTGTGTTAAATAATTTATATGGACTATTTAAGTATTCATTGTGTTCTGAAGAAAGAGAAAATTCATATAATCTTTTATTTTTTATTATTTTTTGGTGAGAGATATAATATTTTATGAATGAATTAAATTTTGATTTATTTTTTATGTTAAATTGATTTTTGGATAAAGGAAAATATAAAAAAATTATAATTTTCTCTCATATACTAATCTGTAACATTAATGTGGACCATTTACAATAATAATAAAGTACTAAATGTGAAGCAGTAGTAGTATTTGAATTTGCTTCTACTTTCTGTCCTCAAACGGATAATATTAACCCCTGCATACATTTTAGATATTTCCTAATGTTTATATAAAAGAAAAAG
The DNA here is from genome assembly GCA_030664755.1 of Microcos paniculata. NCBI lineage: Eukaryota > Viridiplantae > Streptophyta > Magnoliopsida > Malvales > Malvaceae > Microcos > Microcos paniculata. The sequence goes on from CP131463.1 coordinate 35,440,107, forward strand.
GAGTTTGTGTCGTGTGTAATGGTGAGTGGTGACGATGGTAGAGATTCTACCTCTGATGAGTCGTATCAAAAGAAAAAGACTTTGTTGTAGACATATAAATGCTATAATTTCGGCCTGGAAACAACTGGAACAATGTGGATGGATGGATGGATGAAGTGGAGCTCAAGGATGAGCATCAAAATTATTACGCCGTCTATTTTGAAATATTTATCACTTTGAAAAAAAATTTTATCTCAAAATATTTATCATTTTTATAAAATTAAGGTAATATTCTTATATTATTATAATTTTTTAAAATTATCCTTATTATTTAATATTTGTCTTCTCTCCTCCCAAAATTTAACTAATGAGATATATTTTTCTCAATCTTTGTAAAATAATTAAAAATGATATACATTTTGGGACATAGAGGGTACTTTATTATATATAGTTATAGAGTATAACTTATATTAGTATGATCTTAAAATGTGGCTTTTTAGGCATTCAATAGTATTTAGACACCTCATAAATTTTAGAAGACATACCATAATTATTTTATACCCCTCTACACCAAATCAATTTTTATTAATTCATAAAATTTTTTTCTTTATTTAAACTAAACCCTATAACAATAAATATAACATGGGTTGAAACTTACCCTAAAAAATAAAAAAATTTAATTAGGGGCTAAACTTTATTATAAGAGACCATTTTTTTAATTTTTAGAAAAATTATTTGTTGAGAGTGAATGTATATTTAAAATCCTAATATCTTTTAAAATTAATGAAGTGTCAGTTAATTATTGGATGTCTAAAAAGTCACTTTTTAAGATCATCCTAATATAAGTTAAACTCATAGTTATATACTATAATTGCCATATACTAGTACTAGCTAGCTACTACGTGGTGGAAATGGAATGGCTATGTATGGGAAGCAGAAAACTGGAATTGGACGAGAGGAGGGTTTGCTAAGGGTTTAATAGTCAAATTGGTCTCTATCATTTCAAAAATGAATCAAATATGTCCATATCCTTTTTTTTGAACCTAATTAGCCCCTAACCTTTTATTTTGGACCATATTCACCGAATTTAGACGGAAGTGAGTAATGTGACCCCACGTGATTAACAGGACCGTCCGAGGGCGAAGGTGAAGGCGATGGCGAGCACGATGACTTTGATGAAATTGCTTCTCATTTAAGTGATTTTTAGATTTATTTTTGTACATTTTATGTATACAACATTTACAAGAAATATATAAAATTACAATTTAATATTTATTTTGCTCTATTTTAATATTATTTTATAATAGTAATAATAATATATTATTAGTTTATTATTATTATTATTATTATTATTATTATTATTATTATTACTACTGTTTCACAAAAAAATAATAATAAAGCATCATTAAATATATTAAATAATATTTTTAATTTGCATTGTTTACCATTTTCCGCCGCTAAAACCGTTCCAAAAAAATAACTTTCTGTCCCTAAATCCGTCGCCAAATAGAAACTCCGTCCCTAAATCCGTTCTCAAATAGTAATGCCGTCCCTGACTCCGTCCCAAAAGCATAAACCAAAACCAATCAGCGATTACACTTTGCTACGGAATTAATCTGTTGTACATTCCGTCTCAAAATCCGACACTAATTCCGCCCTAGTGTTTGGATTTCCGTCGCAAAATCTGTCTCGTGACTTCCAGTCGATTTAACGACGGATTTATTTCCGTCCCTAAATAATTAGGAATGATTTTAACTTCCGTACCTATAGTTTAGGGATGCCTGTATAGGGACGGATTTTTTTCCGTCCCTAAGGTCGTTCGAAACCATTTTAGGGATAGATTTCTCATGTTTTTCCGTCCCTATTTCCGTTGCTATAAATCCTTTTTCTAGTAGTGAATACTCCTACAGCATCATGCAGACTAGCTAGCTTAATTATATATATATATATATTCTTAGATTGAGATTTATAAGAAGTACTGAATAATTGATTAGTTCTTAGATTAACAATTCACTGGAAGAAAAAGGATTAATGTGGCAGTAGGTAGGTGTCGGGGCAGCATGAAAATTTTCTCTAAATTTAGCCAAGTCAAAATTGTTGTAAATATTGGAAAACGAATGGAGTAAAGTAGGCTGGCAATTAGTGGCAACTGGCAAGGCAGAATGCAGATTAGGAATGCTGTTGGAGTAAAGAATTTGGCCTTCAACATATTTAGATATATTATGATATGATGTTGTTGCATATACCTTTTGTTTTTGGGTGAAAGCTTTTTGTTTTGGATGATGTTGCATTTATATATTCACACTTGATTTTGATATCATCCATAATTATTTTTCATACAATACTATAATTATGTTGTATTAGTTTAATCATAATAAAATATATTGTAAGAATTTATATCACTTATTCTAATTTGTGATTAATAATTACTACTATAATGCAATAATTGTAGATAAATATGTTCCAATTTTGGCCAAAAGACAAAAAAGATACTACAAATATAACTATCTTGTCCCCAAATTAATTTGGTCGGTGATATGGATTATGGAAGCCCTTACGTACGCAACACTTGCAATATTTTAGTATTACTATTTTTCTTAGCCATATATATAAATTAAATTCAAACGCTAACAGTATTTTATTAGTAGTAATAATGGAGTAAGAGACCAAAATTGAAGTGCTCCGATATATCCAAAAAAAAAAATTGAAGTGGTATGGGGCCTTAATTTTCGCCATCATCTTCTCAACAACAGGCAACAGCAGCTGCCTTCGATTGGTTTGCGTACTGCTCCCTTTTTGCATTCTAATTTGCATATGTCAATATCGTTTAATTGGGTCCATCGAATTAATTATAGGGTCTTATTTTCCCTTTCCCCGAAAGAAAAAAAGGCACTTTGTTTAGTAGGAAAGATGAAAAATTGAAAAGAAAGAAAATAAGAGGAGGAGAAAAGTAAAAAAATGAAAAATAAAATTAATTTTCCTCTAATATGCTTGGTAGGAAAGATGAAAAAATAAGTGGAAAGATTAATTTTCTTTCCTTTCATTTATTAGTAAAAGAGAAAAATGAGAAGAAAGAAAATCAATTTAATATGCTTTTATTATTATACTTCTTATTTAGTATGTTAGTGAGTACTAGTATTATATATTAGAATGTTTTTGATAATGAAGGATATATAAGTACTTTTACCTTAATTAATTAGACTCAACTTGTTTTCTCTTCTTTTCTTTTTTTTTTCAAATTTGGAGATATTTTGAATGTAAAGTATGAAAGAAAACATTTATCTCTATAATTTTTTTTTCTCTCAAATTTCTCTCCTACCAACCACTTCAAATTTTATTTTCTCTCCACCTTTCCCTCCTAACTTTTTCATCTTTTCACTTTTCTCTTCTACCAAGCAAAGCTTGAATGATTTTTTTATGTATATAATTTACTTTGTCAGTTGATACTATTATCTATATACTCCACTTGCTCAAGGGGTAGTCTGATGGAATCTCATCGTTTTTAAATTATAAAATTGAAAACAAGATACTAGTAATTTTTATTGTACTTAATTTTTCAATGTCCTATGCGATATTCAAAATTGTGTACGGTTAGTGCCTTGTATTTTCTTTTAATATAAATATTCGATATCCAATAATCACATTAAACTCTAATTAATTCGAAATTGAATTACGTCAAAACTTGAACATGATATCTTACTTATAATGATACATTAAATTCTTTTGATCAAACTCAACAGACATTAATAGTATTTTATATTTTCTTAGACTTTGAGAATTTATATTTATCCTTATTATTATTATTATTATGTATCTTAAAAATCTAAAAAATATAAATCAGATGAAATGTCGTATCGTTTTACTTAAAATTTATAAATTTGGAAGAGAATCAACGACTAATGAAAGCATTATGAGTTTGCTATATCACCTTTGCTTTTTTGGAGTGGACAACAGCTCAATTAACCGAATGATGTTGGGACCCAGGATAATTACGGCTGGATGGGATTGAATGAATTCAATTATTTGACACAGATTGGGCCATAAGACAAGGGGGATTGGACCCACTCATCACATTTTACGTACTTTATATATAAGTAAATTAAGTAAGCATAAAATAAGATAGTGAAGGCGTATGTATATACACCTGGGGAGCTTAGCTAGTCGCCTAGCTTATAATTTTCCAAGAAGCATTAGCCAGCACAGTGAAGATCAGCTGCCCAATATACTAGCTATTTCTCCACTGATGGTCGCAGAAAAGAAGGCGAGAAGCATTTCTTTTATATTATTCTGGTTAAATTGTATAATTAATCCTTTTATAAAAAAATGTGGATTTGATCTATTTATTATTATGATTTGATCAGAATTCTTTTACTATCATGTATTATCAAATTAATTTCAAATTACTAAAGGTCTTAAATTTTCACTGTTAGGTATGCTGACGCGGCATTAACTATATTGACATGACATTAACTTTGATAATTTGTACTTTTAGAAAATATTATAAATTTTTTATGAAATATCTTTTGATTATAATAATAAAATTTTTCACTAAAAAAATGAAATTAAACATTAAACATGAAAAATAATAGAAAAACTACCCATAAAAAATGTCATGTAGCAAAAAAAAAACTCACTATTTTAAACGCACTTATCAAGTATTCATTTGGTAAAAAAATAACGTGAAAATTTTTAAAAATTATTAAAATATATATTATCATAGTCAATGTCACGTCAGTATAATTAACAATAATGAAAGTTTAACATCGTTAGTGAGTTGGACTTTATTTGACAATAAATAATAGTAAAGAGATTCAATTTGATCAAATTATAATAGATAGATTAAATCTATATTTTTTTATAGTAGAGGGACCAATTTCATATTTTGACCTATATTATTCCAACATGAATATCAATTTAGAACTCGGGATATACGGCACCAACGTAAGAATATTGGAAGAATATATTGATTTAAATAAAGATGAAAGAAAAAAGAAAGCTAATGAGTGATCAGTAATTGATTTACTTGCATACAATGATAAAAATACATACTATCAAGTAGCTTGCTGGGGACAGAAGTGCGCTTGTCGTGGTTTTCAGTTTGGAATTGGAAGAGAGATTACTAGTCGAAGTCGAATAGTCCATTTTTTGTGTGTGTGTGGTGGTGGTTGTGGTGTGGAGGGGAGAGGAGATGATAAAACGGGGCCGAAGCCCAATTACAAGCAATTACACGGGGATAGCTAAACCCCCATCATATCAGCTAATAACCAACTGCCAAGTTTGATTACATTTTCGCTTCGCCCACTTACTTGGCCCAATGACTCTCTCTCTCATCTTTCACCCAATAGGCAAAAACAAATAACTAACCCATAGGCCCATGCTCCTAATTTTATAAAAAACAATAGTACTCGCTACTACAAACTAGAAATGCCAAGCCCAAATTGTTTTTTTGGCCTTTTATAAAAATATTGAGAAATGATCACAGAGAACCAATTTTATGGGATTTTAAAAAAGTTTTAGAGTAAGTTTCAAAATTAATGATATTTATTATGATAAATTTTAATACAAATATGTAATTATAATTGTGATTTTATGAAAATTATCATGGAACTTGCAGTTTCATGGGATTAATTATCACTCTAAAAATAATTAGCAGCACGATTTTGAAGCCCTACCCAGATGGTTTGACCTTTGAAAGCCCAAATCAAAATCTAGGAGTCCAATTGGAAAGATTTATTTGCATGTAAGTTTTTGTATGTATTATTATTATTAATAAACATCAAGAAAAACATATTGATAGAATAGTTATAATCGATTTTTATAGGTTTAATAAATTTTAATTTTGCGGTTGAAGTTGTTATTAATTGGTTTGCAGTTGGCGACGGAATGGTAATGAGCAAATTAGGCGAATTGCCATTGAATTTTGAACGGATTTTGACCGTGGTAGGCGCGCGTACGTATATATCCACATTATTCTTTGTTTTTTTTTTGAAGAAATATATCCATAATATTCATGCCTTGGAATTATGACAAATAGATATCCCATACTTGTTGGCGGATTGTTTACCCACCATTACTGAATTAATCAATCAATTAAAATCTATATGGAAAATTATCTCCTTACATTAGAGTTTTTAGATTCCACAAGCGAGGTTAGAGGGTAATATGTGTTGCTATAGGGTATATCTTTATATTTTTTTAATTAATTAATTAAATAGTAGAGTATGTGGCATTCTCATAGTCCCTCTTATACAGTCAAAACACTTCACATACGATGTATGAAATAATAATTCATATATATATATATATATAGATTAATACACAAAATAACCCTCGAACTTGTACAAAACCGTCGTTTGGCCCTTTAACTTTTATTTTGGAATTTTTAGCTCTCGAACTTTTATTTTGTGTACGATAATTTTGTACAAATTCGAGTGCTCTTTTTTGTTTTAGAGTACTCCCTCCTTTCTACAATATCTGTCGTTTTAAGGTTGTTCACAGATATTAAGATTTGCAATAAAAGTCCTAACATCTAGAAAAAAATTATAAAATTACAACTTTACCCTTTTATTAAAATTATTTGTTTCCATAAATATCAAACACTCTCTCTTTTATTAATTAAGAGAGATAGTGGTCTCCCACTTGGAGTCGGAGAAGAAGAAGGGCAAAACTAGAAAAAAAAGTAGTTAATGCTCTCTAAAATTCTTAAAATGACAGATAATATGAAACAAAAAATTTTCTAAAAAGTGACAGATATTATGGAAAGAAGAGAGTAAATTTTTGGTAAAAAAATAAAAATTCATTATCCTCGTAATTATAAGTATAGGCATTCATCATGAACAAATATTGATGTTATTAGTTAAATAGATTAATTTATTCATCATCACTCCAAAAACATGAATGAATTGATTAGAAGTATATATAATAACAACTTGTAATTAAGTGGGACATTAAAAAGGATTACATATCTAACAAGCAAAGTAAGAGGTGAAACTGAAAAAATCAAAGACATATAGACGCGGAGGCAGCATCTGCATGGGTTGAGATCCATCATCCATGTCTCCTATTGGCTATTATATAATAATAATCTAATTAATTATAATTGGATCGGTCATGAGTAGTTTTGCAGAAAAAGAGAAGAATTAAATATGGTCAAAAACATGTGGAATTGTAAGGAATTGTATGTTGCTTGTGGGATGGATCATGGATGGGACTGGAAGGGGTCAGCCTAGGTGACCTAACCCGCCACTTACGGTCAATTAATAATGCTCAATCATTATCAACTTTGTTTTCCCCATGATTAATTTTATATTAATTAAGTATTCGACTATTAGACTAGTGACTAGTAGTCGTATTGTAGGAGGAGTTATATATTCTTCCACCTGAATTCCAACATCATTTGCTCGTGATGCAAAGAATAAATTATAAGATCCAATGCAAGTCGCCCTCTTTTATATACACACACATCATTGCATTTGCAATTTTGTTTTTTTGGATAAATTGTAGTATTATTTTTTATTTAACCACAAAGCAGTGAAAACTGCTACAATACACCAATTATTAAAGGTATTTAACAACTGCGGCTAGTAAGTCAAAGATAAACATATGTAAACAAAACAGAAAAATCAACATTCTATACTAAACCTCCAGTTTTCACAAAGAATGCAGTGAATGGGGTCTCCTTGAATTCCTTCTAGACCGTGCAACCTCCATCTCACTATATCTCCTATTAATTCCAGAATCTCCTCAGCTATTTTTGGTAAGGCTCCAAAATGCCTTCTATTTCTTTCCTTCCGGCCGACAAAATAGCACATTTTACTCCAAGCCAATCAAAGTATAAGAGAGACGAGTGCTTTTCCTTTGAATTTATGCATAGCAAATATGAATACAATATCCCATCCTCCCATACTTCTGAATAGTATATACTTTAACAAAACCTGCTTCCAGACTTGTTGAGAGAACTCACACGTAAAAAAATAAGTGATTTCTTGTTTTATCTTCAGCTCCACATGAGAGACATTGCTTTGAATCGAGTCTCATCCTCCATGTAGACATGTAGTGAGTCTGTCCTTTGATGGATTTGCATTACAATGGTTTTTTTCGTTGTCTTTTTATATTAAGAGGTGGTTTCTAGCTGGCACACACATAAACTATATAACATCTATATATTTCGAAAATAAAAAATAAAAAGGAAAAAGGCAGGCTTGAATAGTAGAAGAAGCTTGTACTTTCATATCCATCAATATATATATATATATATATATATTTATATATATTCCCCATGTGATATTCGATTCTATATTACTATTTAATTAGTATATGGTAGTAATTAAAAATGTTAATTAGTTTGCTCCGATCTTTATGTATTACTAGTGGCCGTATTATCTTCATTAAAATTAAAACAACAACAAATAGAGCAACTCTCATCTCTACTCCATCCATAAAATTAAAGCTATGTTTGGTATGAGAAAATATTTTCTGTTTTTATTTTTTTAAAAATACAAAGAAACTATCATCTAAGAAATATGTTAGGAAAGAAAATGTATACATATTTTAGAAAATAAAAATGTACATAGAAATGAGATAAAAAAAATTATTCTCAATTTTAGATCCATTTTCATTTTCATTTTCTAAAACATGCATATATTTCTATATATTATAGATATCTTAGATGATGATTTCTTTATATTTTTTAGAGAATGAAAACAGAAAATATTTTCGTATATCAAACATAACTTAAATGTTTCAAACTCCGGAAGATGTTGTTTACTTTATTGCTTCTTCTTGGAAACCCGGAGAAAGAAACAAAAAGAAAAATGTTAGATGTCTGTATAATATACGATGTGTCATGCTCATTAGTCAATTGCTCATCCGTTAAGTGTCAATGACTACTATTTTTCTTCATTTTGGGTGAAATATTACTTACTACTACTTCATCTTAAGGAAAGAAGAATGAGTGGTTCCAGTTTGAATGGGAAGTTGGAACATGAAAGGATGATGCCACCACGCGGAGGCAACACGAATTGGAGAATATGAGAATGGGTCTAAACTCTAAACCCTAAACAAGGGAAGGAAAAGGAAATGAACCCACCCACAACCACCCTTCTGGTTGCGGACAGAGTACTCAGGCAGGCTTGTTCAACGATCGTCACTTCACCTTCAACACGGCACAAGCGAAAAACACATATCAACTCATCTCATCATCATTCATCGGGGTCCATGTTTTGCAATAAATTAAGGAGGAAATTAAGCAAAGCACAAGGCAGAGGGTCAAGGCCCAAGGGTTGTTGCTCTTGGAATCTTTTACATGAGGCATGGGTCTCACAACAGACAACAAACACCCAAATCCAAACAAAACAAAGAGACTCTTGTTTGTCAAATTGACTAGTGGGTAGGCGATAGGATAGAGGGTTGAAGGCTTGAAGCTGACATGTGTCAGAATAATGGGACAAACTTCCAAATTTACCACCCCTCAATTCAATGCCATAAATGTAACGGAAGTCTTCTTATTTGTGCAAGTAAGAAACCGACTTAAGTGAAAAGGGTAAACATATTAATACTACTACAAAGGCGCACGCATTTTTTTGTTTTGTAACCGAGACTTCTTTCTTTTCTATTTCTATTTCTATTTCGATATCTATTTACTACTTATACATAAAAGTTTACTGTTGGTTCCCTCCTTTCCTTAAAATGATTGATTGGTCACTGAAGTAGTAATACTAATTTGATTGACTGTCGCCGCCCCCAAGTTTTACTTCTTCCTTTCTATCAAAGCCTAATAAAGTATGAACTGAACCCCCCTTTTCTACGCCACACCACACCACTTTATTTTCTAACCAAAACCGCTCTCCACGAGCAGTAAAAGCAATGAATTAATACTTGGGTGATATATATATATATATATATATACATATACATACACACATCAAAATTATTTATTTATATAATAATATAGTAATAAGTAATAATAGTACTAAAAAAAGAAGAGAAAAGAATACTGCTATAAATTAATATTCATTTACCACTTGGAGGAATTGTTTATTTCCATCTATGGTGGAAGTTGGGAACGTGTTCATATTCATGATATTTGAAAATGGGCACAACTTCGATACAATGCTTTAGGTGTCATTCATGTGACTTTCCAATAAAATTTTGACACATGTCCACTTCTTAGATTAGCATAACTACGATATTTTGCCGTTAACGTTTGTACTCAAACCTACTCTTCTTGATTCTACGCAAACGCAAGTGACTTTTACAAGTTTTGGGTTCATTATGTTTTTTGTCTTTTTTTTTAGTAAAGGTTTTTCAATATTAATTCTTTTCGAATCAGGTTAATTTATTATGGGAGTAAAATTTTTCTAATAATGATTTTTTTTATTTAAAAACTTAAATTTGAGATCTTATTTAAAAAAAAAAAGTATTAAACTATTTAAATCAATCAATTATCTTCTTTAAAAATAAAACTTAACTTCATAGAAGGGGAGGGATTTTTTTCTTTTCGCAGAGAAAGAGGAGGGGGCCTTTATCCTAAGCCCTCTGCAGAAACAAATCAAAGCTAGCAACACCCATCCTCAAAGCATTCCTTTGTTTTATTCGAAGCATCAATCGAAGAAAAATTACGTCACGTTTTTGTTGATAAATTTTACCTTTTAATATGTCTTAATTATTTTACAATTTGTGGTTTATTATAATTTAAGATTTTATAGTTTTGGAACCTCTTTTGAACTCTCATCTGCCAAAACAAATTATCAGGGTTACATAAAGTAATTTTGCTCCAAAAGGGAAGTACATGTAGAAGACAAGAGATGAATCAAGGATGAGTGAAGACTATTGTGTCATGACAAAAAAAAAGAGAAAAAAAATGACACTGATATGTCATGGGTTATTGAGTTTATTTTTCTAGCTCAAACTTTTTCTTAAGTTAAATTTGAGAGTTTTTTAATTTTTTGAAACAATGCTATCTTGTATGATTAAATTATTTGATAAATTTATTTAGCATTTTGATTTCAAATAAACCAAACAAAACATCTTAATTTCAAGCATTTTGATGCTTCAAAGAGAACATGACACGGTGAATAGAGGAGGGTTCGAGGGTGAGCATAAGCGCATAAGAGAGTAAAAAAAAAAAAAAGGGAAGAACAGGGAAGACCAAAACTTTTCTCTCTCTTGTTTCAATTGATGACTTTACTTTTCTTGGACAACGACATACAAGTGAGCCCAAAACATGTCAAAGTCATCTTGAGGAGAAGTTTGGGTACTAACGTTAACGGCAAAAAATTAGAGTTAAGCTGACATAAGGAGTGGGCAGGTGTTAAAACTTTATTGGGAACTCACAGGAACTACACCTACAGCACTGCATTTAAGTTGTGCCCTTTGACAATTGACCCTGTTTCATACCAATATTTGTAATTGGAAGTGGAGGGCTGGAGGGCGGAGGCGACTTGGAGGTCTGGAGCAGGAGCAGCAGCAGCAGCTGCAACATCAGCATCGGGTCCAGTGCGGTCATTTGCATCCTTTTTGAACCTTCTTTCTTTGTTCCAAAATCTACTCTGTATTCAATAAACGCACTCTCTCTCTCTCTCTCTCAACAGCCACAAGTTACAATTTTTTCCTTTTATCGATTCTAATCTAAATACGAATAAGTTGCAGTAGTAAATAGTACTACGGACTAGCCAGTTGTATAAATTTCAGGAAACAACATATTTGTCTTTATTGATCAGTACGATTCCAATCTCAGTGCCCGTCGTCTTTGATTGCACTCTCTCACACGCCTGGGATTTGTTCTGCCTCTGATTAAACCACCCACGAAAGGATGCAGGTGCGTTTGTTGCTATGGTACGGTGCGTGGGGTTGGTTAATGGTGGGAGAAGGACTAGTAATGGGGGCCAGCGAGAGTTCAGGGGAGAGAAAACTTGATCAGACACCTACATGGGCGGTCGCTGGGGTTTGTGCTGTTATCATAATCATATCTATACTCTTGGAAAAGGTTCTTCACAAACTTGGAACGGTAATCCTTTTACCCCTTCTTTAGCACTTCCTTAATCACCTTCTCTCCCTGCTTTTCTTCTGCGTTTCTTGTTGTTTCCTATCCATAATCTTATCGCGTTTTCTGGAAATGAGTTTTGTTCCTTCCATCCTTCCTCCTGCCTCTACCTTTCTTGTTCACTTTCATACTCTGTCTTCACCTTTTATGCTCAATAAGATCCTGTTCCTTTCTTCTCACCTTCCCTGTTTCCCTACTAACGTCATTTCTCTGTCAATTGGGGAAGGAGAAAAGAGCAATCAATTAAAAAGTATTGGCTTTTTTTCCTCTCCAGTTTTATACATTTTGTTGGATCCCTCTGTTTTTACTTTTTATTTATCTTCAACCTTCTTTTTCTTGTTGCAAATTATCCCTATTTATCGGAACAATCTTTTTGTGGCATTCAGTGGTTCACAGAAAGACACAAGAGGGCTCTGTACGAAGCCTTGGACAAGGTTAAAGCTGGTAAGACCAGAATTTTGTTGATTTGTCATGTCACTTTTCCTACTTTTTATTACCAGAAACTGTTTTCTAGGAAGTTGCTCCTCTGCACTACTTAATTTTCCCCGGCCCCGTCGTAAGGTTCTGTGAAATGCCATCAATTGTCCATTCCAAAATTTGACCTATCCCGTTGTTGCTGCAGAGTTGATGGTTCTGGGTTTCATTTCGCTGCTCCTCACTTTTGGCCAGAGCTATATTGCTAGAATCTGTATCCCTACAAACGTTGCGAACACTATGTTGCCCTGCAAAGCAGATAGTGAGAAGGATTCCTCTACGAGCAGTGAAGAACACCGTCGAAGACTCTTGTGGTTGGAGCGTAGATTCTTGGCTGCTGCTGCAACTGCTCCCCAATGCAAGGAGGTGAGGCTACCCAACAAGTCTTCATGTCTTTGGTTTTCCATTAGCCTTTTAGGTTAATAATAAGACTATTAGTATTTGATATTAATGAACCAGTAACCTTTTTCTGTTGAATGCATGTTATGAGCCTGCATTCATTTCAATTTTCTTCCCAGAAAATGAACAAGACATGGTTTTATGTTCATGATGGAAGGTTCGAAATATAAAACTAAAAATATCACTGGCAACGTAGTCAGGAATGAAATTTGAATAATTTCATGTGGAGACTGTAGAGTACTGTGGTTGGGTTCAATGCAAGCCAATGTTCCACTACTATGGAATCTGCTATATCTAGCAGGCTTCTTGTTTTGTCTTATCTCGTCTTGATGAACATGCTAAGTCACAATCGTATGGTGGTTTGTGACTCCCTCCCGCTTTATCATAAAAGCTCAAGGGAAAATGAATAATGCTGTTCCGATGATAGAGGCTATGAATAAGTTTAAGCAATTGCTTCTGCTTCTTGTATGAAAGTTTTGGAATGCGAAGTACATTTTAACAGATGAAGTATCACGATTTTCAGATTTTTCTCCTTAAAATGCATCTGGCTGATTGTTCGTTCAAGACTTCAAGTTGTGTCTGAAATGATAAACTTAATCATGTTGATCCATCAGTGAGCACATTGAAGCACTAATTTACACGAGAAGTGGAATTTTTTTCATCATTTAGAGTTTCAAACTGAATTAGATGCCATCTGTAATTACTAACTAAAGCCTTATACTCCTTTGAGTTTTTATGAAGTCATCATCTTGCTATCCCACTTCACATTACTGCTATACACTGGCATCTCTTGTTTAAGTATCTCAATTAAGCTTCCTAATCAATTATTTGGTCATTCTGGATGCAAACTTTATAATTTCCTTTTGATCGTACTATGAATTAAAACATAAACTTCTGTGTCTTAAATGGTAACTAGTTGGATTTTTTTTTCCTGCAGGGGGATGAACCTCTTATATCTACTGAAGGGCTGCATGAGTTACACATCCTCATATTCTTCCTAGCAGTTTTCCATGTTTTTTATAGTTTTGTTACGATGATGCTTGGGAGACTAAAGGTAATTGAATTGTGTCTTAGCTGTATGTTGTGCTTGATTCTCTTTTGTATAGTAGATTCATTAGCACAGATCAGTATATTGTATTAAATTAAAGCTGCTTTTGAACAGATTCGTGGCTGGAAGGTATGGGAGCGGGAGACTTTGTCCCATGACTATGAGTTTTCAAATGGTATTCTTTTCCACGAGGAACACAAGGCAGCCTTGAACTTAATTTCCCAACTTTACTTGTTACATCTTGAAAGCCAACCTTGTTTGGTTGATTTTGCAGATCCTTCCAGATTTAGGCTTACTCACGAGACATCTTTTGTAAAAGCCCACACCAGCTTTTGGACTAGGGTTCCATTTTTCTTTTACATTGTAAGTACTGTCTAACAAGCAAAAAATTTACATTTTATTTAATAAGTGCAGCTAGAGGTGAGCGGATTCATACCAGAAAATTCAACTGCAAGGTTTAAGTTCTTCTTGCAGCCTCAAATTGATACATAAAATTTCCATTAAAAGGAAAGGTTGTTCTATATTAGAAATGCTGTACTTGGAAGATGTTGCTCTGATTAATGAATAAAAATGAAGTTTTGGGTGTCATTGTTTTGTTGACTACAACTGAGTGTGATCAATGAAGAAACTGAAAAAGAAAAAAATGAAGATTGTAAAATCAATATGGAAATACAGCGGGGAATATGATAGAATTCAATTGACTACCATAACCAAAAGCGGCTACTGCAGATAAAGCTGCTTGAGTCTATTTCAAATAAAGAAAGAGTACTTGCTCTTCGCTTTGTACATTTTTTTTGTTCTCTTTGTGGTTTTAGTATATATTGCTATGTACTACCTTTCTAAATCAATACTGAATAGATATTCACTGCAGGGATGCTTCTTTAGGCAATTTTTCAGGTCTGTTGGTAGGGCTGACTACTTGACATTGCGGAATGGATTTATCACTGTGAGTCTTTCAGTTGCAGAGCCAATAGTGTTTGATGTTGGTTTGGCTCTTTCTTTCTTATTATTTAAGACATGTCTTGTAGGTTCATTTAGCTCCAGGAAGCAAGTTTGACTTCCAGAAATACATTAAAAGATCATTAGAGGATGACTTCAAGATCGTTGTGGGAGTAAGGTAATAGTTCCTCTCTCTTTATGTTATATTGGATAACATCTCTTGCTGCTAATGTGCCTAAACATAGGTTTATCCTGTTTGCAGTCCAGTGTTGTGGGCCTCATTTGTGGTCTTCTTGCTGCTAAATGTTAGAGGTGAGCCACTTTTTCTTGAGGAGATCCTTCCCAACAAAAAAAAAGGGTATTGTGCGATTACAAACTGAATCAGAGGCTGTCTTCTGTTTGCTAAAATAACATCTGCTTTTCCAGGGTGGCAAGCTTTATTTTGGGCATCCATAATTCCTGTGATTGTAAGAAATCTTTCTTAATTGGTCACAACTTAAGAATTATAGCTGTAGAAGATATCAAAGCTTTAATTATTTTATTGATAACAGATAATCTTAGCTGTGGGGACAAAGCTTCAAGCTATTTTGACAAAGATGGCTCTTGAAATTACAGAAAGGCATGCTGTAGTCCAGGGGATACCTCTTGTGCAGGGCTCAGACAAATATTTCTGGTTTGGTCGACCACAATTAGTTCTTTATCTGATTCATTTTGCATTGTTTCAGGTAATTTATGTACGCTGCTTTTATCGATCCCTGAAATGAGTCTATACCTGCCTATATATGATAGAAAATGAATCACTGGCTTAAAACTCTTGTTCAGTGTTCTTGTTTGTAATCGTAACTTAAGGTGCTTCGAAACTGTACTTAAAACTAGAAAAACAGTTCTTCCTTACTCACTTTGTGTATGGAGGCTACTCGTATTAATGACTACCTAATTTATCTTCTCTCTCTCTTTCTTTTTTCTTGGCAGAATGCGTTCCAGATAACTTATTTCCTGTGGATCTGGGTAAATAGCAAAGCTTTACTGATTTTGCCATTTGCAATCTCTGTCCCTCTCTTTCATCTCTGATTTTCATTTTCTCTAATATGAAAGTCAGGTGTAATGTTTTTGTCATTGCTTGTGCAGTATTCATTTGGGCTGAAATCTTGCTTTCATGCTAATTTCAAGCTTGCCATAATAAAAGTTTCTTTGGGGTAAGGTTAAGCTTTAGTACCTTTGGTCTTCTGTAACTAGTAATATTATGCGGCTGAAACATAAATAAGATTGTTTGCTAGAATAACCCTTAAATTGTTGGTCAAAATTTTTATGGATTTTGCAGGGTTGGAGTTCTATGTTTGTGCAGCTACATTACCCTTCCACTATACGCCCTAGTAACCCAGGTACTTTTGTGTTTCCAGTATGTTTCACTAAATGAAGGCGAAGATTGAATCTTGCATCATTTTGAAAGCTGTTCATGACTACAATTTCTCCATGAATAAAATGCCATAACGGAATCTGCATGTTGGTGTCTGTTATGTGAACCATCAAGCAAACACGAATAGAATAAAAATGAGTTACATATGCTTATTATAATGTTGGATATACTTGCAGATGGGCTCTCGCATGAAAAAGTCAATCTTTGATGAGCAAACATCCAAGGCCTTGAAGAAGTGGCATATGGCTGCAAAAAAGAAGCATGGAAAGGGAGGAAAGACCCCTACGAGAACCCTGGGTGGAAGTGCGAGCCCAGCTTCCACGGGACACACACTTCACCGATTCAAAACTACGGGCCACTCAACTCGTTCTGCCTACACCTATGAAGATCAGGACATGTCTGATCTTGAAGGCGAGCCATTGTCACCGACGTCATCAACCAATTTGATAATAAGAGTGGATCATGAGGAGCAAGCAGCCGAAACGAGTGAATCTCGCGAAGGAAAAAATGAAGACGACTTTTCTTTTGTCAAGCCTGCCCCGGTTAAAGAACCATGAACACGTAGTGGGGGATGGCGGACGCTGGCGTGTGCATGCAGGCAGTGACAACGGATCTGTCTGTCTGCTTTTGGTAACGGAGGTCTTCTTGTGTAAATGAATTTGTTTTCTGGATGAATTGAATACATGCGTTGTGCGAAATATGTGACATATCTGGGTTGAAATGACTTAATTAGTAGTGGCATTTCCTTTTTTTTTTTTGGATGTCAAATCAACGTATCGAACCCTTCAGAGTGAAGACGTGCATACCCGCCCACACTTCTTAGTTCTCATGCTTGTTCTACTCTTTGTTTCTGTTTGTTATTTTCCTGATGAACGCATTGCTGTTATTTTTCATTTACTCATATTGACAACTCATTTTTAATTACTTGCCGTAACTAGGAAACGGTTATGTTTGGTATATGAAAACATTTTCTGTTTTTACTCTCTTAAAAATATAAAGAAATCACTATGTATGATAGGTATAGTTTATAGAAATGTATGTTTGTTTTAAAAAATAAAAATCAAAGTAGATTTAACATTGAAAACAATTTTTTTTAATCTCATTTCTAAGATACATTTTCATTTTCATTTTAAAAAACATGCATACATTTTTCCTCAAACACATATCTTATATAAACTACTTTATATTTTTTAAAGAATGAAAACAAAAAATGATTTCTCATACCAAACATATTTTTCCCAGAGAATCCCGCAACCATCACTCTTATTGTAGAGTGCAGGATCGTCGGCGGAGAATATTGTTTTAGCGACATATATGAGAAGCTAGCTAGCTATGACGTGTTCTCAAAGATTCCTTTCAACAGCCGAGGCTCCTCCACCGGAGGCAGTGGCCGTGGAGTCTGAATTTGTGGTTATATGAGCAGCTCTCCTTTGTGCATTGATATGCGTGGTGGCCTGGTAGCTGCGCCGCGCTGCGCATATGTCTCCGCCGCCGCCGAACTGCCCTCGACGCAAACAACAACAACGCCTCTCAGTAGGCCTCAGCAAACCAAGGCCTAAAAAAGAAGGTCCTTGAGTCTCTCCCCACTCCCCAGAGTCACCGACAACAAAGACGCTGTTGCAAAGTTTGCATGGATGGAATGCGCCATATGCTTGTGGAAGTTCGCGGAGGGGGATGAGATCAGGGTGTTGCATCATTGTGGGCACGGCTTCCATGTGGGTTGCGTAAAAATTTGGCTTGGCTCACACTCCACCTGTCCCTGGTGTCGTCACCTACTGGTGCTGGCCAGGTGTTCCAACTGCGGGCACTTTCCTGCTGCGGCTGCTGTCTCTGAAGCTGAAATCAAGAGCCTTGGCCTCCATGATCATTCCACTGTCCCTAACGCTCTCTTGCCTTAATTAGCATAGCAGTTTGGCAACATTAATTATAGATCAGCTTAGATTTTTTTTTAAAACTATTCTCCATGTTAATCTGTATTTATATGCATCGCTTTTTGGAAACCGGAAACGTACTTCTGGAGTTTTTACCTTTTTTTCGAATTTTCTTTTACCACTAACATCTGTATACTAAGGTAACTTGGCATAGGCTTGTCTGGTTTACACACCATGTACCTAAACATGCTGTGGTTGTGATGCTTGCTACTCTCTCTATCCCTTATTTTCTGTCTCATTTTGAGATTTTTTTGTCTCTTTTTATCTGTTCATGTTTTAGTATTAATCGATAGTTTTTTAAATTTACCATTCCACTCTCTCTCTCTCTCTCTCTCCAAACTTCTCTGTTTTTTTTAAATGCATTGAGTTTTCTGCTTTCCTTTCATAGGCCAAGATGAGAAGAGAGAGAGGGGATAAAATTGGAAAGTAAAGATAAAAATATATAAGATTTTGAACCCTAACTGATTTTCTTACCCTGTATGAAGCAGTTAACAGGGACAAATAATAAGGGACAGAGGGAGTATTAAAAATAGACTGTCCATGAAAGACAGACTTATCAAATGGGGGATGCGAATTGCAAATGCAAATTGCCACTCAAAAGAAATTTGGTGTAGAATCTTAAAGTTGTGTGGCTTACAAAGACTGCATGTGGATTGGATTTCAGAAATACAATGGGGAGCTAGCCATCTCAAAGGGAAGTCCCTTCTTCCACTCATATGCAGATTAGCATGGAATGCACATGTCTACTTACTATGGAGAGAAAGAAAATCACTATTTGGGGGAGCTGAAACAAGTCACTCACAAATGTTGATGAAGACTGCAGCCATTATACAAGGAAAGCTAAGAGGTCTCAGATCCATTGCAAGGGATTCCATCAACCTAGAAATATGTAGGAGTTGGGGATTTTGTGCAGACATTTTTTATATGTAGTTTCTTTTATTAGCTCACAATATTGTACAAAATGCTTTACATTTTGTGTAGTTTGTGAACTTGTAGCAGTTTTGCTGCTTCTTGAATAAATAAAGCTAACAAATTTATGCAAAAAAAAATCAGTATACTATATTTTAATAGAAAAATGGTTTCCAAATTTGCGCGCAGTAAAAAATGTAAATATAGAGAATTGTTAAAGGAAAACCAAACAAGAAAAAAGAAAAAAAAAAGGAACTGCAGGGCAACTCTGGATGTAAAGGTTTTCCTACCAATGGGTCATTTTATCGGTGGGGAGTGATGGATTCCTACTTTGCAATATTGTAAAGAGTGAGGAGTAAGAGCAAAAGCCTCCCAATCTCAATTTAAAACCAACTAACATTTACACAATCTCAATATCCATAAATCATAACAAAATCTAAACATCAAATTTATCAATGACTTAACCTAATAAAAGATAATTAGCTTCTAACGCATTTTCTCCCCAAATGCAATTCCCCAATGTCAATCATCATTAATTGAAAAACAAATATAACCACATAGTGAGCTAAAGAGCCCAGTAAGTAATAAGATCTAACTGCTCGGATCAAGTGCAAGAAAATAATATTTTACAAAATCAAATTGCAATTCTCATTTCAAATTTTCAACCAATAAACCACGAAAAATCCACAATTTAAATTCAATAACTTTATAAATTAATCACAATAACATTGTCATTTTGTTCTCTTCTGGTTGTCATAATCACAATCATGATCACAATCATAATCCAATATTTTTGTTAACGGTATAGATCTCGAGTCTAGCCAACAGTTTAACCTCGAGGCACGAGTCCACCATACAACCATCCAAAAACATTAAAACACATTTTCATAATCTCAAATCACTTTTACAATACCTTAAATCTCAAATATTTATATTTGTATACTTCATCCAATTTTAAAGAAAATAACACTTTCACAGAACAATTGAAATCAAAGCAATTGAAACTAAATGATCATTGTACATAAATCAATTATCAAATATTTAACAATTTACAAAACAATAGTAAAAACATACATTTTCAAAACAATCAGGAAGATCTAACCAGTTATCTGATTAGCACAATATACAATCACACTTTCACAATGCGCATCAATCCTACTATATATTAACAATTAACAATTAGTTATCATCAATTATAGCAATGCATGTCCATTCTATCCTCGAATAAAACCAAATTACCATTAAAGGTTTGCTGGAATTTTCCAAAATATTTGGAAACCAATTTTTATACTTTTCATAATTTTCACTAGTTGAAAAATACTTTGAAAATACAAAACTATTCTTTTCAGTGAGTGAAACTTCAATTTAAATAAATAATATTAATTCTGATAATAAAAAATAATTTATGTAAAAATCTCAACTCCAAATCATTTATAAATTATCCACACTCTCCTTATACTTTTAAATAATAAAATAATTTATAAAAATTATTTTGTACTTCCAAAAATTTTGGAAAAATCTTAGAAAATTAGAAATTGTTTTTGAAGCAAATCCCCAAAACTTGGTGATCAAATGACTTAGAGGTGAACTCCACTCTTTGAAACCAATTCTGCCCGAGAATGGGTAAGAAATTCATATTTTATAAACAACTATAAAAAGTTCAGATTTGTCCTACCAATTAACCAACTTTGAGGTTTAGGTTCTCTCTCTACAAAACCCCTATTAATGCATGGTTGTTACCTATGGAAAATGCTCATTTCCTACTACATGTTGGTCGTAAGTTTAGTCTTTAGAGACCTCTGGTTTGCCAGATTCAGACAAAGAAATATGAGCTATTAATCACAAATTCAAACCTAGGGTTCATAACTTCATAACACCATAACTTTTAAACCACACAACGAAATTGAGTGATTCAAAATCCCACAAACTCCTCCATTGATGTCAATATGATGGCTAAAGGCTCGCGGGTCAACAATCGATGGCCAGATTTCTCTCTCTAAGTTTACCTAAAACCCTTCTCTAATATGCAACAATGATGGAAACTTAGAATACTTACCTTCAAACACTCAAGAATGGTGAAAAACAGCAGAAATCAATCCTTTGCAACCCTAGGACGTTCTCCCTCTTCTTGCCAATTTTTAACCCTAAAATCAATATCAAAAAAATATATTTATACCTAAGTTTAAGGATTTTTTACTAACTGATTGGGCCAAATTAGAAACAAACCTATTTAATTACCATTTAAACTCAAAATCTAATAATGAATGGACTGGGGTGTCACAAATAATTGAGACCCTTGAAAAGGTGCTTGCTTTACAAAGTGCAAACTGCCAGGTTTCCTCTTGCCAACAATCGGCACCAAGACAAATCAGCCCTCCATGCATATTGAAACTAATAATAATCTTAATTAATTTGGTTAGTTACGACATTAAGTGTTTCCCATTATATATGTACACACCCTTGATGCTGATGGGATGGAGGTAATCAACACGGCATAGAAAAGGCCCTTACAAGTGGTGCGGATCCTCATTTGTCCAATCAAATGAAGCCAAAGAGATTATTTAAAAAAATGGGGTAGTTATCCGGGAGCGCATGATGTAAAGAAAGGCTATTTGTTTCCTTATCGTACCGGAGGCATCTCAAATTCAGGCAAGGGCCCACCACTTATACGAGGTTATCCTTCCACTACCAGAATAACCGTAGATGCAAATATTCATTGTCAAGATCAATAAAGCGATAGACAAGCGATCGTTAATTTCTCCTTCCAGCTATGTTTGGAGATGGTTAGTTTCTTTTTCCAGCTATGCATGATGACAGGCACAAATTTAGGCTAACTTAATTATATCATTTTGTCTTGCTCACCCTAGTCCATATTTCGTATACGATGGGACCTAGCTCTAATCCATGTTTAGTCAAATGTTGCACTTAGGTGAAACTATTCAATTAGTCCAAGCGTTTTGTTCATTTTAGTCTTTGCACTCTTCTAAAACTGACATTAAATATAATCAGTATCTATTCCGTTAAATATAATAACATAATGCTTATGTGACAATAAATGAAGACTAATAACATAATGCTTAAATGACAATATATGAAGACGTGGTCAATAAAAAGTTAAACATGACATCCATATTTGCAGTTCAGATAAAGATCTCCTATATTTTTTTCAATACATGTCCTCATACAGTGTCTTTTTTTTTTCTCTAAAACAATCTTAGATTAATATTCTTTTATAAAATACTAATTCAATTTTTAAATCTCTACAGATATCATTGTCAACTTATAATTAGAACACGTTATTGTATGTTGTAACCTCAACGCCATGTAATCTAATTTAACAGAATAGAATACAATTAGTGGTGTTCCTTAATTTGCTACTTTTAGAAGAGTATAGTGATTAAATTGAATAAAATTAAAACACAATGATTAAAATAAACAAAACCCTATAGTACATGGACTAATTGAGTAGTTTCAATCGCTCATTAACAACAATACGAATTCATTCTCTCAGGCCATCGCACTCTTTTCGCATTAGTAAAACAAATATTACAAGATATTGGCAATATACCTTCGTTGAAATCGAATTATGGAATGTCAATAACAGCTCTAATTCTAATATAGATCCAGAAACAGAAGTTTGCTTCTAAAAGGCAGCTTTAGATCCCAAGGACATCTTTACACATGCAATCACTCTTGCCCTCTTGAGATCCAATCTCTTGCAAGTAATTTTCAACTTCCAAGGCTGCCATGCACCCTGCATAGTTGCAAAACAAATTAAATTTTTAGTCAGCTAGATGGGTTTAGGAAAAGAACTTAATGCTATAGCAAATATGCATGTAATCCACATAGAAGCATAATTTTGCTGATTCAAAAGGAATCGGATTCCAGTTTTCAAAATGAACGATTATTATGGAAACTACTAATAGAGCAATTGCAAATTGGTCTGAGTTTCTACTAAAGTCGCAGCAAAACTATTTTTATAAGCCAGTTTGGAAATATTTTGCAGCGTCTTCCCTTTTTAGAACCAATCTTGCAATTGTAGGCTGGTGCAAGTTAAGAAGTTTTTCCGTAAACGAACAAACAACACCAAGTTTTGAAGCGTCTAAGGTGACCCTGAAGAGTTCTCCGATACGAGTCGGGTCCGTCCCCTCTAAGCACACGTATGTTCTCATCTGTTCCAAGAGAAAAAGAGTGGAGGTTCATCCAAAGATGACCAAAGAACAATTTAATTTTTGGTTACTTAGATCGACGTGAAAAATAACAAGTAAATCAGCATGTCTCTGGTGTCTGCTTCTTGTTTAATTTCATGTTATGCAAAGTAAGCAAGGCTTGAACGAGTAATCACAATAAAAAAGCAAGTAAAAGCATCGAAGACGAAAGGGAGAAGGACTAAAGCTCTAACCACTGCCAGCAGTAGTAACAACCTGCCTATACTTCTTATCCTGGACATCTCCAGCAGCTATAACATAGCGCACATTAGTGAGAATGTAGCCATCTGAATCAAGCTCCAGTTGGTTATCCAAGAACTTGGTGGCAGGTTCATGCCTAATAGAAAAAAACAAACCAGAAACTTTCCCATTGAGTAGGTTCTTCAGCTTGAGCCCTCCCAAAACCCCTCTCTCCCTATCCTTATAGGCCTTCTCTCCAGATCACCTCTATCTTAGGGTTCGAAACAGCCCTACTCTGCATGATCTTGGATGCCTTAAATGTGTCTCTCCTGTGAATAATATAAACCTTGGAAGCGTATTTAGTGAGGAAGGTGGATTCCTCTATGGCAGAGTCACCCCCACTGATCACTGCCAGAGGCTTGTTCCTGAAGATAGGGGCAGCTCCATGATACACGCCCTACTCAACTACTATTAGCTTGGTCCAGTCCACTTCTTTATTATCAGAGTTACCATTAGCACTAATTAATCCATTTTTGAATATTAGTTCTATGTAATAGCTGATTAGTTGCGGAAGTTGTAATTAGCACTTTACTAATCACATACTATATATATGCTGTAATTCTCTTTAGAGACATCAATGAAATTGATGAAAAGTGAAAACCCTACAATTCCTTACTCTACTTTTCTCTGCTCTCTATTTCTCTTAAATTCTTTGCTCTTTCTCTCTTTCTCCCTATTCTATCTCTATTTCTTGCAGATAACACTCCATCACACACTAAGCAAGCCAAGATTCCTCTATTCTAAAAGCCCTCTAGCCCATCTTCGGACCCCGGGAAATTAAGTTGGTTCGCTACGACCGTCGTGGCCCGCAATCACGGAGTCAGCCAGGACGGTTTTGGCATCGACGATTATCTTGAAGGGGATGTGAAGACAGGTCAACCTTGTTGATAGTTTCAGTGAAGATGGCGGTGCCGAAGCGGAGAGATTGATTACGGCAGCGGTCCATAAGCTCCATGCCCAGGATGCCGTCCTGTAATCCGAAGAAGTTTTCCACATCTGATGATGTGGTGGTCAGCTGACCACCAAGGGTGATGTCGTTAGCCATCAAGCCCTCGAAGAGAATGGGCTTTAGCTCAGCACAGGCAGCGTAGATGGCGGCAATATGGGCAGCGGAACCGCTTCCGATGATGCAAACCTTTGTCCTGAGAGGAGAGTCCATGGCTGGAGAGGCGGTGTTGGGAAAAGATGCTGCGGTCATAAAGGTAACTGCAGCCGAAGTGGTGTCAAGGCCGACAAAAGTGCGGGCTTTTCTCAACAGGGTTATCAGCCTAGTAGGGTTAGGCCTGTAATTCATCTGGTTTTAAAGTTTAATGGACGCATAGGTTTCTGGACCTGTAAGCAACATTAGTTGGTCGTAACTGACTTGACCAACCGAAACCGATCTAATTTAGTTGAAATGGTTCTATTAAAATGGTTTGAAAGTTCGATTTGTTCGGTTAATTCAGTCGGTTGTCGATTTTTAAAATTCTAAAATCGAACTATATAATACTAATTGTTATGAAAAATATACTGTGACCATTTAGCAGTATAGTGTTAGGCAAATTGACATAAGGATGAAGAGAGAATGGCGAGAGAAAGAGAGAGAGAGAAAATGAAGAGAGAGAAAATGAAGAAAAGAAGAAGCTAATTCTTATTATCATCAGCGATTAGCGCTTCAATTTATAGACGAAAGTTTACTATGCAAACTTTGAAAATTTTGCATGTGGACCCCACGGTTTGAATATTTTATACATGAATAGTAATATGCACTATTCATCGATAGTGATATGTACTATTCATCAATAATTCATCCTACATAATTAATATATGAATAGTAATATGCACTATTCATCGATAGTGATATGTACTATTCCGTCGGCAGATTTGTCCAGATCTCATAACACTCCCCTTTGAACAAATGCCACTATTTAAAAATTGGACGTGTATTGCCTCGTTAAAAACCTTAAGTCGGAAAAACCCAGTGGGAAAAAACCGAACATAAGGGAAAAAGAGTACAATATAATTAAGTCCATCTAATATGTCTTCAGGACAATATGTGCTTGTCTTCAGGACAATCTATTTGTCTTCAGGACAATATAGGTAGGCCTACACCAATGGCCTGATTGGACATGCTATTACTGCCTCATTAAAAACCTTAAGCCGGAAAAACCCAGTGGGACAAAAATCGGACAGAAGGAAAAAAGAGTACAGTGCACTTATGTCCATAATCGCTCCCCCTGAAATAAAACAAATTGCTACTTCTGGAGCATCTAAACATTTCCACTTCTGGGGAATTCAATCTTGCATTTTACTGACTCGCCGCATACCAATGCCATAAACTAATTTCTCAAATGTTGATGTTGGCAAAGATTTGGTAAATAAATCTACAAGATTATCAACGGAGCGAATCTGTTTAACATCAACTTGTCGACTTTCCTGGAGTTCATGAGTATAGAAAAATTTCGGCGAGATGTGCTTGGTCCTATCACCTTTAATATATCCTCCCCTGACTTGTGCAACACAAACAGCATTATCCTCATAAATTATAGTGGGAGAATCTATCACCGGTTTAAATCCACTAGCATTATACTGTCTTCAGGACAATATATCATAAATCTTAACCAAACACACTCTCTTCCGGCCTCATAGAGGGAAATAATTTCAGAGTGGTTGGAAGATGTAGCAACTAG
Source organism: Microcos paniculata (assembly GCA_030664755.1). NCBI lineage: Eukaryota > Viridiplantae > Streptophyta > Magnoliopsida > Malvales > Malvaceae > Microcos > Microcos paniculata. The sequence continues at coordinate 35,466,363 of CP131463.1, forward strand.
TGTTTGCTTAGTGGAACGCCAAGAAATGGCTGTATCATTATAGCAAAATAGATAACCGGTTTGGGAGCGAGCTCTGTGCGGATCAGATTTATATCCTGCATCAGCATAACCTACTAAACCAGAGTTAGTAGTATTCTTAGAATAGAATAACCCCAAATCAATGGTTCCTCGGAGATAACGGAAGATATGTTTAATCCCATTCCAATGTCTCCGGGTTGGCTCAGAACTGAAACGTGCCAACAAATTTACCGCAAAAGCGATATCTGGTCTCGTGCACTGTGCCAAATACATTAAAGCCCCGATTGCATTGAGGTATGGTACTTCAGGACCAAGTATATCCTCATCAGATTCTTTAGGACGAAACGGGTCCTTTTGGGGGTCAAGAGACCTTACAACCATAGGGGTGCTCAATGGGTGAGCCTTGTCCATGTTAAAACGTCTAAGCAATCTCTCAATATATGCTGACTGATGGACAAGTATTCCATTCTTTTTGTGCTCAAGCTCTAGACCAAGGCATAGTTTGGTTTTACCCAAATCTTTAACCTCAAACTCCTTTTTCAAATATTCAGCAGTTTCAGATAACTCTTCAGGAGTCCCAATTAAATTCATGTCGTCGACATAAACTGCTATAATAGCAAATCCGATTTCAGATCTTTTAATAAACACGCATGGGCAGATGGGATCATTTATATACCCTTCATTTGTCAGGTATTCACTCAAACGTTGATACCACATGCGGCCGGATTGCTTTAACCCATATAAAGATCTTTGCAACTTTATTGAGAATAAGTTGCGGGGAGTGTATGCTTCAGGCATTTTTAAACCTTCGGGAATTTTCATATAGATATTGGAATCTAATGAACCATATAAATATGCCGTCACAACGTCCATAAGACGCATTTCAAAATTTTCTTGGGCAACCCAACTTATAAGGAAACGAAAAGTAACTATATCCACTACTGGTGAATATGTTTCATCATAATCTATCCCAGGCCTCTGCAGGAAACCTTGGGCTACGAGTCGGGCTTTATACCTCACGATCTCGTTTTTCTCATTTCGTTTCCGGACAAAGACCCATTTATATCCAACAGGTTTTACATTGTCGGGGGTTTTAGTAATAGGCCCAAAAACATTACGTTTGGCAAGGGAAGTCAATTCAGCTTGGATTGCTTCCTCCCATTTAGGCCAATCTTGCCTATGACGGCATTCGGTTATAGACCGAGGTTCATAATCATCATTCATAATCTCATGAGCAACTGAGAGAGCAAATGCATCATTGATGATTGTCTCATTTCGATCCCATATCTCATTATGATAACTGATGGAAATTTCAGTATTCCCAAGGTTGGTGATCTTTTCATGGGTTTGTACCACTTCAGGGGCAATATGCTCATGAACTTGTGCCACTTCAGGGGCAATATGCTCTCTTTGAATATTATGTTGTGGCACTTCAGGTGCAATTTGCTTTCCTCGAGAAAGATTAATATGCTCATCTGGAGCAGAATTATACTCATCTGGAGCAGAATTATGCTCATCTGGAGCAGATTCTAAATTCCTCCCCCTTCTTTTTCGAGGAACAGTGTCTTTTGATCCCATCGGTCTACCACGCTTCAGGCGCGGGACATTTAGATCCATTTCGGGTGGTTCTACAGGAACATCTATCCTAGCTGGAACATTCGCAGCTGGGATATGAGACTTTGTAACTTTAGCAGTCTCATTAAATGCATCAGGCATTTGATTTGCAATAGCTTGTAAATGGATCAATCGTTGCACCTCATTTTCACATTCAGGTGTTCTTGGGTCTAAATGAGACAAACTTTTCTCATTCCATGAGAAAATCTCGACATTTTTCTGCTTTCCATATGTGGAAGCATTTGGTATCCCAAGTGATGGGAATACTGTCTCATCAAAATGACAATCCGTAAATCTAGCGGTAAATAAATCACCCGTCAATGGTTCAAGGAACCGAATAATAGACGGTGAATCAAACCCAACATAAATGCCCAAACGGCGTTGGGGACCCATTTTGGTCCTTTGCGGTGGTGCTACAGGCACTTGTATTGCGCAACCAAAGGTGCGAAGATATGAAATGTCTGGCTCCTGGCCCAAGACTAACTGAAGGGGGGAATATAAATGAGAAGTAGTGGGGCGCAATCTAATTAAAGATGCAGCATGTAAAACAGCATGACCCCACGCTGAGGATGGGAGCTTTGTCCTCATCAATAAAGTTCGAGCAATAATCTGAATGCGCTTAATCATGGATTCTGCTAATCCATTTTGAGTATGAACATGTGGGACAGGATGTTCAACTTCAATTCCTAATGAAGCGCAATAAGCATCAAAACTTTTTGATGTAAACTCACCAGCATTATCCATTCTTATGCTTTTAATGTGATAATCTGGGAAATGAGCTCGAAGCTTTATTATCTGCGCAAGCAAATGTGCAAAAGCGACGTTGCGCGTTGATAATAGGCAAACATGGGACCATCTGCAGGATGCGTCCACTAGTACCATGAAATATCTAAATAGTCCACTCGCAGGCTGAATCGGCCCACAGATATCACCCTGGATTCTTTGCAAGAATGAAGGGGATTCATAATCAACCTTTGTCATGAAAGGTTTAATAATGAGCTTTCATTGTGAACAAGATTCACAAATGTAATCTCTGGACAACAACACCTTTGTATCTTTTAAAGGGTGTCCACGAGTATTTTTAAGGATTCTTCGCATCATTGTAGCTTCTGGATGACCAAGGCGATCATACCAAAGTCCGAACACATCAGGGTTCATTAGTTTCCAGGGCATCGTAGCATATGATTCTATAGCTCGTATTGGGACAAAATATAATCCCATACTAGAAGCTTCCAGCTTCTCATGGATGGTCTTCTGGCCCATCTTGTAGGAAGTGATGCAAAGTAATTCCTTATTTTGCTCATTAATTGTTTCTAGATGGTACCCATTACGGCGTACATCTTTGTAGCTAAGTAGATTTCTTTTTGATCTACCGCTCAACAATGCATCTTCAAGATACAATGTTGTGCCATTTGGCAAAATAATTGTGGCAGTCCCATAGCCATCTATAATATTAACAGGACCAGATATTGTCTGAACGTTTGCCTTGCGCAATGTCACATTTGAGAAAAAGTGTTTGCCACAAAGTATAGTATGCGTTGTAGCACTATCAAGCAAACATATATCTTCCTTTTTCTCAATGTGTCCCATTTGCATTTATCTTGACAACTTCAGGTGTCAAGTTCCATAAAATTTAACAAATTAATAATATGATGCAAAATATAAATCAATAAGTATGGAATAAAACACAAATCAATAATATGATGCAAAATATAAACCAACAAGTATGAATAAAACACAAGATAACGTGTTATAAACAGCTTATGGATATTGTCCGCTTTGGTACTTCAAGACCTCACGGCTTTAAAACGTCCACAAGTAAAGGCTTCAGGCCCTGTTTATAAGCACGCACACAATCCCGTGTGCGAGTGATGTAGGAACTTCAGGTTCACAACAATGATTTTATTGAAGACCATATTTATTTAATATCTTTCTTGGTAACATAATTATCCAAGGGTATGGCAAAACATAGATGAAAACCCTCAGGATCTATTTCTGAGGACTTATTATTTTCATCAACATTATCAAATGAAATCAAAAACCTCAAAAGGTTTTTCATTGCCAAGAATATGACAGTTTTCATTGACCAAAACCTTATTGACTTCAGCATCAATCACAGTTAGGTCAATGGCATGGGTCTCAACGTGCTTGCCTTTATCCTTCAGGGATGCTTGGTATAGATTAACCAAATATTTGGCCGTACGACAGGTACGTGACCAATGACCAGTCATTCCACAACGATGACAGGTACTATCATCATGCTTCTTCATGGGCCTTTTACCTTTAGGGTTGTGTGGAGAGTTATTTATATTACTGTTAAATCTCCCACTACCCTTACGGAAAAAATTCCCATGCCTGCGCTCACGGCCTCTAGGACGGCCAACATTCTTACTTGAGCCGGCATTTGCTTCAGGAAATGCCTTAGATCCAGCAGGTCTTAAATCATGATTTTTGAGCAGCAACTCATTTGTTTATTCTGCAGTCAACAGGACTGAGATCAATTCAGAATATATTTTAAACTGGCGCTGCCGGTATTGCTGTTGCAATACAACATTCGAAGCATGAAAGGTGGAGAATGTTTTCTCTAAAAGCTCAACCTCAGTAAGCTTAACACCACAAAGTTCAAGCCGTGACACCATGACAAGTAGTTATTGCCACTTACATCCAAAATTTGGAATTTGGGCTTTTCAATATTTGCCATAATTCTGAAAAAATGGTCTCAATTAAGTTGACAACTTCTGGTGTCAAAATTAGGTTGACAACTTCAGGTTGTGATATGAAATTTTACACAACTTCCAGTTGTGATATAAAGGAAAATATTTCCAATATTAGTATAATGGAAATAAGGAATCGAAACAAAATAATTTGAATAAAAATAAGTATGGAGAGATCTGACCTTCCACCATAGAATCAAACCTTAAGAGAGCTTCCTCGTGCTGATAGAGCCTCGTGCTGATAACGTGTTATGAAAAATATACTGTGACCATTTAGCAGTATAGTGCTAGGCAAATTGACATAAGGATGAAGAGAGAATGGCGAGAGAAAGAGAGAGAGAGAAAATGAAGAGAGAGAAAAGAAAGAAAAGAAGAAGCTAATTCTTATTATCATCAGCGATTAGCGCTTCAATTTATAGACGAAAGTTTACTATGCAAACTTTGAAAATTTTGCATGTGGACCCCACGGTTTGAATATTTTATACATGAATAGTAATATGCACTATTCATCGATAGTGATATGTACTATTCATCAATAATTCATCAGACATAATTAATATATGAATAGTAATATGCACTATTCATCGATAGTGATATGTACTATTCCGTCGGCAGATTTGTCCAAATCTCATAACACTAATAATAATAATAATTTTAAATATAATATATATAATTAAAAATACTTTTATCTTTGCAAATTATGTTAATTTTTTTATATATAATATTTTCGATGTAACAATAATAATTGTTTGTATTGAGAATTTTTATTAATTTTAACTTATTTGATTTTTTTGAAAAACTAAAAAAAAAACCTAAAATTTCTTAAAATCGACCAAACCGATCGATGTAGTTCGGTTTTCGGTTTGTTCGGTTTGAGCTTTTATTCGATCAGTTTCGGTCGAGGTTTTTAAAGAATTCGATTAATTCGGTTGGTTGATTTTTTTGACCGAACTGACCGATTGCTCACCCCTATAGCAATATGCATGAATGCACGTATCAATCTTCCTTCATTTCTTCATCAAATTATTATATACTTCATTTTGATGACCTGAAGATATCTTCTCTCCTTTTGTGAATTGTGTTTATATTATGCCTACTTACCTAGGGATTATTATGTAATAAGAGGTGTTCCATTATTGAAAACATCTACTGAAAAGTCTACCACGTTAGTGAGAAAAAAAAAACCCTCTCATTCCTTACTCAAGTGTTGGGTGTTAAGTTTCTATGTACTATATAGGTCTCATTGCAGAACAGCGAAGATTGCCTTAGTAAAAAAAAAAGGGATTAATACATTAAATAGCTCTCGAACTTGTGTAAATTTGTCGTTTTGAGCATTTAACTTTTATTTTAAAATTTTTGACTCTCAAACTTTTATTTTATGCACAATATAGCCCTTGGTGCTGATGTGGTCCAATGAGAAAATTTCACGTGTCATATAGTAATTTTACGTGTCAATATATGATTAGACTACATCAGCATCAAGGGCTACATCGTGCACAAAATAAAAATTTGAGGGCCAAAAATTTCAAAATAAAAGTTGAAGGGTCAAAACGATAGTTTTGTATAAGTTCGAGGACTATTTTGTATATTAAATCAAATAAAAAGTTTAGTATTAATAAATTAAGTCAAAGGCTGGCATTAATTAAGACATAAATATTAAAGATTTTTTTGGCCATAAGCAAAACAGCAAAGGTTCGCGAAGTCAAATATACTTTTGGCTTGTATGTTTAGTCAAATAATAGCAAGCGAGTTAGGTGATAATTCAAATATTAAAAATTTATTCAATTCATAATCATACCTACTCTGAATCTGAACTTTTGCGCGTTTGAATTCAGGCATGCCATCAAATTTGATTAATCTTCCTTGGAAGAAAACCATTTTTCTCGTTTGAAATTTCTCACAAAGAAAAAAAAAATTCGCCCCTTCTTCAAAATTCAAGATATACACGACTGACGGATTAAATTAAGTATATACAGAAAAGCAATTATCTACGGCTAATTAAAAGAAAAGCAAGCCTGGCTACTTAAAATGTGGCAGACCAAGTCCAACACTAATTTAAACAACGAATCATATGTCCGACGAGTTAATTACAAATAAGATTATAATTAAGGAATCATATTTGGGCAGTGGCCAGAGATTGCTTCTGATCCACGGAAAGAGAGGAGCGCTTGATAAACTCCAGGCAGTCTGCAATGGCCTCGGAATAGAAAGAGTTGGAGCGTCCCAACGATGATCTCAACCTACTACCATTCCGTATAGGTACTTGCCGCTCCTTGGGTGTCCCCATCAAACTCCTGCTGCTGCCCCTGTCGTTGCGGTTGCCTAATTTCTTTATCAATCGCAAAGCACGCCCGTAAGATGATCTCCATCTACTTAATAGCCTGAACAAAGAAAAGAACCTTGCGCGTAGCCCTTGAACCGAAAATCTTCTGGAATTAAGCCTGAAGCCTTTGGTTCCATGGCATCTCCTCCCAACCCTTGTGTAGCTCATATGAGTATGACTACTCATGTTTCCACTCAGGCAGTCAGGTTAATTAAAACAATGAATTCATGTATATATCATAAAGATGCGATGAACCGAACAAACAAACAAAGAAAGAAGGCGGAAGAAGCGGAGGCCGGGAAGAAAGGAACAAAATAGAAAGTCTGAACCCTGTTACTAGCTCGGCAGGTGGAGCCTTTATAATTGGCTGAAGGTGGGTTTTTGTTTGTTGTTGGAAGGTGAGGTAGTGGTCTGGAAGGAAAGAAGCAACTGGAAATGGTTGGCTTTGGGAGTGTATCGGACTTTAAGCTTCGGACGCTCTCCAGCATAAATTTGTATACTGCATAAGCAGAATATATATATATATATATATATATATATATCAACATATACTAAAAAGTGCCACTGTAAAATGTGGAAATGAATATGACCAGATCATGCATATATGTATTCGCTCGAACATGTTTAATAGTATTATTATTATTATATAAATAAATAATTTAAGAGGAGGTTCTTTAAGTGATTAATTTGTAGCGGTAGGGTAAGTAGGCCGTTACAGTTTGACTGCAAGAAGAAAATAAAATTAAAATCCAAACAAAGAAAAAAAAAAAAAAAGAGACAGAATGGGTCGGCTTAAAACTAGCCACGGACCAGAAGTTTCCTGACATTGTCATTGAGACTGACTCTCACTTGGCAGTTAATCTTATTGCTAACAGTTTTGAATATAATCACACCTCTTAGGAATTAGGGCAAGTTCGTGCGAATGAGCTTGCTAAATTAGGAGGGTCTGAGGAGGACACTTCTGTTTTGTTATTATGCATTTTCCTCCCGTTTGAATTTCTCCTGAATCCAGATTGTATTTCTCCTCATCTTTTGGACAGAACAGGCATTTTCTTTCCAGGCTTCGATTATTGACAATATATGTTAGGTATGATATATGATTGTACTTGAAGAGAGCGCGGTAGTGGTTTAATAAAGTTGGAATCTAAATTTGATTCCTACACTATCTCAATTTAAGAGTTTTATTCTATCAGTTCTTTTTTTTTTTGGGTCATATCCTATCTACTCCAATTTTAATAAATTTCATCACTCTTATTACTCATCGAAAGGGGAAAAAAAAAACCTTTACTTTTTTTAGGGATTAAGAGTTTATTGAGGTACAATAAATTACAATGTTAAGAATTTAGCTTTATCATTAATTTAAATGATATAACATTTTATGGACAGCAATCTAAATTAATGGGGGCATGACTCTAAACTAATTAATATCAATATCTATCACATGTTATCACATTTTACTAATACTATGATTTACCTAGAATGTAAAACTATTAGTTTTACACACTTTTATATATACTAGTCATTTACTGTCACGTGCGTTGCACATGATATAATGTGTTATTAATAATAACAAAAAATGAAAAAATAATAATAAGTTTAGAAAAATAAATTACATTAAAGTGAATAATAATTAAACTATAGATTAAACTTCAAATTGAACTATATAAAATTGAATAATAATTAAACTATTTTCTTCAATATAATATAGTAGTAATTTAATTATTTAATTATGATGAAAATAAAATGAGTTAATTACTAACATCATTTAATAAATATATAAAAAATATTTAGTGAAATATAAATAAAGAATTTCAATTTAAATAAACAATATCAATGGTAATTCTAAAATATATTTTAAAAAAGGGATATTTTATCTTCAATATAATTAGTAGTAATTTAATTATGATGAAAATAAAATTAGTCAATTACTAACATCATTTAATAAATATATAAAAAACATTTAGTAAAAGATAAATAAAGAATTTCAATTTAAATAAAAATATCAATGACAATTCTGAAATATTTAGAAAAAAAGGGTATTTTAGGCAATTTAAAAGTTTTACACCATTCGTACTTTTATATATATTATAGATATAGATATATATATATATATATATGTGTGTGTGTGTGTGTGCGCGCGCGAGAGAGAGCAAGTGCACACACGTGTGTGTGATTAACATTTTGACAAATTAATTGTTGGATTTAAAGATTTATTTTTATCTATTGTGCACTTAAAATTATAAGTCGATCTAATATTTCTATATTGAGAATCCATCTATTTTCAATATTTTTAGTGTACATTTAACAGTGAAAAATGTTTTGTATAGAACAAATAACTAAGTATTTTCAATCAACTTGAAATTCGATATACATGATCTATTTGAACAAAATATTAAATTAGATGGTCAGATTATTGAAATAATATTAATCTCGTGAAAAGATATGAACATTTATAATCTAAAAACTTTACACTATGTTTAAGTTGATCCTCCTCTACTAGTGTATATTTTTGGTACTGCCTCTACCAATATATATTTGAATACATATAAATCTCAGTTTGAGCCAAATGATTAGGTGTTTTAATTTCTCTTTTGGCTTATATTTATTATTGAGTTGCTAATTGTGGAAAAGAAACTCCCAGAAGATAAAAAGTTGCTCCTAATAACTTTGATGGAGGAAGGAAAAGAAGGGCTCAGCCGGCACGCGTTCAGTTCAGATGGTCAATTCTTAGTTTGTTTGCACCAGATGAAAATTTCAAGAGAGGCACCAAAGTCAGCAACGTTGGCCATCAACTCTTTAATATACAGACACAATCATACAAATGGTTTTGTATTAGGTAGGTAGGTCGCCGAAAGGAGGAAATTACGTGGCAGGTTTCGACGCCCATTTATAATTTTGGCATTCTCACTTTGTCATTAGGATTTCAATTAGTTACAAGACCCAGCCAATTAGCAGGCTTAGGCTCCCATTTTTCCTTCGAGATTAGTCTGGTGGAATGTAAGAAGACAGCAGATCCATCATTATCTTATTCTTGCAAACATAACTACATTTATTTATAATAAAGTTTGAAGAGGGTGTGCGACTACCCGTGATCTCGTTGTTTGGAATATTTAACTCTATTTCGCGGTCATCTGCGATGTAGCAAATCCTAACCGCCAATGGCGTTTGCTGAATGCTGTTCCATGAAGATGAAGGTCGCAGAAAAATTTTCAATCTAATTAAGTAGTACTCAATTTTCGCGTTTCTGGCCAATGAAGTTCAAAGGCATCACGATGCTCCGTTAGACAGTGTAATTATGCACCCATTTATTTTCCCAATTCATCATTCACCTATAACAAATTAATAATTTGTTCATTTTGGTCATTAAATTCAATTTTTTATAATTAAGCCACTAAAATTTGATAAGCATATCAAATCTTATGACTAACATTTTCCTTCCAAGAAAAAAAAAAAAGAGAAAGAATGACATAGTTGCCTCATCAACTGTTATGTAAATGGCTCACATTAGTCAAGTACTCAAGTTCCATGTAGCCATGTCACTTTTATTCTATTGTTGGATTAAAAATGTTAGATTTGGTCAAACATGGGTGACTTGATTGGAATGAATTGAAGTTGGATGATGAAAGTAAAAAATTCAATGGCCATCAATAAAATTTTTTCACATCTTCACAACATGTATATGACAGAGAAGCAGCATCAGTGCATCACTACACATAAGATGTGTTTAGTAGTGCGACTCACACAGAGAAAAACTGTTGTCTCTACCAAAAATAACTAGTAATTCCTACCGGAGACCCCAGTACAGCACAAACTTAACTTGCATCTGTAAGTTCCAATTCCAACTTTATGCTTCAGGGTTTCCAATCTTCTGGAACAGTTTCAGAGGTTGAAAATAATAAGAAATTCTTTTTCTCACATATTGTAAGAAAAAGATAAAAAGAAAAACGAAAACTATAATGTCTTCTGAAAACAATTCTAGTGCCAGTATCAGTCCGACTTCCAGAGATGCAGATGCCCAATCCTCCACCACGACTACGGCTACCTCCACCGACACCCCCTCTCCATCGCCGCAACCTCCATTGGCTGGTCCGGTCCCTCTGGCTTGGCCTCCCGACGGGAAGCTGAGCCTCGAGTGGATCCAGCATATGATGTCGGTCTTGGACTGGTCTTCAAGAAATCTTGCCCCGTTGGCCTTCCCCTCCGTCTTCCCCGTTTCCGTCTTTGATGTCCTGGTCCTCACTGCTTCTAAGATCCTCCACAAAGAACCTAATTGTCTGCAAATCGAGATCATTGACTCCGATTCAACGGTTGTGGTGGTTGGTGATCTTCACGGTCAATTTCATGATCTTCTATTCATCTTTGAAGATGCTGGCTTTCCTGCCCAGAATCGTATTTTTGTATTCAATGGCGATTATGTTGATAGGGGAGCTTGGGGTCTTGAAACTTTCTTACTCTTGTTAGCCTGGAAGGTACTTTCGATCCTTAATTTTTCCTTTATTAATTAAAGATATATTTTTTCACATGCTTTAGTATCTTAATACCATCATTCATCACATAAATGAATTTTCCAATTTCATAACGCGTCTGGACTCTGGCCTTTTGTTGTTCATTTAAAACCCTATTTCACATTTCACTTCACCATTAAGTTTATCTATATTCCTGATTAGGTTTTGATTATTGGTCAATTGATATTTTTATAACTAGATGACATTTGACAAGATATAGGTTTTCATGCCGCATAAAATATATCTGCTTCGTGGAAATCATGAATCCAAATACTGTACCTCTGTTTATGGATTTGAGAAGGAAGTTTTGACAAAGTATGGAGATAAAGGTATGCATGTGTATCGCAAATGTTTGGGATGCTTCGAAGGACTACCATTGGCCTCTGTAATTGCTGGGTGTGTATATACTGCTCATGGCGGGCTTTTCCGCAGTATTTCAGTCACACCTTCAAAGAGGTCAAAAGGGAAAAAGAACCGAAGGATAAGCCTCAACCCTGAAGCTAGGCCTTTATGTCTTGGTTCTTTGGAGGAATTATCTAAAGCTCGGAGATCAGTTCTTGATCCTCCATGGGAAGGATTGAATTTGATTCCTGGGGACGTGCTATGGTCAGATCCATCAATGAATGCTGGTCTTTCCCCTAATAAAGAGAGAGGAATTGGCTTGTTATGGGGTCCTGATTGCACCGAGGAATTCTTGAAGAAGTTCAAACTAAAGGTAATCATAGATACATAATTACATTCTCCTTCTAAAGTTTTTTTTTTTTGGTGTGTGTGTGTGTTTGGGGGGGGGGGGGGGTTTCTTAATTTTAACAGTTGATTATAGTTATTTGCGCGATTGAATTCTTTTGCCTGTGCTTGCTATTTATTAATTAGTTAATTCAAATATTTAAGCAGTTAAATATTTGGTTAACAATGATGTTTTTGCAGATGAATAACTCTATTATCTCTCCTTCTGGATGCTATTCTAGTTGAAGATTTTAGGTGCTTTTGGTCCTTGAAAATAGTGAAGCACTAAATCTACAATTAGTATGAGAGGAAATTGCTGCAACTATTAATTATTTTTCTATTAGCATTTGTTTGATAAACCATGGATGTTAGTTTTCAAATTGAAGGTTGTCAAATACTAGTCATGTTTAAGGCTAAATGCTCATTTTAGGCCCTAATATTTGTCAAAATTCTAATTTCTTGATGCAACCTATTATTTTTTTCAAACTAGGATGTAACCCTTTGGATTTTATCTGTCAAGGAAAATTTGTGACAGAAGTTAGAAAATACCGTTCTAGGAGTAATAGTAGTTGCATGAAGGTAATCCTTAACAAATATGGATTTGAATCCCATGATTCTACTAATGGTAATTTACTAAATTTTATCATCAATTGTCCTTAAATGGATAAAATTGAAATGGTTGCATCCTAAATTGAATGAAATAATTAGTTGAATCTTGAAATGAAAATTTTGCCAAATGTTAGATTCTGTAATGGGCATTTACCTTATGCTAATGATCTCTGAATGTGAATGCCATTTAGTTCAAAATGATTTTGGCAGAAAAATAATTCCATGCAGTTTTAAGTTGGGCAAGGCTATTTCTTTCCAGTACCTGGGTAATCTGTGGGATATCACTTTTCTGAATAAGTGTTGAATATATAATATATATGATGTAGAAAAAGAAAGTGGAGTTGGTAGTTGCTCTAGTATTAGCTTTGACGTATTGAAGCACCCTATTTCCCGCACTTTTGGCCTAGAGTTGAAGCAAAATCCAGGATTTGGGATGCATTGTTTAAATGGTGAATCAGATTTGCCGGTTGAGTATTGTCTACTCAATTTATCATTGGGCAGATAATGCTTAGTAGTTGTTAGTAGTCTACACCTAAATCTTAGTAGAATATGCTTATGTTATATGCTTATGAATTGTTAGAGCTTACTTGTTGAAACTTGGACTTTGGATTCAAGTCTGCGGAGATTTAGTAAGATAGTAACCTATGATTATGTAAAATCTACCAACTATACTCATATTGCTTGTCAAATTTTGTCTTTCTTTATGTCCATTAAACTCGATTCTTTATGATTGATTAAGTCAAATATAAGGCATACAACGATACTTTCATTTTTGTACTTTTGTGTATTACTTCTTACAGCTATTAATCTTCGGGGTTAGCTCTTGTTATTTGTTGCATTTTAATATATTGATTTGAGTGGTTGTTGTTTGGTGCCATTGCCTCAGCTAATCATCAGATCACATGAGGGCCCTGACGCAAGAGAAAAGAGGCCTGGTCTTGCAAGAATGGATGAAGGTTACACCATAGATCATGACGTGGAGTCGGGGAAGTTGATTACTCTATTTAGTGCTCCTGACTATCCACAATTTCAGGTATCTTTGTGATTGATCTTCAATGATTGGCATTTTTTCTCTCCAAATTTAAATGGTTGCTTCCGGTTTTGTTCTTCAGAGTTTCTCTTATCATATTGTTATGAAGTAGTTGAATACAGATTATAGGTATTGTTTGAATCAATTTGGTTTTCTTAATATTGGGAATGCTTCTCTGAGTATGTTTTAGCTGATGAAATTTGACTGGTAAAGTTGATTTTAGCACTGTCCTTGAATCAGCCACAATTTGCGTTGTTAAGTTTTTCTTTCTGCCATGCAGGCAACAGATGAGAGATATAATAACAAAGGGGCATATGTTGTATTGAAGCCTCCAGCTTTTGATAATCCTGAATTCCATAGTTTTGAAGCAATTACCCCAAGACCAAAGGTATCTAAGTGGCTTATAAAATGTAAACATCAATGATATAAATACAGCCTAACTGTAACAAAAGACGAAAATTTGCATGTAATAATTGGTTTTAACTTTTCCACTTAATGGGAATGATGCCTAACGGGATGGCTATTATGTGTTCACTAATTAAGTGGAACCTCATATACAGGTGAATGCATACTATGATTATGAAGACGTGATTGATTCTGATGAAGACCTGGACTTGGCATCAATGGTGACCGCCTCCTGATGTTTCGGCTATGTTTTTACAGAGTAATTTATATTATTGAAAGGAACGTTGTACATGTGTATTGTCCATGTTCTGTGGTTGATTATATTTTCTTTCACTTTTTAGCCGATTGTAATGTTTTTAAGTTTCAAGACGAGGTAGTTATAGAGAAAAAGGGGGGAAAAGAATTTCTCTGAAATTGTTTAATTTTCCTATTTTGAAGTACTGTTGAGAAAGGATTATTTTGTTGCTTTTGAGGCCAGTTTTTTAATTCTCTTCTTTTGCCGATTGGAGCAAATTTGGTTCTTAAAATGGCATGTTAAAGGAGGGCATGTTGGGCTGTGGCAAAACATAGCTTCCAATCTCCATATCTTGAAAACGTGATATTGGTAAATACCGTACGTATCACCAAATACATAAGAAAAACTAAGCCTATAAAATCAGCAATGTACTACTTACATCCAAAGAATTAAACTACATTGTGCATGTACATCTCATATGCGTACATACCAAATTCACTAATTTTTTGAAACAAAAAACAAATAGTAAAAGAGTTCGAAACAAAAATCAAAAGTGAAAACAGTTTAGAAACAAAAAACTGGGGCCACGCATCATTTGAGCGGCAGAGGAAAGCAGGAAAGGTGCCGCGAAGTGATGAATTCACATCACCATGTGCAATGGCCACGGGTAGCAGACACCTGACCTCTTTTCATATCCATAACTCCCACTAGTCACTAGTCAGATTTGCTCAAATGGAACACGAACAAACAACTGACCGTGAAGGGTTACCACAGCTGACGTTTGATGTGGGTCTATCCTCGAAGGTAAGCTCAGAACCTAAAAAAAAAAGAAAAGAAGAGAACAACAAATAAGTCTTTTAAAAAGATTGCTTTCAAACACGCAACTCTTTGGTGCTAGCCAGTCAGGGCAGTGGCATCACAATTCACAACCACAATAAAACTTGATAAAGGGTTGTCCCCAACATTGGCTACAATGGCGGTTCTGCAGTTCATTGCTGGTATATCAAAAGAAGATGACTTCGTAACAAAGACAATGGTTAATTTATAAACTAGCCATTTGCCTTGAAATTTTGAATTAACTGAACATAGAGTAAAAATATTTCAAATAAAAGCTTGATTAATGTCAGAAAGATGTTTGAATCTACAAAACAAAGCACTATAGTTCAATGGGCAAGTTTGAAGGTTTCTGGTTATTCAAACTTTTATTAGGAAAATATGAAATATAGCCAATATCTTTCAAAGGATTCGAAAAATTTGGACAAATACTATAATAGATTGAAGAAACCCAAAAACAAAAAAACTTCAAAATATTCTTCACTTTTGAAAAAACGATTATAGTCAACTTTAAAATTCTTTCATTCTAGTTTTTAAACCAATTCACCCTCACGGATGTGAAACTCACAGAAGAGTACAAAACTTGGCAGAGAGATACATTCATAATAATGATATCCGGATTAAGTTGCAATAAAAAGTTTATTCTATGTACTAAAGCAATTAGAACAAGATTCCCTCCTAGAAAACTTATTTCTTAGCTTCTTCTATACTACATTATACACACCTTTTTAAAGGGTGTCACACCCCAAGGATTATCAGGAAGCTGAGGATCACCACTAATTACTAGGCGTCCTGCAGGATCAGATTGAACGCGCACCTAAAATTCCAAGATAACAACATAAGAAACACTCCCATAGTTGAGAGCTAGTATTAACTCCACAGCCAGATAACACAATTTTATTTAGTGTCATGATTTCTTAATCAAAATGAACAATTTGTTTCACAGCCCAGCAGCAGTGCAGATCACATCCTCAGGCTCCAAAAAACTAAATGCTTATTTAAGCTGCACTTTTAGACCAATGTCTGAAGGATGATCATTCCAACATAAGGAATTGTTTATAGACATAGGTTCTAAGCATATGCAACAAAATGATTACAAAAAAATATAAAAAATTTTAGGGGTTTGTTTACTGACCTCCTCACGAAGAAGGCCTGGCACTAAAGCATAGACCTCAAAACAATCTTTCTGTAAAACCAAAACAGGTCAAACATTTTGAAAAACCATTAATACATGTATTGTCCTTTCTGAAGAGAATAGGCATAGAAACTTACAGTTTTCAGCACATTGATCTTAACCCAATCTGCTGGGGGTCCAATGTCAACCACAGCTGTCTCCACACTAGCCAATCAAGAAGAAAATCAACATATTGCGTCAAAGATACTATAAAAAAAATAATCTCACCTAAAACAACTAGTTAAAACTCACAGCAAACACCCATAAATTATGTAAAATGATCTTAACTGTGCCTTAGATACTTTGGTATGTGCAGCTTTGACAGCATGGTCCAAGGAAGATGGTTTCTTACGTTTTAGCAAACCTGCATTAATAAATAAGAGTCCAACTTCATAAATATTCATCAGCTTTAAATCATCAAGAATTAAAGTTTGGCTTAAAGGCCATACTCAGGGTTTTTAGCTGCTTTTCACGCTTTTGCAGAGGAACGGAATTCTTATCCTGCAAAAAATAGATATTGCATTATCATACTACATCATGCTCAAAAAATTAGGCGTGAAATGCACCGGAAAAGCTCTTCTTTTTCTCTTCCCCACTACTTAATGGATGAATGGATGTACACCACACCTTAATTATTGGGTCACTGACTTCACCATTACGGAAATGTCGTTGTGAGTGCCAACCTTGCATGGCACGTGCAGCTGCATCCCTCCGTGCTCGACCTGATCCTGAAGCCTGATTACAACCAGGATAATAAAGAATGTTGGCGAGATAATAAAGAAAGATAAACCTCAGAAAACCTCTATATATATGGAACAGCTTATTCTAATTAGAGATACAAAAAGTAACAACTTCCAAAATATAACATATCACCACACAAATTACCCCAATCTGAATCCATCTCTCTCTCTATCTATCTCTCTCACACACACACAAAAAGAAAAAAGAACTGAGAGTAGAAAGATAGTTTGTAATACCTGATTATCAACATTCATGGGCTCTGATAGGGGAGGAATAGGTATATTTAGCTCACTGCCGCATGTCTTACGCCTTTCATAATCAAGGAGTGCCTGAAGAAGCACAAAAATCATAAAGAAAGAGTACAGCATGGCATAATAATAACTGTCTCAAGTGTATGAAGGAAACAATGGCATGAACCCCAATTTTGCAAAGAATATATGAAAATCACAAAGTAAATTCTGAGCCACACGTTTATGGCCTAGCACTAGTAATGCACTTGAGTAATTCACTTGATGTATTAGTAAGGCACAAAGACAGCAATTAAAGGAAGTTAAGTCCTTTATTTCTCAGTCTTCTTTTCTCTTTTTTTCCTTTTAAATTCTTTGCACACCACGGAGAGCAGTGTAACTAAGCCCTTGTTTGGATGGAAGATCATGGAGGCTGGAGGGGTTGGGAGGGTTATGTTATGTTTGGTTGGGAGAACATGGGAGTGAAGGGGTGCATTAAACCCCTCCAAAACCCTCAAAACTCCACACACCCAAATCGGGGTTTTTTGGGGGAGTGATAAATTTTATTCCAATTTTGTCCTTATGAAACTAATTAACTTCCAAAATTATCCTTAACTAATTTCAATAACTTTTCCTAATCCATGTTTTATTCTATTTTTAGTACTTTTTTACTTAAAAATATATTTAAACAATAAACTAATTTTTTTTGTCCCTATTAGTTGTAAGTTCATTTATTTAATAAAAAAAAAGACAAGAAAAACATATTCCACATAAAAATTTTTGTTTATAGTTGAGTAAAAATTAACTTTATTTTTACAAAGATTAATTTCTACATAACAATAGATAAATTAAAATATATAAAAAATGAAAATTATTACATTATAAAAGATTTTATATATAGGTGTAAATTAGTAAAAAGCCACATTAAACTCCTCCTTACCCCTCTTCCAACCAAACAAAAAAGGATAGAATTAACACTTCTCTTCCCCTCTTAAAATCCCCTTCTCCTCTCCCCCCTTACCTTCCCTTACTCCCCCTCCCCTCCCCACTTTGAACCAAACATAGGCTAAAGGTGCAAACTCGTAGGGGAATGCTAACAAATACAAAGTGAGATGCAATTGCCTAAGCAAGCATGATTCATAATGTAAAATACCTTCTCATAAAACCCACGAAATGTCCATGAAACAGTTGTACAGGTTCTGCACAGATTGAAACAGAAAAGATATAAACATTATTGATCCTTAGTGGACGGAGGGAGGGTGAGTGTTTGTGTGTGTGTGTGTGTGTGTGTGTGAGAGAGAGAGAGAGAGAGAGAACTTAACAAAGGAAATATAATATTTCACTGAGTAAACATTTGTCCTTAATTTAAACAAAAGAAGAGTGCATGAATGATTTTAAATATAATTGATTGAACCAAATGAAGCAAGATTGAAAGTGATTCTGCTCTTGTCCCTTACTTTGGGGGCTTGAAAGATTCACCCACTTGCCGCCACAATTTACAGGAAGTTACCTATCCATGGTTAAAAAAATGGTTTATATTCACATATGCAACAGACAAAAGATGAGTACAAAACAGCCAATTTACAGCATATAGTCATTCAACAACCCGCAACAAAAACAGTGCATGATATATAACTACACTGTTTAACAGCTTCAAGAAGTGTTGTATGTATGTGTGTGTGAAAGTCAGAGAGAAAGGGCCTTCCTAGAGGATTGAGTATAAAGAGAATATCACAATACGTCACATTGTACAACAACCGGGCTGAAATTTATACATGTTCTTCTAATCTAATATAAGTTTTCAAATGCAAAAAACCTCATAAAAGAAGGGATGAGGCATTTGCCAGTAATTCAGGAATCTAAGAAACCTAAACAAAGATCTTGGCATAATTACAGGAGAAAAAGATGTTATGAATGTGAGACAGTTCTCTTCAGAAGGATTCACACACAAATAAAATAGTGATAGCAAGATTATTGTGAAGCAGTTCCACTGAATCAGCATGTAGTCATAGAGACAAGCTCAATTACCTTACCTTCCATGCCAAACAAGAATCCAAACAGAAAAAGATTGGATAGGGAAGAAAAAAACTGGCACCAATTTTGAATGAAAAACCATAATCATTGCCGCTTAAGAATGGTACTATCAATGCTAAAACAAGAACACTATCTAGAGGGAATAATTAAAAGTTGAAATCAGAACAGTAGCCTATGCTTTTTAAAGGAACATTTTATTCTATTTATTAGGTTTTTGGATGACAATAACATAGTAAAAGAAGCATAAATTATTCATACACAAATGGACTTAATGATATAAATTTGAGCAAAATTTTGTTTAATAGTGTGCACATGGGCATGTTTGAGGGGAGAGGATGGATAGAAGCCAAGAGTCAATATTTCACACACAAGGGGTAAAATAAATTTATGCCACTTGGAATTCTTAAAATAAGGTAACTGCCAGCTCCAATCATACTGTGTTCCTTAAATTTGACAACCTAAAATCATTTGCATTTCATAGAGTTGTGCAGAATGCATGTGAAATTTATAACATTTTGTTTAAATCAGGGGTAGATACTGCATACCTTGTCATAACCACCCAATCTAGTAACAGCTTTCCACAACCTTATTTCCATAAAACGTGAATATATGTCAGTTGAATAAGAATTTCCCATCATCATAGTTGCAAATTAAAAAAAAAAACAACTTTTCAAGTAGTAATAAACATACTTAAGGCAATTGAGACCTTCTCCGTAAAATTTGGGGGGCTTAAATTCCATGCCTCTTGCTTTGAAGAAGATTTCCAGTTGCTTCATGAAGGCTAATTGCTCTTCTTCTGTTCCTGACTCATTGCCATCAGAAAAATGAATGTCATCCATGAGAAATGAGAGCTCGGAATTGCAGTTCCCATTAACAGGGGATGTAGATCGATCCAGTCTATTGACCCCACTCTTCAAATGATCCCCGTTCTCCTTCACCAGTTTCATATCAGAAGATGAAGGATCCAGTGCAAGCAGTTCAGACTCATTAGGGCTTCTACATATGGGGCCAACATCACAATTATTTTTACTTTGAGGTAATGCTGAAGAGCTTCTAGTTTGGACATTTTCAGTTGATTTTGGAGGTAAGTCAGAGGAGGTTTCAGTTTTAACATCAGTTGTGGGATCAGAAGTTTGAATATGATTGGAGGAATATGGGGGGGTATCACTTTTAGCATCTACAGGTTTCTTGCAATCAGAAATTTCAAAGGGTTCAGATTTCTCATCACTTGGGATTTCAATAGCAGGCTTCGGTGAAGGTTGGTCATTGTGGATAGAAGTTGAGCTAGAGGAAAGCTTAGGTGGAGTAGAATGTGGTTCAATGTTGTCATCAGCATTGGTATTGCCAGTGTGAGAGGGAATTGAGCTAGCCTCCAAGGGCAAGGAGGAAGGAGAAGAAGGATGTTCCTGAAGCTGTGGGTTAACCGGATGGTATCCCTCGTTGATGTTGGAAGCACCTGGAACAGCTTCTTCGGCTTCATTCCCTATGGTATCACCGGTCTTGGATTCCATTTTATGCAGATTTGAAACTCCTACTCCTACACATCCATGATACATGTTAGATTTAGTTTATTTTTATTTAAAAAAAATTTAGAAAAAGGAAGGTTTACAAATTGTGCTAACAACTGAATAATCCTCTGTTTCAAGGAACGAAGTACTAAATTTTAGAAACCATAACCAATCGATGAGGAGGCAAAATCAGAAAGAAGAAAATGAATGCGAAGAGAAAAAAAAAATTGCAACTATCATATCGGTGGCTGATTCTATTCAAATTTAATGGGAGAATGAAGAAAAAAAATCCAACTCGCGTAAAGAAATGCAATAGATAAGCACAATTACATTTCATAAAGAAAATGCAGTTATTAAATAGGAAAATGCAGGGAGGAAGAAAGAGAGTCTTGCCTGCCTGAACCCTATCTAAATAAACCCTAATTAATTACCTTCAGTGTCGCGCTGAGCTTCAAAGTCGAAATATATATATATATATATATATCTATAAAAGAAGACCAGATTTCCTCTCTTTCTTCAATTTATTTATCTTTATATATATCACTACCACTTCTGCTACTGCTGGTCTACTACCTCGACTCGACGGACACTAGATAGGAATTTCTTGTATCGCGCATTCCTTGAACGTTTCCTGGTTCGTGTTTCGTCTTTGGAGTTTCGACGCCAGCAGAACTCCACGCCCACACGTGAACAATAAATACTCTTATAGTTGTTTGAAACGACGTCGCCACCTCTTTTCTCGGACCATTAAGTAGCCACCTAGTCCTAGCCCAAAAATGAGCCGTAATAAAAAGTTAGCCCATAACGTAAACAAATTGACGGGAAGTTAAACTCAGCCCAACTGGATGAAAGTTGGATTTCTAGAGTAGAAGGTGAGCAAAATTCGGTTAAAATCGAAGTAATCGATTTAATTGAATAAATTTGGATAAATCGAGTCGATTATGTTGATTAAATTGATTAATTCGATTAAAAAATTTGATTAAATCAATTAACTCAAGTCAGATAGGATAAATTTTTTTTCCTTGATTAATTAAATTACCCGAATTTACATTTTCAAATATTTAAGTCTATTTTTTGCAACTAATCAGCCCATAAACCTTATGTATATTTAAGTATTAATCTATATAATATATTATATTAGTCCAATAAAAACCAAAAGATCCTTTTATCCATATATTGAATTATAAAACTAGAAATCCTAAACATTTTTGTTAATAAACGTATGATTTGTATAAAAAATATTTGTATTCTATAAAAAAGTTGATTAATTCGATTATTATCCGACTTGCCCATTTAATCAATTAATCGAATTAAGTCGGGTAAAGTAAAATTTTTTATTAATTCGATTAAAACTTTTTAGTGATTAATTAATTTAATTAAGAGAATTCTTTACTCGAATTAATCAAATGCTCACCCTTAGATCTGGTGACTATATTCCAAGGGAAAAGAACATGGGGATCGCAAAGTGAAGCTGCATTCAACAACGGGTTCACGACCATGGAATCAAACATTGATATCGATATCGCACCCTCAAAATTAAAAATATATTGACAGATATATCAATCGATATATCAATTTCGCAAAAAAAGTGATTAAAATTATAAAAAAAATACGGATATTAATAGCAAATGTTGGAATTTTAAAATGAAATTTCAGCATATGTTTATTTACATATTTTTACATATTCTAGAGTTAAAAACATCTTAATTAAAGTATATTTATATGTAAAATTAATGTGTTGGTAAATATTCAAATCGGTAAAAATATATGAAATATAATAAAAATAAGACTATCAATCATAGTTATAATATATGTATATTCAACAACATCAAATATTACAAAGTTCATCAAATTGACAATATTTAATATCAAATAGAATTCCTTGAAGGCTCATAATTAACCTGACTTTCAGCCCTAAGTTGAATTAAGGTGCAATATTCAGGCCTACTCATAAGTTTTGTATAATTATGCACACAATTCTGCACATGAGTAAAATATTCAGTTGAACTAGCTTGCAGAAGATATTGAAGGGGGAACTTATTATAATCCACCAGTGGGGGTGCTAGTTGCTCTGGCTGTGCTGGTTGACAATCGTAAGAAGGCTGTTGTTCAAGGTAATAATGTGATGGATACTAACTAGATGAATATGGTGCCTTATGATAATATTCCACATATCTACTATCAGACCAATTTCCAGAATATGAGTCAATCGGTATGTTATAACCGACTGAACTTTGTTTGTGGTTATACTCATTAAGCCAAAATCATCAGTGAGATTTTTCATACCTCTCTTCCCTTTTTTATCTTTTGTTTAATGTCCAGCTTTGTGAGACCTATGGTCCTCATCTTACGTAGCACGTGTGAAAGTTGCTTCGCACATAAATGGACTTATTAGTCTATAATAGTCACTTTCATATAAAGGGTCATACCTTGCAATATTTTCTGTTCCTCTTTGTCCACTCCTACCTTGAGTCCCTATTATTATAGTCCTTTTTTCATTTCCTCCGTCATCATCATCTTGGTTTCTTGAATGACGCTCGAATCCAGGTGGAGGATCGATGGTTACATATGATAAAGAGTCCAAGCCTACCTTTTCAAACAAGACTTTATCAACATCAATCTCACATTCTTGAGTGCGAATGCTAATTTTTGGATTAGGCTTCCGAATCAACATGCAATTTACTTTAATTGAGAGTTAAGGAGTAAAACAACATACTTACTTAGCTCAAGAGGTTGTTGCCAATATTTCTCTAAATTTCCAAGAGAAGTCCAAACTTTTAGCTTGAGATTGAGCTCAATTCACCAAGTTTCAACACCAATAGCCACCAACATTGGATAGATCTCGAAAAGTTATGCAAGATAGAGTATTTATTTGCTCTGATCCATCAAGAATTGAAAGAGAAATGAAGAAATGAAGTTTGAAGTTTAATGAAGGAGGAAAAAGAAAGAATCGGGAAAGGAAAGGAAGAAGGAAGAGGAAATTATTCTTCCATGCACTACTTGATAAAAATATCAATTTTACCCTTTTTCATTTCCTCAAATTTCAATTCTTACCACATATTTAATTTAACACTGATTAATTTCTCTAAACCATACTTAAGAAAAATTTAATTTCACCAGAAGTTTATTTATTGGGTGTTCAACACTATATTAGATTGGGTTGGAATCCATAAATATTCTTTAAACTAATCCTAAAAAAGATATTAGCACAAGAAAAAAATATATAAAATAGTTTACAAAGTACTCTATTTTTCTCTTAACACAAGTTACTATTCAGATTTAATGTTACATTCACTAAAGTTTGCCGTTACGTAATTGCAAGTTAGTCAAATAGCGAATGCAATAAAGATGGGTCCTAAAGTCTAGGTTTTTAATCTTTAGGACATCAACATTAAATTTGACTTAAAAAATTTATGATGCATTATCCTAAATATTTGGATTAAATCACTATTCGAGTCGGATCACAAAAATTCAAGGTACAACAACAAACAAATTTTTTGTAATGTACTACTGATTTTTATGGATAAATAAAATATCGTAATTATATCGCGAATATATGAATATATCAATGGATACCCGGTGAAAAAAAGATTACCATAGATATATCGCAATATCGATATCGAATATATCGATGTATCCATGGATATTTCATTCCATGCTCACGACCATAGAATTAGATATCGATATACATATCGATCCTCAAAATTACGAATATATCGACGCATATATCGCAAAAAATATTGATATCACAAAAAAGTGGTAAAAATGATAAAAAAATCATTGATATTTACAGTAAACGTTGGAATTTTGAAATGAAATTTCATCCTATGTTTATTTACATATATTTACATATTTTAGAGTCATAATATCTTAATTAAAGTATATTTAGATTTATGATTAATGTTTCAATAAATATTTAAATCGGTAAAAATATATGAAATATAATTTAAAATAGGTAACCAAGCATATTTGTGAAATATTTGTATCCAACAACATCAAATATTACAAAGTTTAACTGATATTACAAAATTTCTAACATCATTTAATACCACATTGAGTTTCTTGGAGGCTCAAAAGTATTAACCTGACTTCCATCGGTAGGTTGAATATAGCAGTAATATTCATGTCAAGTCATGGTATTTCTATAATTATTCACATAATTGTGCACATGAGCATAATAAACAGTTGTACTAACTACCGGAAGATTTTCAAGGCAAGGGAGTGACCATAATTCACATGTGGTTGTGCTAATTAAACATCATGAAAAGTTTGTTGCTCATGGGAATAATCTGATGGATACTGACTTGATGAATATAATGCTCCATAATTATATTCCCCGTATCTGTCATTAGTTCGATTTCCAAAATTTGATTCTATTGGTGCATTATAACCAGCTAAACTTGTTCAGTGGTTATGTTAATGGAGCCAAAATCATCAGTAAGATTACCCATAGTTCTTTTCCCCCCTTTTCCTTTAGCTCCATGCCCAGCTTTGCGAGACCCATGGTCCTCATCTTGTGTAGTATGTGTAAAAGTCATCTTACAGGTAAAATGACGCAATGGTTTATAATAATTACTGTCATATGAAAAATCATATCTTGGACCATATTCTGTAGCTCTTTCTCCACCCCCACCTTAAGTCTTTGTTGTAGTCTTTTCCCCACTTCTTCCATCATCATCATCATCATCACCATCATTATCATCATCATCATCATCATCTTGATTCATTAAATGACCTTCGAATCCGGGTGGAGGATCGATGGTTTCATTTGATGAAGAATCTAAGCCAACCTTTTTGGATATCACTTTATCAATATCAATCCCAAATTCTTGAGCACGACTGTTGATTTCAGGATTAAGCTTCATATCATGGTTATGTAAATGTGCAAGCCTAATCCATTGAAAAAGAGGATATTTATCTTCATCACCAATTTCAACAATAAATCAAGAAGATTCAATGGGTCTAGCACTGACATCTCATCTTGTGCAGTTTCCGTTTCTCTAACTCGTAGTTTCATGTTATAGCAACAATACATGAGATTTTGTAGAGTTTTATGGGCTAATCGATTTCGTTGCTTTGTGTGGATTAAAGCATAACAAAAACATATATATAATAATTTAGAAAGTGCTATATTTTTTTCTGCTTCTCAAGTTACTATTTAAGTTTAATGTTGCATTAATTAAGTTTTTACCATTAAGTAATTGCAAGCCAAATACACGATGTAATAAAGAGAGATCCCCATTAATATTTTAAGAATAAGAAAAATGTCCAAGTGTAGAGCACTTTTTTTAGTATTTAGGATATCAACTTTGAATTTTACTTAAGTAAATCCTGCAATATAAGAAAGCGATTAAATTTGACATAGGCCTGAGCATTTTGTTTCTATCATAGGCCAAGCAATTTTCCATTTGAGTCGAGCACCTAATATTTCAAATTGGTTTATCATTTGGATCGGATTACAAAATTGAACTAGACATTTTAACGAATATTTAAAACATCGCAATATATATCGCGGATATGAATATATCGACAGATATTCTGTTATTTGAAGATCACCAGAAAAATATCGTAATATCGATATCGATGGATAGATCGATTTATCGATAGATATTGAATTTCATACTCACGACGTCCTTCTGCTGGGTGAGGAAGCATTCTGTTGGCTAATGTGATGGGTTAGCCACCCAGATCCATTGTTAGCCTTTGCCTCATATTAGCTCTTTATTTTTTCTTTAAAATTAACTTTCTTCTAGCTAATCAATTCTTTTTTTCTCATTACTAGAAATTGTTCGAGCGTTGTTTCCGAATCAATTTTTTAATTTTTAAATTAAAATTTAATAACATTTTAAGGTGTTTTTAAAAATTTTATAAGTTTTATATTATTTAGTTCAATAAAGGATATCTCTATATTTTTAACTCAAGATTATTTGGTTTAACCAAATGTATTTTCTGAGATCGAATTTGAGTTTTATATTGTTTTATACTATCATATGTAGAGTTGTCCAAGGGCCGAGCTACCCGCCCGAGTCCGAAAACCCGCCCGATTTTTGGGAGGGTTTGGATAATAATTTTAAATTTAAGGGTCGGGCTTGGACAAAAATCTAAACAGGCCGGGCTTGGTCATAGGTGTAAAAGCCCGGCCCTGGCCCGTTTTACTATTGATTTAATATAAATATATTTTTATATATTTATTTTATTTGTTAATGTGTTGTTTTTCTTTTTTTTTTTGTATATGATATTGATATTTTCAAATATTATTAGTATTTAGACTTTGTTAACTTTGTAAAAATTGTCTTAGATAATAATTTCTTAAATGTATTGATTTATTTTTATTTATAATATAAATTAATTTTTAAAATTAGTGTACGAAAAAAATTAAAAACGGAATTTTGGACTGGCCTCGGGCTTTCATAAATATTTTAGGGCCGGACTTGGACAAAAGAATAGGCCCGAATTGTCGGGCCGGGCCGGGCTTGGACAAGCAAACTTTTTACAAATTTTTGCTCAAGCCCGACCCGAACCCGGCCCATGGACACCTCTAAATTCATATGCATCAAACAGATTTTCAATTGATAAATTTTTAAAGCGTTTCAAGAGAACTATAGTTGTCCTAAGATCAAATACTCCATCCTTCTCCAATTGTTTGTCCTCCATTGACTTTCATAAAGTTTAAGAAAAAGTGGTTGAATTAAATAGAATTACTTTGTTATCCTTGATATTTGTGCGTGTTTTTGAGATTTTGTGTAATGATATGATAATAATAAAATAAAAGGGAGTGTAAACTTAAGAATTGGAGTTTGTTGATTATTTATTTATGGTAAGGAACAAACAAATTGAGACTTCTTAAAAAGGAAAAATGAACAAATAAAAGGGTACGGGGGGAGTAATAAAAAGTCTAACTAAAAATTAAAACTCAATTAAATGTCCCAAATGAAAATAAAAATCATAAAAATAAAGTTAATCAACTAATAAATAAAATATAACATATCAAATATATTATATATAAGGTGAAAATATTAATTAACCAATAAATAAAAATATATCAAAAAGTAAATTCTATTTCTTAAGATTCTGGATTGGTCTTGAATTGGACCCACCAATTCAACAGATGTTGGTTTTGAAGTGCTCTCTATTATTTCATTTGGAATGAGAGATTAGGATATTCCATGATTCACTATAAATATGTAAACCATTTATTAAAGTTCAAATAAAGAGAAATAGTAAGTTTAATTCAATATTCCATCTCCATTAAAATTTCATTTGCAAAATCTAACTATTGTGTCAACAGAAATTCCTTGAAATCCACACAAGAGGTCATATCTTATCTTTTGGCGGTTAGTATAACTTTCGCAAGGGGTTTTAAGTTGTCGTAATTGAGTTTCTTTTTGCAACCAAATAAATAAATAAATAAACATATGGTATTTGGTGGAGCTGGCAGGAAACAATGTGTGTATATAGTCATAACCTCCCCAGTTTCCAAAGAAGGGGATTCTACTTTTAAAATCGCTTGCCTTAGCAAGGCCAAAGGGTGATCTGATCTTTCGCTCTGTCTCTTTTGTCTTTTTTTCTCTTGTTTTCTCGGTTGGATGCCGGGGAGTGTCTCCCTGGTGTCAGTTTGATGATGATTATTCATTGGAGATTATTGTGCAAATCAATATATTTTATGCAGGGAATTTACATACTGGCTGGCAATTCCCAAAGGGAAAAGATATCATTTCCTTGCGAAGGAAAACAAGAGACACTACAACATTTAAGAGCTATGGCTGCATTTATTTAGCTGCAAATGCAAGTTTGCATCTATAAAAGCTTTAGATGCATATAATTTTAACTTTCAAATGCACTTTTAATGTGAAGCTATTGTAAATATTTTAATTACTTTCACTAGATATCATTTCCTATGCACCCGTGATTTACTTGCAGGGTTTGGTCATGAAATTGGGATAGAGTTTTACCGTTGGATCATGCCAAACGTTAATGCGAACTTTCCTTTTTTTAATTGCAAGAAAGATAGAGTGGAGTTTCCTTTGTACTGTACTGTACAAGAGTCTAATGGAATTTGCAAAAAGAACTACTAGACAGTGATACATTTGGCATGTGAGAGTGAGGAATAGATCTCTGTGCAGATTGCAATACGAATGACTGCATTGTGAACCTTTTAAGATCTCATTGTTGGTATTGTACGTGCGAACAAGAAGGTTAGCAACCATATATGGACCAGTTACAAAAGTAAAACAGAAGGAAGGTACTGGGAAGGAGGGCAGAAGCGGTTTCTTAAGATTCCGGATTGGTGGGTCCAAAGCCACGGACTTGCATTGCATGTAGTAGGGCCAGGGCCGATGGCCAAGCACCGGCAGTTAAGGAAAATAGTAGCCACTGGGCCATATATAGCAAGTGGTGACTGCTTCTCTGTCCCTCTGTTTTTTTTTTTTTTATAGTTAAACTGAGTCTAAAGCACAATATCATCCATAAATGTTTTATCAACCCACACCACGCACACAGGCATAGGCACACATATATAGCTACGTCCTCGAGCAATATAGTGGCTTTAAAAGGTTGATTGGTATCCATAGCCGGACCAAGCAAGCAAAAACAGCTCTCCTCTCTCCAGCCATAGGTAATTAACAGTTCCATCTTTTGTTTCTTCAACTTACTAGCATCTCATATATCCCCGCCTCATTTTACATTCTAATGACTTGTTAATGTCATCCTTTCTTTTCATGCCAAATTCTCAATTCTTTTTTCCTGTCTATTACCACGCTTATCTCTCGATCCTAGGGAGCATTTCACACTTTTTTATTCAAATGTACATGAAAAGTAATGCAATAATTGATTAGCTTAACATTTGGATAGATATGTTGATCATGATTCACGACTGTGATAATGTTCTTATATTTATTTGTAATTAATAACTTACAAGGGAAAAGAAAAAACCCATTTAGTATGCAAAACAATATTGAAACCTTGAACGTGGAGTCCCGGCCTTGTGACTGGGAGCTAGTCATGTTCATGTAGTCAGTAATGGTTCGAACCATGCTGGTCTTTCCCCCCTCCCCCGTCTAATGTACAAAAAAAAAAACAATATTGAAACCTTATAAAGCTATGTTTGATACATAAAAACATTTTTTCTTTTCCTTTCCTACAAAATACAAAGAAATCATTATATAAGATATATATAATTTATAGAAATATATATATGTTTTAGAAAAATAAAAATGAAAATGGACATAAAATTGAGAACAATTTATTAATCCCATTTTTAAGTCAATTTTCTTTTTTATTTTCTAAAATATATATACATTTCTTCCTACAACCTATATATTAGATGATAATTTCTTTGTATTTTTTAAAAAATAAAAACAAAAAATATTTTCTCATACCAAACATAAGTTAAAATTTTGAACACTCTAGTGCTCTACTCCACTTCAGAATTTGTTATTCGCCACTCAATTCCCAATTTATTGCGGATGCATGCCTTTGTCTTCTCATTCATCGGCTAGATTCCTTAATTTCTTATTCTAAAAATGCTTTTGAAGATTTGAACATGAGATATATACGTTGAACCCTCTAGTGATTGGAATCTACGAGTCTAGCAGCCGACCATTGGCTTACTCCGTACGTCAACTTGCATATATATATATATATATATATATCTATCTTCGAACTATAGTAAAGAATAAAACGAACTTCATTTTTATGTAGGTGAGCGGTAAATAATTAGTGATCCAGGGATGATCTCACTTCTAGCAGGCTAATCTCTTGGGTTGGGCGTAGATATATCAACGGATACTCTTCAGTAAAATATATAGGCGACGTATAAAATAGCACCCAAAAAAAAGAACCTGGAAAATGATGATATTCAAATTTACAAGTACAATAATAAACATAATGCTAAGAGATGTCCTCTATTAAAAACTTTACTCCACTGAGCAGGAGTAGGTTGTATTAATTTGAAACGACGGAAGAATTAGAAGAACCGATACGATGAGTTTCCTGGATCTGTTTGTTGTTGCTTCCATGCCAGTTTTGAAAGTGCTCCTGCTGACGGCACTTGGTTCATTTCTCGCCTTGGATCGTATAGATGTGCTGGGGGAGAATGCAAGGAAGCAGTTGAATAATGTAAGTCATAGATACGCCGATATCATCAGTTTGTGCATCATAATATTTCCACCTGAACAGGGGTCTATCATGCGATATATGTAAGAACCACGCTTTGGTCTGTCAACAGGTTGTTTTTTTCGTGTTTAATCCAGCACTGGTCTCTAGCAACCTGGCAAAAACAATTACCTTTGAGAGTATTGTTTTGTTGTGAGTTCAGTTCTGACTTCTGAGTACTCTTATCGTGTTTTAATTGTGCCATAATTAATTATTGTTGTTCAGTTTATGGTTTAAGCTAATTTTTTGTTCAATTCATTGTTATACATGTATAGGTGGTTCATGCCATTCAATATCTTGATTACTTTTATTATTGGCTCAGCAATAGGATGGGTACTGTTAAAAATTACCAGAGCCCCTCAAAACCTAAGAGGCCTCATACTGAGTTGCTGCGCAGCAGGTATATATATGTCCCTTTAGTCACTGATATTCATGGAGTTTCATAGGAAGTCAGAAACGGCATTAGCCTATTGGGCTTCGACTATGTACGTTCAAAGCCGCTGTACCATAGAAATACTTTCTTTACTCATTGGCATTGCAGAACTGGTCCTTCCCAAACGCTGGAGAAAGATTGGATGTTTATTCATGTACCTCACAATTATATATTCTTAATTAATATAAGAAACTAATGAAAATTATATCTGCTTGATCACAAAAATATAATGTCCAAGGGTACTGACATAGGTTTCAACACAAATGTGTCAATATATACAAGCTGCAAGTGTCATATGTCACATATTTGCTTCGTTACCCAAAAAGAAAACTTCTCATATGGTGGCATTAGAGAATTTCGGGGAAAAAGACTTTGAAATTATAAATACACATTTACATTTCCCACAAACTTGCATATATATTTATATATAGTTGCATCTTGTGTTAATCTTACTTCAAATAAATCAAAGCAGTTATGTATCTTTGGTTAATAATGTAAATAGGAAACATGGGACACTTGCCCTTAGTTGTCGTTCCTGCAATCTGTACGGAGAAAGGCAGTCCCTTTGGAGCTCCTGACATTTGCCATACGTATGGAATGGCTTATGCTTCACTTTCCATGGCGGTATGATATATATTTTTTTATCTTATTATAACAATCATGATTTCTTTCTTCCTCCCTAATTAAATAACTATATATAGAAGAACAAGAAAACAGCAATCTCTTTTTTTTTTTGCTCTAGCTTGCTGCTTGGGAACTTGGAACAATCGATGAATATTAACATGTGCCTGCATATTATATTGTTCGCATTGGAAAATTGTCAGGATCAAAGTGAACAAAATCGCAGTCCACCTCTTGAATTCTACTAACTGTTGCTAGAAGTACAAATCAATATCGATAGCGGAAACTAATTTTCTAATTAATTATTTGATCCACAATACATTTATTCTTCAGGTAGGGGCCATTTACTTGTGGTCTTACGTATACAACATAGTGCGAGTTTCCTCAAGTAAGGTCAACAAAGAAGTTAATAGATCAGATGACTCTACTAAGATTTTGAGGTCTACCGCCGGAGGCATGTCAGCATTACTAGAAGAGAATTACTCAGAAGCTCTTCTTCCTTCCATAGATTGCTCCATCTCTGCGCAGTATAAACATGAATTAACATTTACATGCAACAAAACCAAGGAAAATGCCAAGGTTGCTCCTATATATCTTCTTCTTCTTCTTCTTCTTCTTATTTACTTTGCAGCATAATATATATATATATATATATAATTTAATTTTTTCCTTTTTTTCCTTCATGTGATCATCATTTATTCTCCGTATAGCACTGTTACAAACTCATTGTTCAAAGAACCAATGGATTTCTCTTACCACCAAATATTAATGTTGGAAATTTTCTTTACATAGGACAAGGATTCTCTCCAATAATGTTCACTACTCTCCACTAATTTTTTAAATTCAAATATATGGCTAAAAGCTTTAATTTAAATGTGTATTGTGGAAAAGGTGATGTTTGAATCACAGATTGAAGGTTCAAAATATTAGTGGAGAGTAGTGAATAGTGGAGAGGATCCTTGCTCTTCCTCATATGTAGTGTGCATTCATTAACTACCCTGTTCAAAGACCAACAGCTAGTTGCTCTTTGTAGTTCATCAAGTAATATTCTTTCCTTTTTTTTTCTTTTTTTTTTGAAAAAAAAATTAAGTCATATTTTGTTATGGGAAATTAAATAATTAATCAGTTAAAGGTGGCCAAAAAAAAGGGAGAGGGAACAAAACAATTGTATATACCATAAATTAATTAGTACCTATTAGCAGGAATAATGCTATTTAAGGATATCAAAGTTTTTAACACTGAACTGTCTAATCTTGTACCAGTATACATAATTGTGAAAGTAATTCCTATACAGAATTTCCATCCATATGCACAACGAAGACCACTGGACGAGATGCATTTTTAACTGAAATATTAGGGTCAGACTACAATCTGTCTGTGCAATTGATCTATGTGGAACATCGCGCATTGATTGGCTATTAATTAAAAAGTTTCTTGTTATCCATTAGATCATAATTTCATTGCTTGAAGTGTTATATGGCAGGTATCAGATTTTGATAAGGCCTGGCAGTGTTTAAGGATGATTTCTCGAAAACTCAATCTGAAGGCTTTATTTGCACCTTCAACTACTGGAGCGGTATTCTTTTTCGACGCTTTATAAATCCCATTAAAGAATCACTTGTTTCTTTCTTTTCTTGTCTGTTTATTTTCTGCAAAAATTATAGAATCACTTGCTTTTGCTGCTGATATGAATTCTCCTATCGGGCCATATATTCTACGGGACTGATCTGTTTCATTAGATTCAAAACATGGAGAAAACGGTTTGGGAGGTTGTGGACAGAATCTGGTAACAAAGAGGAGATGGATACTTTTCTTGGTCAGGGGGATTCTTTAATTTCTAAACGGCTATGGCTTGCTTTAAAACAACTTGAATATTTGATATATTGGCCATCTATATGGATGGCTACTCATTTACTAAGTATTTTTGAGGATTATTTATTTCCTTAATTACGTTAATATTTCCTGATAAGGGATCTTCTAACTGACCTTGTTGTTTTCTTGCATAGTTTATTGGGTTCACTATAGGTGTAGTTCCCCAAATTCGAAGGCTAATAATTGGGGGTGATGCTCCCCTCCATGTGGTTCAAGACTCTGCCTCCCTGTTGGGGTATGTGTCATGACTTGCGTCTCCCTGATTATATATATGCTGCAATAAATGTCAAAATCATTTTAGTATTGCGAAGAAAATATATCCAGTTTCATCGATCACTGCCCAAATGTTAATTCTTTTATTTCCACATCAACTGTAGACAGAACTTATAGCATGGAGCTGATTCTTTTCCTTTTATATTTTCAAATAAGTTTCTTTTGAAGAATGCTTTGCGCCGTTTCTTTCTCTCTGGCTGCCTTTTGTGTGTTCAGTTTTCTAATGTTTTATTCACAGCGATGCAGCCATCCCAATTGTAACGCTGATAGTGGGAGGAAACCTTCTTAGAGGTAATTTGGCATTCATTTTTATGTGGTGTTTGCTATTCCTATTTTCGTATATATAGTGTTTATTACTGGATGTTGGATGATATTCAGGTTTGAAAGGACCAGGTGTTTGCCTGTCACTGGTGGTTGGAGTAATTGCTGTTCGGTATGTTTTCCTCCCCTTGCTGGGCATTGTCATCATTAAGACTGCAGTCCGGTTTAGTCTGGTGCACTCAGATCCATTATATCAGTTCATTCTTCTGCTACAATACGCACTCCCACCAGCAATGAACTTAGGTACAGACGTATAGTCAAGTAATTTTAAGTTCATTTTGAAGAAGCAGGATTTACTTAATCCATGAACTTCTGCTTCATTGTCTTGGCCCCAAGAAAAGAACTTCTGCCTCATTCCACTAGCGAGTCTCTAATTTTGCTTGTGCTTGGACCAATAAGTTCCAAAGTAATGGGACTGAGATAAAATTGTTCCGTATCACGAGCATGCAGTCATGCTTTTGCATGTATACTAATAAGGCTTAATACACAAAATAACCCTAACTTATACCAAATTATTGTTTTGGCCCTTCAACTTTTATTTTGAAATTTTTGGCCCTCAAACTTTTATTTTGTGCATAATGTAGCCCTTGATACTAATATGATCTATCCATATATTGACACGTGGAATTTTTTCAGTACGCCACATCAGCACCAAGGGTTACATTATACACAAAATAAAAGTTCGAGGGTCAAAAATTCCAAAATAAAAGTTGAAGGGTCAAAACGACAGTTTTGTACAAGTTCGAGGATCATTTTGTGTATTAAGCCGTACTAATAATAAAGCTTGCTTTCTACTCATGTTGCAGTTTCCATATGGATTACAATCCAGAATTCATCTGGATTCAGTCAGTGCACGTCGGATGTTGTATATAATATTCTTTTCAGTTCTCACCGCATATGCTGTAACGTCTGTAACCTAGCTATCAAGATACTTGGAAATTATATGACTATAGAGTTCGGTTGGAGTTTATTTCTCATACTGTATAAGAAATAAAAAATGAAGATGAAGGTTTTCATCATAATTTCCCTATTTTGGTAATGCAGGGACAATCACCCAACTTTTCAAAGCTGGAGAGAGCGAATGCTCTGTCATAATGCTGTGGACATATGGGTTGGCGTCAATTTCACTTACGCTGTGGTCAACTGTGTTCATGTGGTTAGTGGGGTGATTTGTACTGTTGGTCCCCTTGCTTTGCTTGCATTTCCAGGCTTTGACTATTAGCATTCGAAAGTCTGAGGCACCAATTTGGAGTTATGTAGAACAACAATAACCTGTAGTATGTTCTCCCTAGCAAGCATTAGCAATAGCTTGAGTTCTGTAATATTAATTTGTACCTGTACGCTGTACCGTATCAGTATGACTTATAATGATCCCTTTCTTGACTGCAGAGTGCAGAGTGGAACTCCAAACCATTGCTTCCGCTTTTTCTAATTCTAATCTTTAAAGTATGTATACAGTTGAAGGAATTCAACCATACTTGCTATAGCATTCCAAACGTTTTCGTTCTATTGTTATTCAATGTCTCTAGAAACAGAATGGTAGGCGGAAGAGGTAGCAGAAATGGAAACTAACTTGTTAAAAAGGAAAAGGAAAAGGAAAAGGAAAAGGAGAAGAAAAAGAAAAAGCGAGACAATACTAAAACAGAAAAGCAATGGTAATTATGTACCAGGAAAACAACGGTATTAATCAGCAGGTACACAACAAGACGGGGCTCAGAAGACTATCTAACAGCCCCAGTTAATTAGTGTCGTTACTCTCATGATCTGTATCGAAGGGCTTGAGCAAACTGTAAGTAATTGCCATCGCAATTCACCCTCCCAGAACTCTCGCTGCTGACATCCTAACTGCTGAGCCACCGAGATGAGCTCCAAGACGCCCGAACAGAGCAAGAGCTATAGATTTAACCACTGCAATCACCACGATCCGAATAACGTTTTGTGCAACAAAAGCAGCGGGTGCCAGAGGCACAACTGATCCACATAATGCCAAAGCTGATGCAGCGGCATCCTCATACGGGTTAGGCAGTACTTCCATGTGATCTTGCACCGATGTTAATTCGGCTTTATTACCCAAATCTCTGGTTATCATCTTTATCATAGTAGACCTGGGAGATAAAACTTGGGCAAAGTTGGCTCAAGAAATATAACTGGAGTTGAAATTTTTTCTGTTGTTTCACAGGTCAGGTCGATTCCTGCACGGGGCATTCGTTTTGAGAGCCGGGGTATGTAATATGCCTGTTTTTGTTTCGCTTAGCTTGCTTGCTTTAACTGTCGATGGACTGGAAGTCATATCAAGGTTCTTGGCATGATCATGCTGCAAGCCTGTCTCATCAGTTTTAGAGTTGCAGCGAGCAGCAGTTGCCTGTTCAAAATCTCTTTGGGTTGAAACGGAAACGGATTCGCCAACAGCCATGCTACAGGCACCTGCAAGTGCTCCAGCGAGTCCAGATAGGATCATAGGCCGTGGATCATCCTTTGCTGCACCAATACCAAGCATTAGGGACGTGCATCATTAGCTCCCAGAATGGCTGCTCGAAGCCATTGAGCTCGTTGAACACGTTGGTTCTGCTCATCGTTACATCAAATACAGCAATATTATGCCCGGCGCATGATTCAAAATTTAAGAGTAATTTTGAGTGACAATTTTAATGGTCAAAACTAGATAGTATGTTGGATTTATATAATAATTTTTCGGATGCAAAAGTTGAATTATGAAACTACACAAAAATTTCGTTAAATTAATTGGTGAAGTGCTAATCATATGCTGCCTATTTGCATGTCATTCGTAATTCCTTAGCTTCTTTGTTTTTAGACATTAGGCAATGGCTTGGTTGCCTCCTAAGTTCTAAGGAGTAACAAATGGTTGGTAATTTAACATAATTACTTCTCTCCATCTAATAAATTAGTAATTGCCAGTGCCTGGCCCAAAAGGGAAAAGTTCTAATTTACCAGAAGGTTTTGGACCATCCCCCAACAGACCACAGAACGTTTTGGACCAGCAGGTCCAGCCCTAATTTGCAATTGGGTTAATTATAAATGGATGACCAATGACCTCAACTTGGTGAGTGGTTACTGGTTGTCTCTCCGACACCAACCTCCCCCCCAATCCAAAACCTGGACCCTGCTGGCTGAGCGGAGTGCAGAGAAAAATGAGAAGGAAAATGGAATGGGCAGGTCGGGATAAGCACATGGGAGGAATACCGAGAAAGATAGTGTTCTTGGCGGTGGGGGCATTTGCCAAGGCCGTAGCAACTCTTCTCAACACCACCTCGGCTCATAGTGCTGATACCCTCATTCATCTTGTCCGCTCTCGAGCCCCTGGCATGCCACTTCTGACTGTGAGCAATCACATGTCTACGTGGGTAGACCCTTTGAATCCTTTTTCTTTCTATTTTTCTTCGTCACTTGATTCTTAATTATTTGCGATACGAATTATATAGATTAAACTTACTCTGTATTAGCAATCAAATTATGTTGTTTTCCAGTTTGGATGATCCACTTATTTGGGGATTCAAGGGGTTCCCCTCCTTGGATGCCAATTTGGCACGCTGGGTACTTGCTGCAGAAGACATTTGTTTCAAAAATTCTCTTCTCACTTATTTTTTTAGACTTGGTACTGCATTTCTCTTTCCCATCCCTATTACCACTCCTCTAATTCTCTT
The DNA here is from genome assembly GCA_030664755.1 of Microcos paniculata. NCBI lineage: Eukaryota > Viridiplantae > Streptophyta > Magnoliopsida > Malvales > Malvaceae > Microcos > Microcos paniculata. The sequence goes on from CP131463.1 coordinate 35,504,394, forward strand.
ATCTCTATCTCTTCTCTTAAACAAAAAAATGTTTGATTTAGTTTATCATTAACTTCTCAGTTTGCTTCTGTTATTATTTTTGAATTAGTAACTTTTAAAGCTACTCTCGCCCATTGGATTCATAGCCAACATACCATCTTATTTTCAAGACTGTTTTTTAGTTGGAAACAACAACCATTTAGGGTTGAATGATACCTTACCGTAACTGGCATAAGCTAAAACTCTTAGTTAATTTAGGGACTGATTAACGATTTGATAGTTTAAGTTTACAGTGGACGTTTATATAGTTTGATAGCACATTGAACTTGAACATTTGCTGGCCCTATCTTGAGGCACCATTTGCTTAATTACTGCATAGTTACTAGTAACTCTTAATTGATACAATTCATTGAACTTCAATGGGGCAAGAAGTTCATAGTGGGTCAAAAGTTTACTGGTCCTTTTTAACTGGCCTTGGTTGAAATCTGTGGGTTTGGTTGAGTCCATCATGGGTGAGATCTTGCTCAAAGCACCTAGTTAACAAGTTTGTAGTCTGAATGCCCTTAGCAACCTTGCTTTCGCATATAATAATTACTGGGCATTGCACGAAATGCCATTGGATTTGTCAATTTTCATTGTAAAATTTTCATTGTTACTTACAGATTTACTTCTTTTATGACATTACTACTTACTAAAACCTTCTTTATACCTATTTAAGAAATCCCTTGTGAGCTTTATTTTTTTTTTCCAAAGACCATAGAGATTTAAAGTAAGGCTTTGTCTCTAAGATAGTAAATTGTGCAGGTAAATGCATACCTATTACAAGAGGTGCTGGAATTTATCAGGAAAACATGAATGAAGCTCTTGAATGCTTAAACAATGGAGCATGGGTATTTACCTGAACTCATACTACTTTTATTTGAAACTTTTGTATTGATCTTTTGTATCATGAGATTGCTGGGTTCTTTTGAGCCGTGTTTAAATATGTTTGATATGTCTTGTTGCTTATTGAGAAAAAGTCAATCAGTTTAATTGATGCCTAGTCACTAGTCAGTCCTGGAACCTCTCTGTGGAATTTAAATTCTATATGACGGCTGGAATGTGAACAGTTCCGTTCGTGTTGCTTTAGTGATTCTTCTTCCCCTCTTTCACATCTTCTGTTAGCTCTTCGATATTTGAGATCAGAAAAGTTGTATGTCTGTTCCTCGATTAAATTAATCAGGGAAAAATGAACATTAAAGGAACTCAATCCATAGAGAAAGGATTGCATCTGAGGTGATGAGTACCTTCATATAGTTGACATTCAAGTGACCTTGTTTCTTTTTCATTACAGTAGTTCTCATAATGTTGGTTTTGGTTTTGCCAACATGGTAGCTCCACAACCAGTTGTTAAGGAAGTACCTCGCATGTTTGGAAATCAATTTTGATCTGCTATCCATTTTATCTTTTGTCGATCTCTTGCTGCTGGACAGCCACTATAGTTGAAAACAAAATAGTAGTAGTTGAGTGGTATTAGTGGAGGCCGTTGGATGATATAAAATATTATACCAGATCTAAACATCTGAAAGCAATCCGTGGTTATTCAATTCACTCTTCTGTATTAGATAGCTTAAATATTGTGGTTAAAGTTTTGGATTCCAGTCTGTGGCTGGAACTTGGATGATGTTGTGTTTTCTTGGAGTTTCATAGTTGAGTTCTTAAAATCTTTTCATTCACTATCTTTTTTGACTTCACTGTGGACATCTCTGAATTTATCCGTGTTTATGAACAGCAGATCCTAACAGCTTGATAAATGCTTGGGCTTTTGTAGTTTCATCGATCAATACATTAAAATGGTTTAAAGTTTTTAATTTCGTTTTCATAATGCTTTATTGAGATTCCTTTTTGCAAATGCTCAAAATTCATGGATTTAAGCTGTTGTTATGTCTATCTTATCTTCAATTGGCAGCTACATACATTTCCTGAAGGTAAAGTGTCCCAAGAAGATGCACCTATAAGACGATTAAAATGGGGAACTGCTAGTCTTATTGTTCGTGCTCGTGTAACTCCAATAGTTCTTCCCATTGTTCATTGTGGTCTTGAAAAGGTTAGAAAACTTTCTCCATTTGCCACTGCTCTTTTTTTTTTTTTTTTTTGAAGATTCAACTTATCTGACTGAAACTGTTTGTCAGAGTCCTAGAGTTAATTTCCATTTTGTCGACATTCTCTCTCGTATGAGCTCTATTTACTCATCAGTAGAGATGTTATTTGGAACTGACTAAACATTTGGTATGAGTGCACTGACTGCGATGTCAGATCTATCAGTGCCCGGTTGACTGTAAAGCCTCTTCGAAAATTTGTTGTGCTGTTTGGCTATTAGTTTAGTACAATACATGGCAAGGCTTGGAAAGATTCATGGTAACAATATTAGATGTTTTGGCTTGTTGTCAACCTCGGTGAAATAAATTTAACTGTCAAACAGACAAAGTACTTTTGATTCCACCTCTTCACATTCCCTGTACTCCCTTTATCTGACAGTTGAAATTGTAGCAGTGATCAAGTATTTTTCGATGCTTTGTGCTACAGGCACACTGATTCAGCCAGTTCATATGCGAAAGTCATATAGCAGTTGAAGTGGGGTTTGCAGCTGTGCTAATTGTTAAAGTCTTTTGACTTGTATGCTGCAGTTTATTTTTCCTCCCAATATTTCTGCATGTCAATAGAAAACATTTGTTTGTGGTGACTTACATTAAGAACAATAAACAGGATAATTTTGGATTTCTTCTTGTGTATATCTAGTCTAAGCATTATATTTCTGGTTTCCATGTAGTGGCTTTTTCAAAATTTCATTGTATGTTAAATTAATTAAATTATGGTTTAATACCCAAATTGGTCCCTGAACTATACAAAAAGTGACAAATTGGTCCCTAAACTTTTATTTGAGATAGATTAGTCCCTCAACTTTTATTTTGGGACAGATTGGTCCCTGAACTATACAAAAAATGAGAGATTGGTCCCTGAACTTTTATTTTGGGACAGATTGGTCCTTGAGTTTTCTTTGGTTTTTTCTCGTTCAGGACTTATCTGTCTCAAAATAAAAGTTCAAGGATTAATCTGTCTCAAATAAAGTTCAGGGACCAATCTATCCTTTTTTGTATAGTTCAGAGACCAATTTGGGTATTAAGTCTTTAAATTATGCATGAGTAGTTCACTTGGGATTATAAAAGTTATATTTGATTTATTCTAATTGGCCTACCTTATTTTGGTCATTCATTCAGTCTCCAATTGCAATGCACACAGGTAATGCCGGAGAACTTTTTCCTTGGCAGAAGGCCTCCTTTTCCATTATGCAATAAGAATATCAAAATTCTTATTGGAGAGCCAATAGAATTTGATATTCCTAAATTGCGCCAGAAGGCCATTACCATGTCTCGTGATTTGTCAGGTTCTTCTAGAGGATGGCCCATTATCTCCCCATATGAATTGGATGAAGCAGCACAGAAATGCCTATACTCAACTATATCTGAGGAAATACAAACTACCATGGAGAGGTTGCGAATTTTGGGTAAAAGTTTCTAAAAGCATTTGTTTAGACTTTATTTGATGTTAGACGATTAAAAAATAATGTTAGTGGTATCTGGTTTGATTCATTTAAATAAACTAGCACACGTCCAGATTTGCATCAAGGAAAGGCTCTTAAGTCTTAACTTTTTAACATTTGTCCAAATAATATTTATTGATTTTTTCTTTGGTGTTTTAAGATGATTTGATTTGATGATTTGATGATGTTGGACTTTTGGTTACCTGCTGTTCCCTTGTTCTATGGATCGTTCGCAAAATTTCCATGTTCTCCTAAATGCAAAGAACGCATTTACTTTGACTCAAAACCGGGCGCTGATTTGTTCATGGTACTCTGTCTGCCATGTATGTATGTATGTACGGGTTTAACAAGAAGCGCCGGCAAGGCATGGCCGGCTAGCACTCTGCAATTGCATGAAATTTTCAAATTTGTATGCACCCTTTTGATGTTTCTGGCACAAGTGTAAACGTGGAATTCGAACGGAAGCTTTTGGTTGTCACAGACTTGTTGGAAGTTCGAAGGAAGCTACCTACTTTTACTAAATGTGTCAAGCTCATAATGTCCCCATCCGCTCTCCTTGTCCTCTTTATTCTTCCATGTAGCTGAGAAGAATAGGATCCGGACACTTCACACTAGTACGAAGAGAAGATTGCTCAGCCCTTTTTTTTTTTGTTTTTTACACTGAAAATCGATATTTTGCAGAAATAAACATGGGAATAAAGTGAACCGACCCGGACCGTGGGTTTGCTTTCAATTATACTAAAATGCGGCCCCTTAATCATCCATCCTGCAAATAAAGGTGGGATAAGCAATTCAACTATTCAACTCAAGTAAAAGCAAGGCATTGAAAATTGAAATTGAAGATAAAATCATGATGTGATAAGGCCAAAAAAAAAAATTAAAAAAGGAAGGGAAATGACCGATGTAGGTAAGGTTGCTTAAAGGTTGAAAATCCAACAAAAAAACCAAAAAGGAGAAGTAGGGCCCCCTGTGAAGGTGCAAAGTTAAAATCCAACAAAAAAAAAACAAAAAGGAGAAGTAGGGCCCCCTATGCAGGTGCAGAATGATGCGTCAAGGTAAGGCCCGTGGCTGGGCCAGGTCCAGGAATTCACCTTCTTCTTCCTCTTCTATGAATCTCATCTTTGGGGTCGGACTTTGGGATGGAAGGGGTAGTTTGGATATTGTAGATGATGAATAGGGTGTTTTAGTAGTTTAAGGTTAATAGACACCTACGCTATACTATTTCTTTTTTCCCGTGATTTTTATTTTTTGTCGAACATTTTGTTTAAATTTTGAAGAATAAATTTGAAATGGGCAGATGAAATTGAAAATTGATTGTTCCCACGCCCATTCAAAGTGGTTGTTATTAGTAGGTCTAAGGCCGAATGAAATATTGGAAGCAAGCCATTTAAATAATGATCACCATCTTGTCCATTTATAATACTCTCGTGACTCTCACCATCGTCCTTTATTTTTTCTCCTTTTGGTTTTTCAATTTCTGGTCTGCCTTCCAACTTTCCATTACTCCCCGCCCAGCCCATGAACAGATCTCTCAATCTCTCTTCTGCTCGTTGGGTTGCAATGACATCGGCAGGTATTGCATCCATTATATCAATTTAACTATTCCGTTTTTTTGTTGCCAATCAGCTAGTTTTTGCGAGATCGATCTTTTTTGTGTTCATTGCCCGATTTCAGCTGTACTGAATAACAGCTCGATGCCATTGGTAGAATAGGAGTTTTCGGATTCTGCTCATCATCAGCCCTCATTTATATGAAGTTCTTATGTGTGGATCTCAGCCATTTTCTCTTGTTCTTTGTCTTGTTCTTTCTTCTTTCTTTAATCCCGTTTCTCGTTTTACAGTAGACCCCTTAGTTGATTTTTGGGTAAAAATTATCGTTGTCCTTGAGTGGTGTAATCTCTACTGAAAAATCAGCATTTTGCATTAGTCCATATATAATTGAGGAGCAGAGGCATCCTTGCTTTTTATCGGACAGATTCCCGTGAAATGACCATTGACACGCTGCCATCCATGGCCCAAAGCATGAGAGCAAGTAGGTCTTCGTTTAGCTCTAACAATGGAAACGACGAAGCTGTGTTGCGCAGCGCTGGTTCTATTTCAAATGGGGACGATTACGACAGTGATGGCTCCAACTCGGCACCCCCGTAAGTGGCCTTCTGGTGCATCTCTTTGCTATTTAACAGCAAATTATGTATTGATATCGGCGGTCTTATGCGTTTAGCTTTGTGAGATACACGTATATTATTTCTTTGCAATATCAGGAATTTATTTTACTTCTAAAGTTCTAACCCTTTGCAGTCTGTTTTGTTGTTAATGCAGTACACCAACTACATTGTCCATGGCAATTCCAGCAGAACTTGCTGGTGCAATACCCTTGATTGATAGATTTCAGGTGGGAGCGTATCTTCTAGCTATAAGTATGTTGTTCAACATTGCTGTTGATTATGCATGAAAAGATTACTAGAATTCATGTCAAACTTGTAATATTTTCTGGATGGATGCTTCATCATGTGCTGACTTACAATCAATTATGTAGGTGGAGGGATTCTTAAGAATGATGCAGAAACAGATTAATTCTGCTGGAAAACGTAGTTTTTTCTCAAAAAAATCTGTAGGTTCTCAAGTTCGAGAAAAGTTCACGTTTGAGGATATGTTGTGTTTCCAAAAGGTAATAATATGCTCCTAACGAACAGAATATTTCTGTTAATGAAGCTCAGAAACATCTAAATTCGAAGCATCTACTATCCACAGGAACCGATTCCAACATCACTGCTTAAAATCAGTAGTGACCTTGTGAGCCGAGCCACAAAATTGTTCCACATAATTCTGAAGTATACGGGAATTGATTCTTGTGAACGAGTAACTCCGCTAAGCTTAGATGAACGGATTGAGCTTGTTGCAAAACTATATAAGCAAACTTTGAAGCGTGCTGAACTTCGAGATGAATTATTTGCTCAGATCTCAAAACAAACGAGGAACAATCCTGATAGGCATGTATTTCTTTTGAAGAAAATGCCTCTCTTTCTCTCTTCCTTTCCACTTACTTGATGCCACTTATCGTCATTGATTTGGATGTTACAGGCAAAACCTGATCAAGGCTTGGGAGCTGATGTATTTATGTGCATCCTCCATGCCTCCTAGCAAAGACATAGGCGGATATTTATCTGAGTATGTCCACGATGTTGCACACAGTGCAAGCACGGACTCTGAGGTCCAAACCCTTGCATTAAACACATTAAATTCCTTGAAGCGTTCTGTCAAAGCTGGCCCCCGTAATACAATACCAGGACGTGAAGAGATTGAAGCTATTTTAACTGGTCGGAAGCTAACAACAATCGTGTTTTTCTTGGATGAAACATTTGAAGAAATAACATATGACATGGCAACGACTGTGTCTGATGCTGTAGAGGTACTATTAAGTCTTCTGAACTTTATGTGTATCGTCAATTTAGGTGTACTTTTATTAGAGGATGTTAAGTAATAACATTTATTCTGTCATAATTTATTTTGCATAAAGGCCAACAAACTATCTGTAACGGTTAAAAAGCCAAGAGGCTGGCTGTCATCTAATCCAAAAACTTTACTTAGAGTCAGGACAAATATTAAAATAAAAGTCAGTAGAATTTGATAGGTTTGAACTTTGTAGATATTGAATATTTCTTGAGTCAGTGAATTAAAAAAGCTTGTCCCTTTATTTGTAGTGAATTAGTAATTCCTTGTTATTATTTGGCAAATTAAAGACATTCAGCTTCCTATTTTTGGGTAAGAAATTAATGAAAAATATAATGCGTGGACTTAACCTGTTTACCAGCATGGTAGCAGCTAGGTGATAGATGCTATAAAACTTACTTAAGAAAGCTTGTTGTGCTTGGATGTTGTTGATGGATATAGTTTTTCTCCAATTTCAGCATTCATTTTCTTTGAATATTTTTGTCTCTATTTCTTGCGTCAGGAGCTTGCAGGTATAATTAAACTGTCAGCTTATTGTAGCTTCAGCTTGTATGAATGTCGTAAAGTTGTTACTGGTTCCAAGTCTCCCGATCCAGCCAATGGTATGTATTTTACTTCTCAGTTGTTTCATACATAAAGATTTGCTGACATCATTGTCTAATGCTCAGTTATTGTCACATAGAGGAATACATTGGATTAGATGATAATAAATATATTGGCGATTTGCTGGCGGAGTTTAAGGCAGCTAAGGATCGAAGTAAAGGGGAAATATTACACTGTAAACTCATATTTAAAAAGAAGCTATTTCGGGAGTCAGATGAAGCTGTAACGGATCCAATGTTTGTACAGCTGTCCTATTTTCAAGTATGTAATATGATTTGAATTTGTTTTCACTAGCGTTAACATAATTGGTATACTTTTAAACTTGATGCTTTATGCAGTTACAACATGATTACATCTTGGGCAATTATCCTGTTGGAAGGGATGATGCTGCACAGTTGTCTGCATTGCAGATCTTGGTTGAGATTGGATTTGTTGGTAGCCCTGAATCATGCACGTAAGTTCTCTTATCAGTGCTTCTTTCTGTAAGCATTACTGAATCGTTCTTTGTGTATGGGAATTTAAGTTCAAAGAAAATTTGCTGAAAAATGCAAATATCATTGTAGTGACTGGAATGCTCTCGTCGAAAGATGTCTTCCTAGACAAATTGCAATTACTCGAGCAAGGAGAGAGTGGGAGCTGGATATTCTTTCTCGTTACCGTTCAATGGTCAGAAGCTCAGTTTTGAAATTCCTTAATTCCAGATTGATTCAATTTTCCGATTCTATGTTGCAATGCTAAAATTTTCTTCTAAGTTTTTCTGGCTACCATGAAGGAACACCTGACTAAAGATGATGCAAGACAACAGTTTCTTCGCATTTTGAGGACACTTCCTTATGGGAATTCAATTTTCTTCAGTGTTCGCAAAATTGATGACCCAATTGGACTTCTGCCTGGACGGATAATTTTGGGCATCAACAAGCGTGGGGTCTGTTTTGACATAATATATTTTTGTTTGCATAAGCTTGTGTGTTTATGGTTTCTATTTTCATGATTCAACTGCTGAACATTATGTATGGGTTCATTTATGCAGGTACACTTTTTTCGTCCTGTTCCCAAGGAGTACTTACATTCAGCTGAATTAAGAGACATAATGCAATTTGGGAGCAGCAATACTGCTGTCTTCTTCAAGATGCGAGTTGCTGGTGTTCTTCACATATTTCAATTTGAAACGAAACAGGTATAGACTACACTCTCTAGCAGGCAACCCTATCTGTTTTTGGACAAATGCAATTCATATTCCTGCCCACAGATGAAGGTTATGGTGCAACTCTTCAAGAGGACATTTTGTGAATTAAATCTTGAGACATTAAACTTGGGAAGTTTGGTTCAAATCTTAGGAATTGAGAGGTTAAGTGATGAGATTGAGCAGGGCATCTCACAATTTGTGGCTTGAGACCCAGTTAGCTTCCATAGTTACAAAGAAGTGTAGTATTAGTTCTAGCCCCTAGAGTCTTTTATTTTCTAATAACACTGTTTATGGAACTTCAACATTTCTGTAACATTTTGTGTTTTTGGTGACAATTATCTTGCCAATTTTTTGCAGGGGGAAGAGATTTGTGTAGCTCTTCAAACGCATATAAATGATGTGATGTTACGACGTTACTCAAAAGCTAGGTCTGTTGTTAATGGCTCCATGAATGAGGATGTTTCTAATAATCTTAAGCCTCCTAGTCTAGAAGCGTATGAGAAACGTGTGCAGGATTTATCCAGAGCCGTTGAAGAATCTCAAACGAATGCTAATCAAGTAAGCTTTAAAGAAAATTTAGTGATTCACAAAAAATTCAGATTTCCCTTTGACTTCCTGAAGTTCTTAATTTATCTCTTTGTCTTGGAAACTTCATTTAAAATTAAATTGTCTTTTACTTGAATCTAGTTGTTGGGAGAATTGCATGAGAAGCAAAAGCAAGAGCTGAAAACACAAGAAGAATTGGAGTGTCTGAAAAATGCCTTAAGGAAAGAGAAGGAAGGCTTAATGGAAGTTATGTGCGACCGTGATAAGATTAGATCATTATGTGAAGAAAAGGACACGGCTTTACAGGCTAGTATATTTAATGTTTTAGAATTGGTGTTTATGTAATATTTCCTCCGACTTTTCATGTTTTACACTTGAGTATTGCAGGCTGTTCTATTAGAGAAGAAGATGATGGAAGTCAGTTTGGCTAAGCTAAGTAATTTAACTTCCGAGAACAATGCAAAAGTTGACATGGATGGAAGAATTAATCAGGTAGGACTTCATAGAAAAAGTGCAATTCTATTGACTAACTCTTAGTGTCATCCCTCCAATTTTACGTGTAACAGTGACATTTGTTTGCTTTGTTTGCAATTGGGAAAACTTTCTGTGCTACTGTTTATTTTACAGTCATTACCGAAGCTCCAAGATGATTTAAAACTTCCTACGGAAGAGTTGCATATGGCAGAGGAAAAGATAAAAAGATTAACCAATGAAAAGGTCATTTTGGAACAGAGGATTTCTGGACTGGAAAGGAGGAAAGATGAAGAGGTAGTGTAGTAAGATTAAAGTTATGTTTGCACAAGTTTGATTTTACATGGTAATTTGATTGATGATTGAATGGCACTCTTTTGATTTTAAATGGTAATGTGATTGATGATTGAATGGCACTCTTTTGATTTTACATGGGAATGTGATCGATGATTGAATGGCACTCGTAATTATAGGTGAAAGTTCTTAAGAAAAACTTTGAGCAAGAAAGCAAAGCCGTCAACCTACAAGTATCCAAACTTGAAAAGAAATTGGAAGATGTTACCAAAGACTTGGCTGTTGCAGAGTCAACTCTGGCAATCAGGAATGCAGATTTTTCTGCCCTGCAGAACAATCTAAAAGAATTAGAGGAGCTGAGGGAAATGAAAGAGGTAACGGTCTTTTAATTTTAAATTATGTCCTCTATAGAGATGCGTTTGCCTAATCCTACATGGAAATTTAATGTTTATGTTTGTTCTGCACAACATTCGTTGGTTAAATCCATTTTGACCTCTTAAGTTTTATTGTGCTTTCAGGATATTGATAGAAAGAATGAGCAAACTGCTGCTATCCTGAAGATGCAGGGAGCTCAACTTGCTGAGTTAGAAGCACTTTATAAGGAAGAGCAAGTGTTAAGAAAGCGTTATTTTAATACTATAGAAGGTCGGATGAGCTAATATATATTGTAATTGTCATTATATATAGTACAAGCTCAAGTTTCTTTTTTCTCCTTGTATCTTTTTTCATTATAAATGATTAATACATGTTTAACCTTTGTTTTAACTTCAGATATGAAGGGCAAGATTAGAGTTTTTTGCCGTGTGCGACCATTAAATGAGAAAGAGAGAGTTGAAAATGAAAGAAAACTGCTCACGGGCTTAGATGAATTCACTGTTGAACATCCATGGAAGGATGATAATAAACAACACATCTATGATCATGTCTTCGATGACAATGCCACCCAAGAAGAAGTTTTTGGGGATACAAGGGTAAGCTGGATGAAACTCAGTGGTTTATTTTAAACTTAGTTGGTATGGAACATTTCAGTTTTGTAGTTTAATTAAGTTGCTGCATTTCTTCATGTTTTCCTTTACTTTTTGGGGTTTTTGATGCAGTACTTGGTGCAATCAGCTGTAGACGGGTACAATGTCTGCATATTTGCTTATGGTCAAACTGGCTCTGGAAAGACATTTACGATATATGGATCGGATAGCGATCCCGGGTTGACACCTCGAGCTATTGCAGAACTTTTCAGAATTTTAAGGCAAGATAGTAACAAATTTTCATTTTCATTGAAGGTAAATATTTTGGGGATAGTACATTCATAGACATGACAGGTTTATTATTTCCAAATAATTTGGTTATTAAATATGTAAAGCATATGCCTTTTACTGGCTTTTATGATGTTGCATGACTATATCTGAATCATGACAATATTTTAGTTAATATCATCTAAAGCCTAATCCCACCACCTAACTATTAACATTTTATCATTACATGACAGGCGTATATGGTGGAGTTATACCAGGATACACTTGTAGACTTGTTATTACCAAAGAATGCTAAGCGTCTGAAACTTGATATAAAGAAAGATCCAAAGGTATAATTTGAACATGACTTGGGTTTTTCTTCTAAAAGAATTTATATATCCCGGGCAATTTTTTAGCTCTATAATTTTCTATTTGATTTATCTCTGGTTAAGTTTAGTTGTTTGGCTAAAATGATTTTTATTTGTCTAGATTTCATTTGCTTTTAATTCGTGATTTTTAGGGCATGGTGGCTGTAGAAAATGCGACAATTATGCCAATTTCAACTTTTGAGGAGTTAAAAAGCATTATTCAAAGAGGATCAGAACGAAGACACATATCTGGGACACAAATGAATGAAGAAAGTTCAAGATCTCATCTAATACTTTCTATCGTTATTGAGAGTACCAATCTTCAAACACAGTCTGTTGCGAGAGGAAAGGTATAATCATTTTCTAATATTTAATAAGTTTGCACATATTTGAATTATATGAAGTTTTAAGTACCTCGTCAATGTTTTCAGTTTTTGAGAAAATAAGATCAATGATTTTTTCAAAATAAAGAAAATATTATTTTTGTTAAGAGAAAAAAGAATAATAAGTCAAACTTGCATGGTTGCAAGTATTTGATAATCTAATAATGTCATTTGCAGCTAAGCTTTGTGGACCTTGCTGGTTCTGAGAGAGTGAAGAAGTCAGGTTCTGTAGGCGATCAACTTAAAGAAGCTCAGAGTATCAACAAGTCACTTTCAGCACTCGGGGATGTCATTAGCGCTTTATCCTCTGGCAGCCAACATGTTCCTTACAGGAATCACAAGCTAACGATGTTAATGAGTGATTCACTCGGTGGTAATGCCAAAACACTGATGTTTGTTAATGTTTCTCCAGCGGAATCAAATTTGGATGAGACGTACAACTCTCTGATGTATGTTTTCTATACAACTTGTCTACTTAAAATGTACATCTGTTTTCAAGTATTTTTATGATATTAAGGTAAAGTAATTAAGGTAAAATTGAAGGAGTCAAAATTTGAAACTGACAGTTTTGAATAGAAATAAAATTGCTATGATTACTGTTTCTGTCAATTATACTATTGAGTCATTATGGATATTTAAGCTTTTCTTCTTGGATCTTAAGTATGACTTCTGCATATAGATTTGTGCCAAATATACATATTTACATTTTTCTTATGTTTGGAGGTAAATTTTGATTTCTGGTTTGGGGTTAGCAATATTTTCTAGAATAGGTATATTAAAATAAGTGAAATAATACAAGATGAGAGTCTTAACTGATTTGAGATGCATGTAGGTTCTAGATACTGAATGGTTCTCTGCAAACTATTTCACATGGTGGTTTTGATTAAAGAAATTGATTTTACTTGGTGAATCAGCTGTATAGTTGCTGCTATTTGTGTTTTTGTCTATATGTCATCCTGTTTCTAACCTTGTCTAGCTAATCCAGTTATGCATCAAGAGTTCGATGTATTGTGAATGATCCAAGCAAAAACATTTGGTCAAAAGAGGTAGCTAGATTGAAGAAGTTGGTTGCATATTGGAAGGAACAAGCTGGTAAGAGATGTGATGACGATGAATATGAAGAAATTCAAGAAGAGCGGACGACAAAAGACAAGGGAGATGGCCGTCACTCAATGTAGAGCCATGCTTTGACGTTGAAGCCTTTTAGCAAATATTAAAAGTTTTGTTGATAATTGACATGAAGTTTCAGTGTAAGGTGTAAATTTTCTATCTACTATTTAACGAATGTTCACACAAATCTTATAACATTAGGATTTGCCTGTTAATTTGCTAACAGGTTCAGTTCCTGACTTCCTTTAGTATTTGGTGAGTCCCTCAAGCTTTAAGACTTGCATTTAGGGTATAACCAACTTACTTTGCTAGCCACTACAAGTTTTGGAAGTTGAAAGGTAACTCAATCGCTTTTAAACCATACCGATCCTGGCAAGGGCTACCTAAAGGAGGCAAACTGGCAGATTCAGGTTGGGTCATCTTGGGTAGGGTTAGTATTGGATTGGTTAATTGCTCAATTTAGGACTCGAATTTTTGGTCTACTCAAATAAGGACCTAAATAAGTAATTGGCTCAAATTAGGATCAAAACTTTAAAGATTTGCTTAAATAAGAACCTAAACATATAATTTATTCAAATTAGGATTCAAACTTTAAAGATCTGTTCAAATAAGGACTTCAAATAATAATTGGAATAAATTAAAATTTAGCAATTTGTGATAAATTAAGTCCTTAGATGAAAAGTCAATGCTTGTCATGCACGCATATTAATTTTAACAGAAAATAATGCCATTATATTAATTAGAAGTTAAATATTAATTTTGAAAAAAAAATAATGTTTGTATAATTGAAAATGTTTTATTTTGTTCTTACGTTTTGAAAGTCAAATCATTTTGGTCTTTCTATTTGAATTTTATTAACTTGATTTTTAAGTGCCGATTTATTACATATTTGCCATTATGATATCGTTGCACAAAACTATCTCTTTGAACTGACTGCAAAGGTGTGCCAGTTGCTTTGTAATAAAAACAACAAATTAAGTAAAATGTAGGTTCCATTTCAAAGTCACAGATTGATTGTTTAAATTATTGAACTACGCTGGGTGCCTTCTTGTAAAGACAATTGATCACTTGAAGTGAGTCCTATTAAAACAGAAGTATGCAAAAAGGCCAATCTATTAAAACAAAAGTTTGCGAAAAGGCCAATCGGCTTGCAAGAGTAAAAAAAAAAAATGGTAAACTAATCACAAATATTGGTAAAACAAGTGAATGGTAAACAAAAGGAAACTTCAAATCAAACAAAGGCATGAAAGTAGAAGCACAAAAGAAAGTTGTTAAGTTATGCTTGACAAAAGATGTCCGAGTTTTGTGTAAAGATGTGTTGATGTCCCTTTTGTTTTTAGGTTGGAGGTTTTTTAGCCCCTCTATAACGATGTCATGCCCTATAATCTTGGTGCCTTAATTTCAAATATTCCTATCTTGAAAGCTATTCCCTAAATCTTGGTCAATCTATCCCTGATCCTTTTCCTCTTAAATTGTCGTGGCCTTAATGTCAATTTAAGGCTGCTGACTTTGAACCAGTCTTTCTTACTGAAACCCTCCAAGTTGGTTTAGCCCACAATCACACTTCTATCGGCTCGTTGGTTCTCAACCCTTATGTGTAAATTAGGGCACAAACATTGTCCCCCTAAATTTGAAAATTTGATTAAAATTTAAACACTTGCTATTAATCACCAATTAGTCATTAGAAACATGACTATTGGCTAATAGACATTGCTAGTGATAACCTCAAGACGTTATCATCCATGTAATTGCTAATCATCTGAATCTAATTTCCCAATGGATGTGTCTCGTTCATCACCTATTCAACATGTCCGTTCATCGCCTTATAAGCCCTTAGGCGTCTTATTCCAAAACCCATTTCCAAAGGCCCAAAGAACTCAGTACGAATGGTCCATTCATTTCTATGGTGTTGTTTACAACTCCAATTCTTCATCTGATAAGTTCATGGCCGCTGTTGATGGAGTTACCTTATCTTCTATAAATAAGGTTGTTCGTCTCTTTCCTGATTGCTCCATCAAACATCCCAATGAGAACCTACATTGCCTTGCTCAGACTTTCAGGGCCGACTTACTAGAAGTCTTAAAATTTGTATTTCTCACCATCATGCTCTCCCTCTTAAAGCGGAATCTTTTGATTGGGACAAATGGGTACAGGGAAAAGTTTTGGTGACTTAGCCAGGAAAACTTGATGGATGGGCCAAATGGGTACAACTGATGAGATCGATCTATGGACCTAATTGGAATGCTCCGGGATTTCCATTTTCATCAATCTAACCACCAGGAAGATTACTTACGACCATGTTGTCTTGCCCGCCATTATGTCTTTCTAGAATTCCTGCTTCAATTTCTTCCACCTTCCTCATAGGCTGATGTCGGTCACTTTGTTAGACATTGCTACCATCACCAATCTTCCTACGGATGGTGACTTGGTAAACCCCTTACTTATTAAGCGTGTCACAGCTCTATCAAAAGAAAACCTTACTACTTTAACATGTAACTAGGGAAGCAAGGGTTGATCCCGCAGAGAGCCACATTGATTTTTCCATTACTTTCACAAAGGAAACAAACAATAAGAATAAATATGGGGTTATGAGATAATAAGCAAAAGGAAATTGAATTAAACTAACTAAACTATATGATCAAAGACCTCCAACCTAGTGTTTAGGGGTGCTTACAAGCTATTTGATCATTATTTTATCAAAAGATGATGTTTAGATGACAATTGCATTAATCAATCAAGTCGGAACCCAACATCCTCACTGATTCTAATAATCCTAAGCTTTAAAGATAAAATTACTCAAGCTTCATATCAAATTTTTTAACCTTTCACTCACCCAAAACCCTAGCTGTCACACCTCGATCCGAAGGTCAAGAATGTGACAACCGCCGCGTGCCACGAATTGTGAATGGCGCGCTTCACCCACAGCTTGAAGCTTGTAAGGCTTATAACATCTTGAACCCATTTAGTAAATCAATTTTAGCTTTTCATGCAAAATGAAAAATAAGATTTGAAAACATTTATGCAGTCTAAAATTTAAATGAAAACGGTACTTTAAGTTGAAAAATGTCGGTGAATAACAATTTAACCGTAGTCAAATTATACTAGTGGATCTAGTAGTAAACACACATAAGCCATATAGACTTACTCTGGAAGGTCCGGAATCGAGTCTTGACACTTAGCGGTCTACACTTTTCGCACGATTAATTATCCTTAAAAATAAATTTTTAAGAAAAATGGGATGAGTATATTTTCTATACCTAGTGAGTGAGACAAGATCGTAAAATTTAACATAAAACAAGCAATTTCACTATAAAATAAATTTTATGTAACTTAAAGAAATCCAAGGAAAATTTTCTGCACGAAGTCTAGATTTCCACATTTTATAGAGCTTCAACCAGTGAATCAATTTGAGCATTTACAGGGCTTTCGAAAACATATTGCTCAAACCTCACCCGGCCAAGATGAGATTCAAGCCCGCCGAGGAAATTTTCTTTTATCTCTTTATTTAGAAAACAAAAAGCCCTTTTCTCGTCGTTGGCACGGGCTTTCACCACGGGTGGTGTGTGGCTATGTTCGTAGTACTCCCACAGGGATCAAATAATCACATAACAGTGCGCACAATTAATCCCTGTCTCACTCAATGCCTTTTGGGAGTGCAAGCCTACTCACGTCGCCTCCATAAGGTACTGTGAGAGGCGCCACTGCAGTGACCAACATCTCATCCACCATAATCGTTTTGTAACATAACATTCTTTAATCATATACAATTCGGCCAACTGGCTCATCATTGAAATCAACTCAATCGCAATAATCTCAACCACATTTACCATATAAACGAACGCTTGATCTCAAATATCATGGAATAAATCAATTCACTTCAAGATCATCAAAACCCAAGGTTTATAAATAGACATCAAGTTTCATACACGGATTTAATTTTTGGATAATCAAGTCTTTTTATTTTTGAAAACAAATTTCAATTTGTAAAGCAATCCATATCAAGACCATAAACAACTATCGTAAATCAATTGAAATTCAAGAAATCAAACCATTGCATTTAAAAACAACTTAAATAGTAAGAAGTTTATTTAGGTCAAATAAAGTCCCACTCACTGGTTTAGGGAGGGTATACACTTCCACTGTTCCACATGCTACTTGTCCTTGAAAGAAAGCTCGCCACCTAAATATTTATTTTTAGACAACGCGTCAATATTTGGCAATAGAAGTGAGCATTGGGTGAATGTACAAGAATGTATACCTTGTATGTAACACGAGACTAATTTCTAAATTTTCTTGATTTCTCTTTTCTCATTGACGAATCTACATGCTCTTCTTTCTTCAATCTCCATTCAAAGTCATAATTCACTAATATCAATTACACCTCAAACGTTTTGGCCAACATCCCCCATTTCACCAAATTGATATTTGTTCATCTCCACAATATTCATTTCCATATTTACACCTAATTAACTCCAAAACACAATTAAATTAATTTTGTCTTGCAAAATCCATATCTTGCATTTTCTCTTGGAAATTTTGGCACCCATATTTTCACATCCCCAAGTCCTTCTTCAATACATCTAAAAATCAAATTCTAATTGACACACTCGGATCTAGCACGACTTTTTCGCACAAATGGAATAGTGTAAGATGGCGTATTAAGTGAATAATACGTCGGTCCGGATGTGTCTAATTAAGAAGAGAAGTTCAAATTAGGATAAGACGGAGTTGGAAGATAAAGTAATTAACCGTGCATGGAAATTAGTAAATACCAAAAAGACCTCCAATTAAGTCCCTAGAAATTTATTATGGGCCCGTTGACACAAGAAATAAAAGGATTTAGCCAACGGGTGAAAATGCAAGAAAGTTGAAAAAGGGGAAAAAGTTTGACCCGGGACCCGAGTAGACCCGGTGTCGGGCTCCTCTATAAATAGGGGAGGGCCGAAGCTTTTTCTTCATTTTTTTCTTTTCCTTTTTCTTTCTTTTCCTCTTTTTCTCTCTGGAGCCAAATAGAGGCATTTTGGACAATTGGCAGATCCGGACAATCCGGCTGTTAGATCAAGGTGAGTTTCTAATATGTTATTCTTCTCACCTCGATCTACGTTATGTTAAATTTGTACGCACATCCATGCATCGGTTTAGCGTAGATATCAAATTTCAGCTTTTGACCGGATTAAATATTTAAACTCAAATCGACGAAATTCGGGCCAGTGAAATAAGGTGAGTTTTTAGTATGTTATAGTACTCACCTTAATCTACATCACACTTCGTTTTCACGTATTTCTGTGCACCGAGTGTGAATAAATCAGAGATTTAGTCAATTTAGGCTAAATCTCGATTTTACGAAAATTGGACCGGTGTTTCTCGTTTCTGCCTCGGCAGATTCGTCATGGATGCCATGAGGATCGCCTGTCTAAATTTGTACTTCGAAAGGAGGAGAAACAAATGCTAAAATCGAGAGAGAGACTGGCCGAGAAACAGGCCGATCGAGTCCATGTTTAGATATTTTTATAAAATAGTATTATATTTTAGATATTTATATATAATATTATTATATCTTAGATATTTATATATTATATCATTATAATATACAAATATCTCATAGAAGGGCTTTTTGAGCCCAATTTCAAGTAGAACTTGGCCCAACCAGTGTGGGGCCCAGCCCAGTTTGGGTGTGGGGCCCACAGGCCCCTGAGGGTAGTTTGCTAATTTTTCGTTTAGAGTCTGATTTTAGCCCCGAAACCTCCCGGACACTTTTTTAAGCCCTGAATCACATTCAAGCCCAGTCGTAGGTCATGTTAGAGCCTCGTAGGTGCATTCATAAATTTAATTATGAATGCTAACATGTATTTCCGTGTATTAGGGTTTCGGATGATCGAATGCGGCGATGCTCCGAAGGTAAAGCTACATGGAGCGCTTGGGAGTATACGAATCTCCCAATACTGGAAGTGACCTAGATTTCTTTGTTTAGCCACTGGGAACAAAGGTTTTAAAAACATAAATGTTTTCAAAAGTTTTGGGATACGGGAAATCCACACACACACACATTTGCATGGTGATATACCCATACAGTGAGTGGGACATTTTAAAAAGGAATATAAAAACTTATGTGTGTGTGATTACATGTTTTAAATATAAATGTTTTATGTATATATATATATTTATGAAATATTATTATTATGATTTTTAGGGTGCGATACCCTTGTGAGATGAGTGATTGAGAGATATGCTCTTCGGTGCTCCAATATATGCGGAAGCGTGGACCGAGTGAGAGGCATGCTTATGAGGTTCCCGTGGACCGCCTTTTTGAAGGGGCACGGTGAATATATGTGAGGTTCCCGTGGATCATCTTTTTAAAGGGGCATGGAGAATATGCTGGCTTGGAGTAGAGAGGCGCGGAGGAAGGCTTGCCAGGTCAGAGGTAGCTGTGCTCCACCACAGTGATGGGCACCACCTAGGGAACGGGATAGAGAAAGAGAAAATGTGAAAATATTTTAGAAAGAAAAGAGATAGCCCTTGGTGCAGTGAGGCATACGACCGACGAGTCGAGCTTTCAGTATAAAAGAGATGCCAGCCCATTTGTGATATATATGTATTTATTTATTTAAAGAGTTTTGAAAGAGGGTTCTCGGTTGGAGAACTAGAAAAGAGTTTTCAAAAGAAAAATATATATTTTATTATTATTTTATTTTAGATTTCCCTTGTTTTCCCTAACCCTGATGGAGATTCATAGAACCTCTATCACTCACCTGTATCCAATGTCGGTGGATGCAGATTCGCATACGAGGTCAGCAAATAGAATGGAGGCTTACAAGGAGACGTCGGTGGCTTAGGCTTAGTAGTTTCAGCTGTGTAGGTATTCTTTTAAATTAATCCACTGGTACATCTTGTAAGTTTAATTATTTTACTAAATGATTTTTAATTAAAGTTTTAGTTATTTTGCAGCGATGGTATCCATTTCCATGCCTTGCGGTGCTTAAGGTGTGTGACTGACTAGTACGTACTTCGAGGTAGCGCAACGATTGCCACGTGGCCGACCCGGGCTGGTCGGGGCGTGACACTAATAATTCAATTCTCCAAATTTGCACCTAAATTATTCCAAGAATACAATTAAACTAATTAAATTCTTGCAAACTTGAAATCTTGCGTTTTTCCTAGGAATTTCGGCTTAATCATTCCATATTGCACCTTGCCCATTTGACACTCTCCAAGATCAATTTCTAGCAAATTCAAACATCCCATATCACTCTAATTCAACTTATAAACTTTCTTGCCAATTAAATTTCATGAATCTAAAATCCATAATATAACAATTCCTTTCTTACTTAATTTCATATACATAATTCACATTTGATGCAAAATTAACGAATATCCATGATGAGCATGCTAAAATCTCCAATATAACTCAAAATTAAGTACGCTTACTTTATAATTTCCAACTCCAACATAAACCCTAATTCTTCTTCTCCAAATTACTTCCAACCAAGCTCAAATTCTCCAAAATTAATAGAAGGTTATTGATGGGCTTGTTGAGAGCTTCAATTTGACTATAAACTTGTGGGGATTTGATGGATTAAATTAGGAGAAATCAAGGTAGGAAGAATTTTGGTGTAAATGGAAGAAAAATGGAGAACTTTGTGGAAATTTCTTGAATTTCCTAAAGCAATGACCGGCCACCACCATATATATATATATATATATATATCCTTGTCGACAAGAAAAATCTCTTAGCAAAATTACCATTTTGCCCCCATGGACGATTTTACCCCCGAAAAATTTAAAAATTCAATTTATGTGCTCGGTTAATCCTGAATCTCATGCATTGTCCCAAATTATTTTTCAAGTCCTGTCGAGTTATTCCACGTGCGACAGAATTTTCAAACTGCTTACCGTTTGTAAGTTATACTAGTTCGAACTTCTTAAGGGTAAAATGGTATTTACACTTTAGATTTTTACACAGTAACTAGGCAGTTCTCAAGTGCTAACAGTTTATAACAACTTGGCGTCCTCCCATACTGTAAGAAAAATCATTTTCAGTGATTAAAAATCACTTTCTATTTATTTACGAAAATGCCATCAAACGTTGCGACATTTCTTTCTGCAGTATTTTCCTTCGACAAGGGTGTTTAGAAAAATACTGTGATAGCTTCGAATATTCTAAGACACACTAAAGAAGATAACTGGGTAGTTTGAAAAGTCATTTATGCCCTTAGTGAGGTATACAGAATTTTTGAAAAATAACACAAAAAGTTGACTTTTACTTCCTAGGTCAAAATTTGCCTTAGATGTTTGGAGCCTAATTAATCAAAATAGAAAATCTTCACTAGGTAAAAATTGTTCTAATTCTTACTAAGAATACTTCCATATACATATTAAGTATGGGAACTTCCATTACCTAAGTCCACGGCTCCAAACTAGGCCATTATAGGACTAGGCGTTACACTAGCAGCTCGAATTCAAGTGCTTAGAAGCATTAAGAACTTGAATTTACGGATTAATCACTAATAAAGACTCACCCAGCATGAATCTTTCAAAAGCCCTTTGGATTCCCTTGAATAGGAAAACTATTCAATTGCTGTTAACATCTAATTAAACAAAAAACAGTACGATATCAAATAGATTAGTAGGTCAATTGCATAAACAAGTAATTATTGGCCACTAACCACAAGCATACACAAAAGACAAGTAAATAAATAAGATCATTTACTTTAAACTAGAGAAATCAAAGAACAATTGTAAAAAAACTAGATTAAGAATAAGAAATCTCACAGATAGTTGAAGAGCATCCTCTAGAATACTAGATTGGAGAAAAGATATCTAAGCTTTCACAAAACAATAAACAATAATTATGAATATAAACTATGAGCTCAAAAGCTAGGGTTTTCCCCAAATAAAGAGTATTTATAGGGGTTAGGTTTAATCTCCTAAAGAATCTAGGAAATCACTCTCCTGTGCTTTACTCATCTTTCTCTGCATTAATTGAATATTGGAGATCAAGTATCAATCAATCTTTTACCTTCCAATTGCATCTTCCTTGATTTTAGGCCTTAATTTATAAGTCTTGGAGGCTAATAAGAGTCAAGGTCAACTAGGAGGCATCCAATATTTGAATGGTGCAAGTGAGCATGTTTTCGGGTGAATCCAGTGTATAGCTAGTGGTTTGGGGATTGGGGTTGGGGGTTTAAGGTTTAAGGTTTGGGGTGTAATTACCCAATCCCACATCGTCAGAAGGATATGGATTTCAATGTGATATATATAGTGAGACCCACCTTCTACCTGTGAAGCGCATTTTGAGTGGGACAAAATCGTGAGGCTTCGGGCCAAAGCGGACAATACCTCTCAAGTTGGGCCGGGTCTCCACAATTGGCATCAGAGCGGGCACCAGGCGGGTTGGGAGCTAAGTGTTACATCGCGTGAGCACGATGGAAGCCACCTCTAGAATCCCAACGCTTGGTGTGGTCCTGGATCTGTGTGCTGGGCTTACCGAGGACGTCAAGCCTTTAAAGGGGTGTGATTGTAATACCCCAATATCACATCGTTAGGATATGGGATTTAAATGTGATATATATAGTGAGACCCACCTTCTAGCTGTGAGGCGCCTTGTGAGTGGGACAAAATTGTGAGGCTTCAGGCTAAAGCGGGCAATACTTCGCAGGATGTGCCGGGTCTCCACATGGGGTTTGGGGCTTAGGGTTTGGGGGTTGGGGTTTGGGGTTTGGGGGTTGGGGTTTGAGGGTTGGGGGTTGGGGGTAGAGTAATGGTCGGAAAAAATTCTTTCAATGTCACTGAAAGATTATTGAGTTCCAAACGATTTTGTGCAAATCCTAAAATTTTTCTGTCTTGGAATTTTTTTTTTCTTTTTTTATCAAGACGCGACTATTTTTGGCTTACATAAGTTAAACGCGAAATTTTTTTCATAGTCACATCCGCAATGCTGTAGAGTTATGGAAAGTAAGTTGGAATTCGCAATTGCTAGAGACTTGGTAACGAGATTTGCAAGAATTTGTATCCATGTGGAAATTCTGTAAGTGCCCCCTTGCAGGTAACATGACAATTAGAAAAACAAATCTATAAAAAATCATTAATTTCATTTGAAACGTTATAAAAATATGATTCAAATTCTAAGCAGTACACGAAGCGCGTAGCAACACAAGTAGGGACGGAGTCGGGAGTTCTCAAGGGGGCATGGCCCCACTGGCTTTGGTAAAATTTTAGTTTGACCCCCTATAAGTTTGTATAAATTTTCTAAAATATTCTATTTGGCCCCCTACTTTTGATAAAATTGTTGTTTAACCCCTATAAGATTTTACAAATTTCACATAATATTATATTTCACCCCCTTTAGTAAATGTAAATTCATTTTAACTCATTATATTGTGTTCTATTTTTGTAAATTAATCAGTGCCCACTTAATTTTTTTAATTTTCTTATTTTGTAATAAATTTTTTTAAAACTTTTATTTAATTTTTAAAGCGTGCATGTAAAATGTTATTGAAACCCTTTTTATGTATTCAACACGTAAATTTTTCCTATTATAAATCTTACATAAAATTAGTCTCATACGTGTATCAGACTCCCCGCCCCCCCTCCTTCACTTTGAATCCCGTTTTCGTCCCTGAACACAAGCATACTTGAAACCTGTCGATGCGATCTGATTAAATTAGTAATGGTTGGAAAAAATTCTTTCGATGTCACTGAAAGATTATTGAGTTCCAAACGATTTTGTGCAAATCCTGAAATTTTTCTGTCTAGGAAAATTTTTTTTCTTTTTTGATCAAGAATCGACTATTTTTGGGTTACATAAGTTAAACACGAAATTTTTTTCGTAGTCACATCCGTGATGCTGTAGAGTTATGGAAAGTAAGTTGGAATCCGCGATTGCTAGAGACTTGGAAACGAGATTTGCAAGAATTTGTATCCTTGTGGAAATTTTATAAGTGTCCCATTGCAGGTAACATGACAATTTGAAAAAAAAAATCTATAAAAAATCATTAATTTCGTTTGAAATGTTATAAAAATAAGATCCGAAATTCTATAGCAATACACGAAGCGCGTACCAACACAAGTAGGGACGGAGCCGGGAGTTCTCAAGGGGGCATGGCCCCATTGGCTTCAGTAAAATTTCAGTTTAACCCCTTATAAGTTTGTATAAATTTTTGAAAATATTCTATTTGGCCCCCTACTTTTGATAAAATTGTTGTATAACCCCTATAAGATTTTACAAATTTCGCATAATATTATATTTCACCCCCTTTAATAAATGTAAATTCATTTTAACTCATTATATTGTGTTTTATTTTTGAAAATTAATTTGTGTCCACTTAATTTTTTTTAATTTTATTATTTTGCAATAAATTTTTTTAAAACTTTTATTTAATTTTCAAATTGTGCATGTAAAATGTTGTTGAAACCCTTTTTATGTTTTCAATACGTGAATTTTTCCTATTATAAATCTTACATAAAATTAGTCTCATACGTGTATCAGACTCCCCGCTCCCCTTCTTCACTTTGAATCTCGTTTCTGTCCCTGAACACAAGCATACTTGAAACCTGACGAAGCGATCTGATCAAATTTGTAATGGTCGGAAAAAATTCTTTCGATGTCACTGAAAGATTATTGGGTTCCAAACGATTTTGTGCAAATCCTGAAATTTTTCTGTCTTGGAAATTTTTTTTTCTTTTTTGATCAAGACGTGACTATTTTTGGCTTACATAAGTTAAACGCGAAATTGTTTTCGTAGTCACATCCGCAATGTCACACCCCGACCCAAGAGGGTCGAAATATGACAACCGCCGCGTAGTAAGAATTTCGAATGGCGCGCTCACCCGAAACTCTAACCACGCAAGGCTTATGATGTCAAGAGTCCACTTACACAAAACGTTTCATAAAGAAATGAAGTTTGAAAGTACATGCATGTATCAATATATAATGTGAAATTCTTAAACATTACCCAATAACACTTTAGTTTAGGAAAGTATAATTAAGCAATAATTGAAAATAACTTAAATCAGTGCCAGTGGGTCCGCTAGTTTGAAGTAGAAAACCGTACCACTTTGTAAAAAGGAGTCCGGAGTCGAGTCTCAAGCTTCAACTGACTATTTTCTATGCGTGACCTACTACTCTGAAAAATAAGTTTTTTTACAGAAAAAGAAAAGAGTGAGTATATTATATTATACTCAGTGAGTGAGGCATGACTATATAAATTATGAAGATATTACAAATCATCCTTTAAAGAAAATAACTTCATTTTCATGAAGAGTTTGAGGAAAACTTGAAATAAAAGAACAACTATGCCACGATTATGAAACTCGAGCTGTGCATCTCAAATCATCAAAAGTTAATGTTTCCATAGCCTGTGAAATCCACTCAATGTAGTAAAAACAATCATTTCTTTGAAAAAGGGCTCGCCAAATCACAATGCTTAAATCTCATCTGGCCAAGATGAGACCTAAGCCCGCCGAGGTGGTTTTCTTTATTACATTATAAGAAAAGCCCTCTACTCGATGTTGGCATGGGCCTTCACCACGGGTGGTGCGTGGCTATGTCCATAGTACTCCCGCAGGGGTCGCAAATCACAATCATAGTGCGCACATCAATCCCCTGTACCATCCGCCCCAAGTGGGAGTGAAAGCCTACTCACACCGGCTCCACAAGCTCGGCCCGTGAGAGGCGCCACTGCAGTGACTCTCATCCATCCACCAATCAATGAAAATCATCATAACACATTGGTATCCAAAATATACATCCCGGCCACCTAGCATAAATAAATGCAAAAGTCCTTTTCGTAATGTTCAAGCCAAATCAAATGAAATGAAGACATTTACTTTAACAAAAATTACACGGATACCCATCGACGTGCAGACTCTTAGACGTCGACGGGTAGAAATCTCTGACTTCGGTGAAGCTAAATTATTCATACACCCGTCGACGTCTAAGCATGTGTACGTCGACGGGTAAAAGTTTCTGACTTCGAATAAAATGGGTCATTCATGCATCCGTCGACGTCTAACTACCTACACGTCAACGGTTAAAAGTTTCTGACTTCGATGCAATTTCCATATTCATGCACCCGTCGACCTTTAACTACCTACACATCGACGGTTAAAAGTTTCTGACTTCGATAGAAATCAGGTCATTCAGGTATCCGGCGACGGGCAAGAGTGTGTACGTCGACGGGCAAAAGTTTCTGACTTCCGAGAAAATCAAGTTAACCGCTTACCCGTCGACGGGTAAATACATGGGCGTCGACAGGTAGATGTCTCTGTTTACCAAATCAGGGCAATCTTCAATAAAAGGGAGGTCTTCAAAGGTTTTTAGAAGAAACAAGTCAAATAAATTCCAACCCTTTGAAATCGTCCAGTTTTCATGTTCATAATATAATCACATCATCCATGATTCAAGAAAATAACTTGCTTGCATATAGACACTCATAATGTATTAAAAAATAAAGTAAAAACCATCAAAATATTGTTTTAGTCCCTAAAGTCTCACTCACAAGTTTAGGGAGGGTGCGCACTCCCATCAATCCTCATTCTCTTTCTCCCTTGGATCGGCTTCACTGCCTATACTGTCACACCCCGATCCGAAGGTCGAGAATATGACAACCGCCGCATGCTACGAATTGTGAATGACGCGCTTCACCCACAACTCGAAGCTCGCAAGGCTTACAGCATATTAAACCCATTTAATAAATCAATTTAAACTTATCATGTAAAACAAAAATAGGATTTTAAAAATAAAAACATTTATGCAGTTCAAAATTTAAAAGAAACATTCCCTTTTAAGTAAAGAAGAATAGTTAAATAATACTTCAGTCGAATCAAATTATACCAGTGGATCCAGTAATAAACACACATAAGTCATGTAGACTTACTGTGAGGTGTCCGGAGTCGAGTCTTGACACTTAGCGGTCTATCCTTTTTGTACTGTTAATTATCTTGAAAAAAATAAAATTGAAGAAAATGGGGTGAGTATATTTCTATACTCAGTGAGTGAGACAAGATCATCAATAAGATTTTAAATAAGAAAATATAAACACGTATTTTGTATGATCTTGAATTGAAAGTTTATAGTATTTCGAAAATATTTACTTAGTTGCTGTATTATCGATCAAGAATTTATTTAACACAGCATAAGAAAACTGCGAATTAACATTTAAGAATCTTAATGACACAACAGTGGTCAAAGTAAGCAATCATCCGTAAGAAAACATTTTAGGGCTCGTCAAAACACATTGCTTAAACCTCACCTGGCCAAGATGAGGTATAAGCCCGCCGAGGTGGTTTTCTTTATCATATTATAAGAAAAAGCCCTCTACTCGGCGTTGGCACGGGCCTTCACCACGGGTGGTACGTGGCTATGTCCGCAGTACTCCCATTGGGGTCGTATAATCACATAGCAATGTGCACAATAACCCCTGTACCATCCACCCCAAGTGGGAGTGAAAATCCAACTCACACCGGCTCCACAAGCTCGGACCGTGAGAGGCGCCACTGCAGTGACTAACATCTCATCCACCACAATCATGCTATAAACGTCATAATTCAATCAAATATCATTTGGTCGACTGGCCCATTATCGAAGTCAATTCTAATAACATCAATTCCAGTCAATTTCATCACACAATCCAAATACTTGATTTCAAAAATATTAAAATAGGTTAATTCATGTCAAGGCCATAAATAATCATCACAAATCAATTTAAATTAAAGGAAAATCAAATCATTGCATAAAAAAAAAAACTTAAATAGTAAAACGTTTATTTAGGTCCGTAAAGTCCCACTCACTGGTTTGGGGAGGGTATACACTCCCACTTTATCACACGCTAATTTTCCTGGAACGAGAACTCGCTACTCCAAAGGAATGTAGGCTCCGATTGAGTTTACTCCTCTTTGATTGTTTACCTCCTATTTATAGTCCACCAACAAGTTAAAATAGGCACAAAATTTATACACATACCCATCGACGTGTAGACCTTTAGCCGTCGACGGGCAAGCTATTCAATGACAACTACTTTTAAATCCAGACTATCCGT